>CM035341.1:13819549-14139548 GCA_020226455.1 Prunus salicina | reverse complement strand
TGGAAAAGAGAAAAAGAAAAAAGAAAAAAAAGGGCAATCAAGAACAAAGAGAATGAGCCACATACAGATTCACTGTGACCTGTCAGTGAATGCACCAAGCTACCATCAGATGCATTCCATACACATATTCTGCAATCTGCACCACAAGAAGAATATCTATTTCTTAAACCACAGAATTTAAGGCCTTCAACTTAACCCTAGTTTGTAAAGGCATTAGAAAAATACTACCTAATGCATATCAGTAATATACTAATAAATAGACAATAAGTAAGAAACAACAAAGTAATTACCCATAATAGCAGCAAGGACAAAGCGATTGTCAAGACTCCAGGTAATCATATTAACACCACGAGGAGTTGGAAGAATTCTCTGGCGAGGGCCTCCTCGTGGAGGCTGAGGAGGCATTGGTGGAGGGGGAACTTTCAGATGATATGCCCGCGTCCAACGACCAGCTTTTCCCTGGAACATGAAATTTGCTATATGATTTTTCTATTTAAAGCAGAAAAATTCAAGAGAAAGAAGGTGGATACAATTGTTTCATTTGAAAAGCTTTCTGAGAAAAAGGGCAGGCTAGAAGAACAGGAAGTTACAAGTTATCTTTCCAACAACTTACATGTGATCTTCGTGATCTAGGAATCCAGATAATTGCACTGCCATCGCGAGAACAAGTAACTATATTGTCATGATTGAACCTGGAAAATTAAATTTATTGTGCGCATTACTGGTAGTGATATTATTTCCCCAAGGCAAAATATAGAATAGATAGCTAAAAGGGCACCAGGATAGGGGAAAACATTCGAACTCATCAAGGCGTATTTAACATCACAATCAAAAAGAAGAGAAAACAAACCACGAATTTTTAAACTTTGGAATGTTGTCTTCCTTTGAGGTGTCAGCTGCCATGAATCTAGATACTACAGCACAACCACTGCAATGTATGAAGCAACATAAATCAGCATGCAAAGATTGATATATGCATATATATCATTGGCAAACTCCCAGTACAATCTAACCTAAATTGTACGTAATTGACATCATTCTCATGGCCAGATAACACATCAATCTCATGATTTGGTTGGTCTGACTCATCTGAGCCTGGCTTAGAAGCAGTCCACACCTACAACCAGCTAGCTATTATTAGCAGAAATATATAGATGACAGCTTTATTTCTGATTCATATCTGAACCACACTGAAAATTTTCAGATACAATTCATGAGTTTATTCATTACTCATAGAGGCGCAACATTTGCATTTTACTGAATGCAAAAGTGAGGATAGTGACTAAACAGAAGGTTGCAGAAATAATAACAAGGAGCATAGAGGTTTAGTATACCCTTGCAAGAGTGTCTGAGCTACCGGTGACAAAGAATGTTCCATTAGCATTAAATGCACAACAAAAGATTTGATGGCTCTGTGAGACAGTGCTGGAGGATGGACCACTGTTTCTCCCTGCAGCCAAGCAATTACACAACCACACTAAGTACTCTTTCACCAGTAAATAAGTTAGTTGATTTTAGCTGCACTAGAGAAACAACTGACCAACTATAGCATCTGAAGGTCTTGGAATGTATATCCTTGGACTCACTTGAGAATTCCTGGCATCCCATATCCTACAGGTTCCATCATCAGATGAACTGCAAATGACAAGGGAACAGCACAAGGTTATTACATGGAAAAAGACTTAACAATTGAGAAGATAATAGTTGTCCACAAAAAACACATTGCAAGCATAATAAAATATTCACATTCATTAACAAAAAACTACGATGATATTGAATAAGCAGTCCAGCTAAAATGCAAGCATAAATTTAACAACTATCATCGCTGCACAGCTAATGGAAAAGAACCTTTTAGTACAGAAGCCAGCCAACCTACACAGACCACACAAAAAAAAGAAGGTATTTCCTAATATACAGTAGAAACTGATGTCACAAAGAAACCTTCTTGTGATATTACCCTCAACATGTCCACCTCCACCCTGCATTTATTCTAAGAATTGCTCCAATTCCTCGTCAATCAAAAAAAAAAAAAATCCCATTAAAAAGCAATGTTACAAAACTGTCGACTTTTTCCCTCAACCAAAAGCATCCCTATCTCAATAACCCATCCCTAGCAATGTTACAATCTCTGATGTCCAATTTACTAACATTCCACTTTTGCTGACCCTTCGCACCCTATGAACCAGACAATACATTGAAAGGCCTAAATAAATAATAAATGAAAGAGAACAAAAATTGATCATAAGAGACTTCGAAATTCTACACTCCCAAAAACATTTCCAAAGAGAACAACACAAACATGTAGGTGAGGTGATAAACTGAGAAAAGGGAAGAAAGGGAGACATACAAAAAAAAAAATAATGAAAATGAATTCCCCATGCATTCACTAGTTTAGATAGACTCCCAAAGAAAAACCAGCATCAACATAAGGATCAGCAAGGTCAGACAGAAAAGTAAATTACTTACAGCTAATTAGAAACTCCACATGAAAATTTATTTAAATTGATAGAGGAATTGGCCTTACGATAGAAGCTGGTACATAGAGCCTGGCCTGGGATTAAATGTAATGGCAGTAACAGCTCCAGTATGTCCTCGCAACACTGATATTGGAAGCCCGTCTGGCAAGCGCCACTAGTAAACATGAAAATTTATAGTAAGTTAACATTGAGTGTCCAGCAAAGGTTAAAAAATAAAAAAGAACGTAAAATGCAAAATAGACGAACAAAACTTATATATTTAGACACAGATGAACCTTACCACTCGAATTATAGTGTCATTTGAGGAGGATGCCACTAAAACATTGTTGGAACTCACAGCCAGATCCGTGATGTCTCCCTTAAAGCATAAAATGATTAAGATTAAAGGCGAAAACGGATAAGTAATCTTTGAGGGGCCAATAACAACTTACTTCATGTCCACGGCAGCTGGCCAAGCAAAATGCAGTTTCCATTAACCAGATCTTCACTAGGCGATCATCTGAACCAGTAATAACATATCTCCCTGAGCGATCAAATGTTGCTGCATCATTCATGTCCAAATAAACCACCATGAGAACTATACCACATTTTAAAGGTGTGCACTACAAATTTGATAGAGAGAAACAGCAGACAAAAGTTCACAATATTAGTTAAACCAAACAAGGAAAAAGAAGAAACTATACAAAGATAGAACTGAAGTTCAACGTCAAACAAGAATGGGATTCACACCATTTAAAGATGTGTACTTAGATTGAAAATCCATAATCAAGACTATAACCTTCTATTCTAAAAACACTGAGAACGAATTATCCCATCCTATGCGGGTAATTAACTATCAAATCATATAGAGCTGAATAATGTAGCAAGCCAAAATCTATGTACATAAAAGCAGAGGTTACTCATGTCAGCCAAAACTTTGACATGAATATTGCCAGTATCTTAGTATCTTTGAGCATTCCCAAAATATTACAGTACCAGACAAATAGAGCCACAGTTTCTCAAATAAGCTATATAGCACGCCCGCAAAATGAAATGAATCACCAAGAGAACATGACCAGCAAAGAGAAGGAATATGAGGAGGAGAATAGATTATAGAAGTGTTTTTTTTAATCTTTCTCATTTTTGATTGGCTGTCTGGACAGAAATTAAGCAACAATCATTAGTTGAAGATATTTTTGGAATATTAAAAAGTAAACAAAGCACAAATCTCATTTTCTCTCCAAATGAGTGGACAGAAATTGACAGAAACATTAATAGTTCAAGATCGGAATATTAAGAATTTAAACAAAACAGAAATCTCTCCAATGTTGGAGGTATGAAAAAAATTGTGCCCTTAAGAAATAAACTAAAAAAAAACATGTAAACTAAACTTCCAAATCTACCTAGATAATAGTTCTGAACTCCGATTTATGAGAACACATACCACAATAGACAGCGTTTCGATGTCCCCTTATCCTTGTAGTATTTTTCATCTTCTGAAACATGGTCAATGGCTTTGCAATGGCATAAGATGCAGCACGGATAGATGGTGCACAGTGATGTCTGGTGAATCCTCCCCCAATTTCTCTCAAGCTTAGCCCATGAACCTGATGAGCTTTTGCGTGAGGCCAACGCATGTGAGCAGGAGGGCGTTTCATTTCTTTGTTTACTTGATCCCTTTCATCTGAAAGGGAGAAGGTGTTCCCTTTTAAATACAATGGGAAAATGTACCTTTTGCGGGAGTTCAAATGAAAAATGATGATGATAACAGTAAAACACATGCAAATGTTGCAGATAGAACTTCCAAAAGGAGAGGGAAAACACATTCAAACCCCCAATGCATGGATATTGAACATGATAACAGTATTGAAACTTGAAATAAATTATAAGATACATATTGCAAACAAAATTTGAAAAAAAGAAAAACATTGGTCACTTACTAGACAATTCATCCAACAAAAGGCACCACAAAGAATATGAATTAAAAGCTCAAAGCTTAAATAAATGTCACCTACAGGTCAGAAGTGAAAATGAACGCTGCCCCAAGAGAGTAGGTACATCAGCTGCATTTGGAGCATTTCCACCACACATACCCCTTGACGGTGGGGCTGTACTTGAAATCAATTGCTTCAAAAGCTTTACCAAGTGATCATTTTCAATGTGAGGATACCTAAACGACAGTGAAAGGGAATCAATAAAATGATATAGAAAAACAAAAAATATAATACAATCATGCTTATTTTCTTCACAGACTATGACGACTGGCACGATGAATGCTGGAATAGAATTATGTAACAGAACAAGAAGGCACAATTAGGTTTTATAAGGAGAAAGAAAAAGGGTGCCCTATACATTGGGGTTATAGAAAGAGGACCGCCAAAAGAAACTAAGATCTAGAATCTATAGAAACCAACACATCCTCGGTAGAAGACCAAGATGCCAAACTCGCATCCATTTGCATAGAGATGAAGTGAAAAGAGGACCTTATTTTCTGGATAGTTTCACATGATCCCCAAAAGTCATGAGCAGTGCTAAAAAAACTCATGTTGTTTGCATTGTTGGTGAATTGTTTCTCCGGGGGAAACAAAATTGTTATATGACTTATAATGTGTCTATTTTCTCATTGTTTTTGTTAAAACAACATGATTAAAAAAAAAAAAAAAGATAAATAGTGAATAATAATATGAAATGAAAGGAGTATTTCAAAATGTTTATTTACTAAATCCACTAAGCAGATGCTAGAAGTAGGTCTCTATTTAGGATAGTCAGATGTGTACTTTAAACTAGTTCTCTCCTTTATATTTTAAATATAAGAATAATAAATAAACCCGTCAGATGTATAATTTACTTAATAAATGAAACAATGTTTTCATCATAGATGGAAGACAAGAGTTTTAGTTATGACTCAATAGTAGATTAGTTTATATCAAAGGATCATTGAGTACTACTTTGATATTTGACAAATATATGATGAAGAAACTTGATTGATCTTATATTTGCAAAAAAAAAAAAGTACTACTGTATATACAAATATATATACATATATATATATTATATATCACTATACTTAATTTTATCAAATTTTAAACAATGTGGCAAAGTCAAAGGTCCAAGTATTCCTCTGACTTCGAAAACACCATATGCTACAATGAGGAATAACCTTCCAGACTGCACCATTACAAGGGGTACTAAAAACAAACAGCATGCAGATCCCCAACACCAGACAACTGAAAAGCAAAACACCAGAACTCCCTAGCAAGTTAGCAACAGAGCAACAATAATAGATTATCACTTATTACCAGAAGTAATCAATTAATGCCACCTAATATTTAGCATCATAAGTAACATAAAGAAGATTGCCTAAAAACTGCCTATATATATATTGTAAAGAGAGATTTATAAAAAAAAAAAAGGCATACTACATACCTGTGGACCAACATGTTGTAATTTAATGGAAATGATTTTCCATCATCATTTTCATCCCCACTGTGTAGGCCGTTTCTTGAATACCAAGCATGATATCTTCTAGGTAAAAGTTGATGTTCAAGAAGTTCGTTCCAAAATTGTACACAAGTTCTACGACATGGTCCAGCTGACAGAAAATGCATAATTAGAAAATACACTTCTCTGAGGTCAATATCCACATCAGGTTCCTTAGCAGGACTTGTCTCTAGATCCTCTGATCGATTGTTGTCATGCACCTTACTGAGAAAGCTCAAAGGTTTCATTGTAACAGAAGGTGCATCACGAGAAGGAAATTTTTGAAGAGCCATAGCTCCTGTAAAACCTACAAGTAAAGGATCAGCCATTTACTATGCAATCATCACTGTCAAACACAATGTATTTAACAACAAGCAGCAATTTTCCTTTTTTATTTTTTTTATTTTTAAACCAAGGTAAGTGAAGATAGCTAAGGTACAAAGTGGTACACATGGATTCTGCATTCATCTTACTAAGATTCAGCGCATCAACGAACAACATCTAGCTAAGCAAACACTTCTTAAGTCTCAAACTCCAAAACCCTAAACTAAACCAGAAGGTAAAATGCAAAACAAGTCCCACTGCATCTAACCATTTTACCATTCACACAAGATCATATATGCAATACCTAAATTAGATAGCATTGAAGTTATTGGAATACCTATTCAATACTCCAAAATTAAATCCCATCGAAATAACCAATTCAAATTACCCTGGGGGGGAACTGACCTGCTGAATGAGTCATGTAATTCATTTAACCAGATGGGCAATCCCAGAAAACACAAAACTCCATACTACACTCATGAAACCCTTGCATTCCAGAATCCATAATGCATTCCTCTGTGGCAACCAATAAAAACCCTAAAAGTTCAATTCTTTTGCACTGCACTACAATTCAATACACACACATACACAAAAAGAGCAAAAAAAATGCACAAAATCCAAAACATACCCAATAACAGAACCCCTTATCTAAATTCTGAGAGCAACAAAAATACCAAATTACACCAAATAAATTCAAAAAAAGAAACTATCTTTCTCTGAGTACCTTCAAGACGACATGTTTCAGGAGAGTAGTGTGGCGGCGCCCGGAGGATTTGATGAAAAGCAGTGGGGATCCAAAGGTGGGAGAGTTTGCAAATATCAGAAATTTGGAACCAAGAACAAATATCAATTCAATTTTTTTCTATTAAAAAGAAAAGATGGGAATTTGAGAGTGTGTGCGCAGCACGTGTGAAAGGGGGGGAATTTTTTTAGATTCTTGGAGGGAGCTCTTAGCTCTGTGGGTTTTGGTTAGGCTTTTTTCTCAGTCTCTCCTCCTTTCTCAGAGCGAAGGGAAGCCGAGAGAAGATACAAGGAGTTCAACGAGGCGTTTTTAACCTTTATGCCCCACTCTACTTCCGTAGATGCTTCGGTCAAATAAAAAATTATAAAATATTTCGCATGCGTGATGCGGTGCAACGTGTGACGACGTCGTATTGTCGCCCTAGGTTTCCATTGGCCCTGCCATGTGTACTTTTTTTTCACTTTTTCTCGTTACGAAAATACTCACGTACGGTTTTTTAAAATTTATCGTACTTTGTTACTGCATGACACAGAAATATTCATAATTCAAAAGTTTATAATGCAAGTCATGCACGTAGGATTATCTGCCCTATTGCCTTCTCTATTACAACGTCTAGTTTTCTGGGTTGTCCTTTGGGTGCTTCTTTTTTTTTTAAGGGAATATTTTTTCTTTTCTTTTTGGCCAGGATGGATGATTTTTGTTGAACAATTGAACAGAAATTGCCCTAAAAATATATTATATATATATGTATGTTTGTTGGTTTTGGGTGGCTTTGTATTAACAAAATTTACTGAAAGATGAAGGCAAATTCACAAATATTAGATTTTTTTGTGTGGGAATTCACAAATATTTATGAAATAAAATGCACTTCATGATATGATATTTTCATTAAGTATTATTCCATAATTCCCGAAGGATTTAATGCAATACAAATTTGGGAGAAAGTATTTCCGAATTATTCAAGAAAGTCTCCATGAAGTTCCCAGAAATTATTTAAGTTGGGCTAAATGTTAGGGTGAGACCTTTGCCCAACATGAGTGAAATGGGTTATAATGGAGGAATCATATTCTTTGGGCTCAAAATGGTAATGAATACAAACTAAGCCCACTTTTAAAAGACAAAGCCTGGCTTTCGTAGGTTTGAGCTGGTGGCGCCTCCTCCTGTTTGTGTAGCGTTCTTGTTGATGTTTGCAGCCTCGCCAGGCCTAAAGTAGCGGTTGTCTAGTTCTTTTTGGCCCCTATCTCACTCCCCCCCCCCCCCCCCCCCCCACAACAAAAAAAAACAAAGAAGACAAAGCCTAATTGACAGTCGACTACAATATACAAGTTACTGCGAAATTCTATAGTGAGGGTGTCATATGTAGACCAATTATGTGAACCTCCATATTAGTCACATGATCATTTCATTAAACTTAATGAAATTACTATTTAAATGAATCATGTGGCTAATATGAATGTCCACATCTATCGTCCATAAATTATGATTAATAAATATGAAAAATAATAATTAAGAATTAACATCAAAAGACATTGATATTTAACACTCAAGAACGTTTTTATTTTCTTCAGCTAACAGAGTCTAACCTAGTGAAAAAGTGGCTTGACTTCCAGACAAAAGGTCTCAGATTCAAACCCCCATGACATCTTGGTTTTTTGTGTGTGTGAGAGCACCCTCCCCTTTAGTTTAGACTATCTCACTTGTCCTAAAAAAAAAAATTACTTTTTCAACATAGCTTCAAACATAACACAACACTACTACAAATTTGGGTAAAAACCACAATCCAAAGGCCACAAATTTTTTTTTATGTCGTTTTGTTTTACATTGGTCACATATATGCAGTATTTGTGTCATATGCAAAAAAGACACAGTAGTTTCATGTCTAACTTGAATAGAAGAAGAAAATTATTGTGCTTAATTAATTTAGGCACAACTTTCATGGCCTTTAGAGAGCACAAATAGACAACTTTTGTACCTAATGGTTCTCTATATATATATATATATATATACATATTTACTTTTTTTTTAAAAGAAATATCATTACCTATATAAAGCACAAATACTAAATTTGTGTGCCTTTGCATTGCACACATTCCAAAGTATGGTGCCTATAGAGCACAAATACTGCAATTGTGTCCCTTTAGGTTGCCCATAGAGCACAAATATGAAATTTTTTTTATCTCTTTAAATCACATCATGTCCCATAAACTAAGAAGTTGAATATATAGGCCACATTTATATCTTTTGTGCCTAAACATTTTGTTTTGCACACATATTATATAGTCTATATAAAATGGTCAAATGTACAAAATTTCAATTTTGAAACAAAATTTCTGATTTTCATGCTTTTAGTATATATTTTTTAAGAAGTAGTTTTTGTGGAAATGCCAAATAATTTTTTTATTAATATGCTAAGTAACTTTAGGACACGCTTACAACGATTTGTGTTTAATATTAATTTTTTTATTTAAAAGTATAACAAAATAATAATTTTCATGACTAATTGTTTAAAACAGTTAGATAATAAGGCATGGAAGACTTTAAACCGTGCCTAAAGCTCTCACTGTTTTGAATTTTCTTTTCTTTTTTCTCGTTGTCGCTCTCACTCCTCGCTCTTGCGCGCGCGCGCGCGCTCTCTCTCTCTCTCTCTCTCTCTCTCTCCTCTCGATCCACCTCCTCTCTTCTCTCTCAATCTCACTCAGATCCTCCTCCTCCTCTATCTCTCTGCATCTGGGATTGAGTCCAAATGATGGTTTGAAATTTTATTTTATTTTATTTTTTTTGGAATTTTGGATCTGATCTTTGTTTGATTTGGTTTATTGTTTTTTAAATTGTCTCTTGCATATTGATTTTGGCTTGGGTTTCCTCACTCCCTGCTTCCTAGCTCTCTCATCTACAAGGTAAGAATTAATTGTAGCTTTTTTGGGTTTGTGTCTGCCTGTATAAGTTTTGACATATTTGTTCGGTTCTGATTTTAGGTTGGGACTTCCGTTTGGTTGCTGAAAAAAAGAGTCAGGAAATCCCTGCTTTATTTTTGCTTATTTTTGCACAGTTTCTTTGTTGGATTTTTTAATTTTTTTTTGTTGTGTGTTTTTTAATTTACAAATTGGTTTGGGTATTTATTATGGCAGGGACATTGAATTTCAGTTTGTAGGCTATTTTGATATCTTGAGAAAGTTGAATTTTGGGGTTTTCTCGGACGTGAGTTGCTCTTTGCTCTGCCATCTGAATGTTGGGTATGCAGGTAAGCCTCCTCGTTCCTGGGTATTGAATTTATGAATTTTGTTTAATGAGATTTGGTGAATATTGAAGAATGGCTTTGTTTTGGTACCAATCTTCAATAATTTTTTTCTCACACACAATTAATCACTACTCCTACCTTTTCCACTTAATCACTATATTAAGTGGAAATGAAATTTCAGTGTATTTTTTTTTTTAATTTAAAAATTGGCATTGAGCACGGTTTTGAAACTGTGCTTAGTTCACATTTGTCAAATTACTCTATTTAACAATTCAGTCACTTGTCAAAATAAAAACACAAATACTTGGCATTCGTGCTCTAAATCTTGCCACAAAGTAAATCATTCGTGCTCTATAATCAATGGAAACTGCTATATAGTACACCGACTACTTTATAGTGGCTGCACTGTGGCCTTCTTCATAGGGCACAATTATCCGTGCTATTTGACATAAAAGAGCACAAATGGAATTTGTGCTTTTTGCCCAGTTTTGTAGTAGTGCAAGCATGATATTGTAAGAACGTAACAAATATCCTAAACCAACAGAATGCTTTGAGTTTTTGTTTTTGGACATAAATGCTTTTAGACTATTATTCAGTAGGTGTTAAAATTTTTGTTAAATCCGTCAGTCTTGCTCCTGTTCCCATTCATTTGATTGCCCCGAATGATGACCTTTTGCCATCTCCAGTTGTCGAAAAAATTGCTCACGCCGCCTTCGCAGTGTATGTTTCCCTTATTAGCTTTTGATTTTATCGAGGTGTGCGTCGTCCACATGAAAGTTGTTGTGGAAGTTCGACCAAAAAAAAAAAGTTGTTGTTGAAGTTGGTAATACCTTTGAATTCATAGAGGCCCTCGTCTCCCCAGGATAGCTGCATTTGAAACTGGAAAATCCAGCGCGTTGCCGCCGTTGTTGCTCCTATAATTTCCTCTTTAATTGTATTCGCGGTTGGAATTGCCAGTGTCAGGAAAGCGGTACCCACATACTTGAAGTTTTTTGTCCGTCAAGAAAAAAATTTCCCTGGTAGATAAAAATTGTCACAATATTGCAAAAACCATCAACTTATGGTCATCCTTGATGCTTTTTAACTGTCAACTTACGTATTTCTTGACATTGGTAAGCTCTTTGTTGACTTATTTTAACCGTCAAGAAACAAGACACTAATATAAAAAATACAAACAAAAATGCAGTTCCTTGACAACAAAAGCTGTAAAGAATGACTTTAACATTAAAAGAAATACATATAAAACGAATAAGAAATTATACATCCACTAGAATAATACAATTATATACAATAATTTAAAATAACACAACTATATTCTTAAATAGTATTGAAATAACAATATGACTACATTTAAAATAAAAGTATTAAAATGAACTAAGCTCTAGTACCATGTAAGAAGTTCTCAATTTAGAAATAACTTGTCACTTGGAAGCTTCACCTTTCCCATAACATCTCTAAGCAAATCCCATTAAAAGTCCAGGTCTTGCTTTGGTTGGAGCCTCCCTAGTCCTACCAATTTTTCTAAACATTAACATATATATATGGATCAATGAGTTATCAAAACCTACAACAATTAATAACTAGCAAGTAATCAGATCATCTCCTACAATGAAATTGGTTGGATGAGAATCGCATATATGCTCCTACTCAGGCGAAATACAATTATGAGTAAGTCATTTCTTTGAACTCTGAGCACATGAAATCATTTTCAAAGTTGTTATAACATATAAGGGAATGAATCCGCCGGAGAAATTTGGTCATGCCTGGTTCGAATAGCTGTCAGTCCCTTTTTCTTTAAGGTTGGTGTATTGGTTTGTCCACGTTGCTTGATTTAGTATTGCAAAACTTTGTTTCTAAGGTCATGAATGTATTGGTGTATGTGGTGGATTTGTAATTCCACAACAATGAAAAGAAGTCCTAAGAAGAATATGTGGTGATCTACTACTCTTACCACATTTGTATACCATATTCTTATACCACGTTATGTTATATGACAGATGAGATGTACAACCACATCCATTAAAACTAATTTAACTTTTTTTTTCTTTTATGATTTATTGACACTTTTTAATTGATGTGATTGTATATCTCATATGCCACATAAGGGATTGTAAGTATTAAAAAAATAAAATTAGTTAAAAAGTATTTTAAAAAAACAAAAGGGAGTGTAAGTGAAGAAAATGAGAGTGAGAAAATCAGCTCCCTTCTTTAACTTAAGTTAAGGAGGAAGAGACGAGGGGAGGGTGACTTGTAGGTTTTTTTTTTCTTTCCTTTTTTTTTTGAAAAAATAAATAAAATTTCATGCTTGTTAAAGAAAGGAGGAGGAGAGGGAGAGGGAGAGGGAGAAGGAGGGGAAAACTTACATGCTACATAGGGGTGAATCCAAAAAAAATTTCCCGTGCCCTTCTAGCCACACCAAGTCAGGAAAAAATGAAAAAAAAAATGGCCAGAGAGACCATACTAAGCCAACCAAAATGGAAATAAAATGAAGGTCTATCTTCAGTTGATATGAGGATCATGGAAAAAAAAAACCGGGAAAAAGAAGGGAGCGGATCTGCTGTCCCTAAATTAAGTATACCCTTGTGTACCCTACCTAATTGTTTGACACATGTACACCCACTTAATCCTGAATTAACACTGTTAACTTAATAAAATTTAAAAAGAAAAAACCAACACTATAGCAGCAGCAACCACCCCTCGTGACTTTCATGCCACTTCCCTTCCCTGACCTCCTCCCTCAGCCACAAAATCACCATATACCAGTACTCTCAATTGAGAAATCCAAATTTGAGGGGAGATCGGGAAGAAGAGGAGGAGGTGGTAGTGAAAGAGAAGTGGGCAGCAGGGTGGAGGTTGTGTGTGGCTTAGGTGAGGGGGCTGTCAAGGTTGGGTACTTGGGTGGGGAACTTTGTGACTGCTGTTTGTTTTGTTTAGGGTTTAATTTCTTTTAATTTTTATTTTATTGAAAGTAAAGTTAACAATGTTAATATTGGAGTTAAGTGGGTGGCCACATGTCAACAAATTATACAAGGGACACGAAGGGACATCAAAAATAGAGACAGCAGATCCCCTCCCGAAAAAGAAGGTCTTTATTTCACCCAAATTCTTGAATTATAAGAAGTAAAAAAGAAAGAAAGAAAAAACAGCCGGAGAGAGGAAGAAGAAGGGGAAAAGAAACAGCTAGAAAACCAGCAAAAGACTTGAGTTAAAGGAGTTGAAAGGAAAAAAGAAAAAAAAACAGATGTTGTTTTGTAAAGAAGCCACGTTAGATGTTGAGGATGAATGGCTCTTGATATATCAGGAGACAAGCATTGTCCCACGACAATCGTGTCAAGGTTTTTTCCCTTTCAAATTTGCTTCATGTACAGCCTTTCATCATTATGTGCATTAATTGGCATCTCTTTCTACTTAACATTCTACGTCAACCAAATTCCCAACTAATAAAATCCACAGGTATACCTGTGGGTCAACCAAATTCCCAATAGCAACGTCAAGCACCATTATAAATTGCGGGTGTTAGCAACTTTAGAGTATATGTATCTTTTGGGGTCTCTAAGAATTTTTCTAAGATTTGGTTTACTCTCTTCTTATATTTCGATTTCCTCTTGTTGAAGTCGGGTTTGTGTTGTAAGTTAAAAACCAAAGAAAAAACAGAAGAACAGAAGATGGCAGAGAAGGTGACAGTGAGCGTAAGGGAGTCAACAATGGTGAAGCCAGCAGAGGAGTCGACGCCTCGAAGCCCATTGTGGCTCTCCAACTCAGACCTGACCAAGCAGTGAGCACAACTTCTTTGACGTGGGAGTGCTCAAGCAGGCGCTCAGCAAGGCCCTTGTGCCCTTCTACCCCTTGGCCGGTCGCTTGAAACTCAACGACCAGAGCGAGCGTCTGGAGATTGATTGCAATGCTGAGGGAGTGCTCTTTGTTGTAGCGGAGAGCAGCTCTGCCCTTGATGATTTTGGCAATTTTGCGCCCACTCCAGATTTCCAGAAGCTCATTCCCACTGTTGATTATTCTGAGATATCCTTATATCCCATTTTGGTGTTACAGGTTTTTAATCATAATTATCCAAGGTCTCATTTTTACATTTTATAATCGTTATGAATGGATCTGACCAAAAAATTGTCCAATTTAAGTCCATACAATTTCTATTTCCTGGACATATACCCATCACTCTATAAATCTATGTGTAAAATCCAATTTCAAACTTAAATTACCAGTAGGATATAAGAGATCATAGTATTCTTATGTTTTTACATTGTTGCCATCAGACTTCATATTTTATTTATAATTTATTTCAAACATTTCATTAACTGCCATAATTGTAATTAGAACTTCCTATTAATAGCATATCAATCACCCCATTTCTTTTGGGTTTGACAATATCAATCACCCCATTATACTAGGTGAATTGTTTGTATACATTATTAGAGAAAAAAATAGGTACATTATTTAGAGAAAAAAATTCATAAAACAAAAAATAAATAGATTATCAAATTATTTTAATAAAACAAGTAATAGGTACATTATTTAAAGAAAAAATAGATACAAAATTTAGCAAAAAAAATAGGTTCATTATACTAGGTAAATTGTTTAACTAGGTACATTATTAGGGAAAAAAAATAGGTACATTATTTGGAGGGAAAAAATAGGTTCATTTAAATAAAAAAATTGTTTTCATAAAGCAACCAATAAAAAGATGATCAAATTATTTTTCATAAAACAAGTAATATGTGCTTTATTTAGAGAAAAAAAAAGGTGCATTATTTAGAGAAAAAATAGGTACGCTATTTAGAGAAAAATAGGTTCATTTAAAAAAATGTTTTTCAAAAAACAAACAATAAGTAGATTATCAAATTATTTTTCAACATAATTAGAATGTACACTATCATTCATAAAAACTATAATAAAATAGATTACTAGTTGTATAATTCATAAAAGGAAAACAACATAATTTTTTTATTAAATACACCAAACCGTTAATTACCTCTAGATTACTAATATGTTAATGTTGAATTTAATATTTACTTTCAAATAAGTTTCTAAATTAATTTCTACATTCATTACAATCATTTGGAGATCTTTCTAAATTCAACGTGTGTCATTAGTTACACCCCCTATGATACATTAATTTATGAATAAGGGTAGTTTTGGAATCCAAAAAATACAATAAATAAGATTTTAAGTTATATTAGGTAACTTGCTTAGTTGGATCCTAGTAATCGGGTATTATTTGAAAAAATTGGGTATTTTAAATAGAAAAATAAAGAGAAGGGTTGTAGGTGATTTAAAATGAATTTTATGGGTCTAAGCTCAATTTACTAAAAAAAAAATCGTTATGAATGGATATGCATGGCAAGCTCTTTGTGGACGGTTTAGATTTAGTTTTGGAAACAATTTGATGGGTGGGATGCACAAGCCAAATAGTTAATTAAATAGTTCTAAGCTACAAGCCACGAAAATTTGAACTCAACTAACTGAAATTGGGGAAATTCTTGAAATAGTTGAAATATTTATAGGATCTTGACTCGCATGTAAATGCAGGTCACATACTTCAAATGTGGTGGAGCGTCACTTGGTGTTGGCATGGAACACCGCATTGTAGATGGAACTTCTGGTCTCCATTTTGTAAATACATGGTCTGACATCGCTCGTGGTGATCTCTCAAATATTAAACCACCCTTCATGGACAGGACTTTACTTCGTGCCCGAGACCCACCTCAGCCTGCATTTCCCCACATTGAATTACAACCTTTTCCACAAATGAAATTACCTCCAGATCATGTGCAAAGTACAATCACTACTACAACAACATCCATTTTTAGATTGACGCAGGAGCAGCTCAAAATTTTGAAAGCCAAGTTCGAGGAAGATGGCACGAATATTAATAATACAATCAAGTATACCACATTTGAGATTTTGGCAGGTCATATTTGGAGATGTGTTTGCAAGGCACGTAAACTTCCTGATGATCAAGATAGCATGCTAGGTACGAGCATTGATGGACGGTCCAGATTGAAACCCCCACTCCCACCCCATTTCTTTGGCAATGCTATTTTCAATGCCGGACAAATTGCTGCAGCAGGGGATATCCAATCGAAACCAACGTTGTATGCTACAAGTTGTGTTCACGACACTCTAGTGCGGATGGACGATGATTATTTTAGATCATTCCTTGACTATCTTGAGCTTCATAATTCTCGTGTTCCCAAACCAAATCCATTTATTTGTAGCCCCAACCTTTGGATAAACAATTGGGTTCATCTGCCGATTCATGATGCTGATTTTGGTTGGGGTCGACCCATTTTCATGGGGCCTCGTGAAGTTCCATTTGACGGGTATTGTACCATATTACCAAGAGCAACTAATGACGGGAGCTTATCGGTCTGCATTTCTTTGAACTCTGAGCACATGGAATCATTTTCCAAGTTGTTGTATGACATATAAGGAAATGAATCTGCCGGAGAAATTTGGTCATGCCCATTCGAATAGTTGTCAGACGTCCCTTTATCTTTAAAATTGGTGTATCGGTTTGTGCACGTTGCTTGATTTAGTATTGCAAAACTTTGTGTTAAAAGTTGGTGGATTTGTTATTCCACAACAATAAAAAGAATATGTGTTTTATTGTGATTCTTATTTCTGATGAGATAAGAAGTAAATTGGTGCTTGTATATGCTTATGCGTTTATTTTCAACTTTTCTTTCCGTAATTTTCTTGAGAGATTAAAGATGCTGTTGTCGAAAAATCCGCCATGTCCTCGCCCTTACAGTTGTTGTTTCCCTTAGCTTTGATCTCATGGAGGCGCGCGTCCTCCACATCAAAGCTGTTGTCATCAAAGTCGTTGTCCACATCAACAGCTTTGAGTTGTAAATTGGACAGATACTATTCATGTGAATAGTGACAGTCTTGTCTTTTTCGATTTCACCCCAAAGGGCAAGGGCAACGGCAAACACTATTCACCTTAATTTATTTTATATTTTTATATTTAAACCATTAATTTTGATAAACTTTTCGGATAAGATTTTCAGTTGCCACGTGTGTTTGTACTTAAGAAATTATGGCCATGAACTGACCGAAGAAACCTCCTCTCGGCCGTAGCACTTGCTCATGGACTAAAACGGCCGCGTTTCATTAGGCATTTTGCCTTCCTGAATACAAAAGAAAAACTACGAAGGCAGAATCCTCTCGGCCTCATGATCACGGTATGATAGGCCGAAGCTGAGGGCCGTAAGTGACACGGCCGAAGATATTATGGTCAAATTGTCACATGACCTCAGGATTCCACACCTCATTTAATGAAGTAATGTCTCTGACTATCCCAGCAAACCCACTGGTTGCAAAAGCATTTAATGCATGAGGGCAGAAGGGAAGTGACTGAAATCAGGATTTGGTAATCAGAGTGGTTAGGCGCAACATTCTCACAAGTATTCTTACAAATTGAGGTCAGATCACCAACCACCAGACCAGAGCATTAAATGTGTTCCCACGGCCAAAGGTGCAGAACCCACGATCAGGGCGGTGGCCGAGATTTGCCGGGATTTATGGGAGTCACACCACCATACTTCACGATCCCAAATGTCGATGTGACTACCCACTTGCTCCGATCAGGCTCCACCACGCAGATATTTTTAGCCTCGATTATGCCTTCAGGACTCCTATAAATACTAAACTCAAGACCACGTTCAAAAGGTCTAGCACTAAACAAAAGCCTCCCACGGAGCAAATTTTATTTTTTTGTAACGCACTTTCAATACCTTTACATGCTTTCCTAGGAGTAGTGGTAGTTTGTAAGGAAAATCCATTCATCAATATATCATACGACCCTTGATTTTCAAGCCGCCGGAGCACCATCCCTGTTATCGCCTCACTCACCCCATATATCATACGACCGTCGCTCTCCGAGTAACGCACCATCCCAAATGCATGACACAGAAGTATTCATAATTCAAAAGTTTATAATGCAAGTCATGCACGTAGGATTATCTGCCCTATTGCCTTCTCTATTACAATGTCTAGTTTTCTGGGTTGTCCTTTGGGTGCTTTTTTTTTTTAAATTTTTTTTTTTTAGGGAATATGTTTTCTTTTCTTTTTGGCTAGGATGGATGATTTTTGTTGAACAATTGAACAGAAATTGCCCTAAAAATATATAATTTAAATATTATATATATATATATATATGTATGTTTGTTGGTTTTGGGTGGCTTTGTATTAACAAAATTTACTGAAAATGGGTTATAATGGAGGAATCATATTCTTTGGGCTCAAAATGGTAATGAATTCAAACTAAGCCCACTTTTTAAAGACAAAGTCTGGCTTTCGTAGGTTTGAGCTGGTGGCGCCTCCTTCCGTTTGTGACAGCCGTCTTGTTGATGTTTGCAGCCTGGCCAGGCCTAGAGTTGCGGTTGTTTAGTTCTTTTCGTTCTGGCCTTTTTGGCCGGGCCCCTATCTCACCCAAAAAAATAAAAAACAATAAGACAAAGCCTAGTAATTACATTTAAGTTTAATGAAATGATCATGTGACTAATATAGAGGTTCACATAATGGATCCATATATGACACCCTTACCATTCAATCTTTTAGCAAATGGCATAAATTAGAAGTTTGAGTTTACGTGCATGTAAAATCACTCTTATTAAACTTAATTTAAGCCTATAAAAACCCTTAATTTATGCCCCATAAAAGATGGAAATTTGTGTTAAATCGTCAAAAACCAAGCCCAAGTTATAATCTACACTAAACCACCCTTAATCATAGTGTCATCAGGGCCAGCCTTGAGTTTTTGAGAGCCCAGGGCGAAAGTAAAGAACTAGGCCCTTCTTACTGTGTCACAATTTTTATTTTTAATTTTTTTTATACTTATGTGTTAGAATCACCTATTTTTCAACATTTGAATAAAACCCAATTTTGAATTGAATGCCACCTACTTTTCGACATTTAAGTAAAATTAAGTATGCAACTTTATTAAATTATTTAAGAATGATTGAAGTCTAATTTTTTTTATAAATGAATAACTTTTCTTTATTTAATCCTTTTAAATAACTTCATAATTTAATTTTTTGAACAATTTGACATAAAAAGCATAGTTTACAGTAATAATTAGCTGGTCCATTCTAATAATTTCTCAACAACAAAAAGCATAGTTTAATCATAAATGGTGATTAATAAATATGAAAAATAATAATTAAGAATTAATATCAAAAGACATTGATATTTAACATTCAAAAACGTTTTTTTTTTCTTCAACTAACATAGTCTAACCCAGTGAAAAAGTGCCTTCACTTGCAGACAATAGGTCTCAGGTTCAAACCCCCATAGCATCTTAGTTATGTGTGTGTGTGAGAACACCCTCCCCTTTAGTTTAGACTATCTCGCTTGTACTAAAAAAAATTACTTTTTCAATATAGCTTCAAACATAACACAAGCATGATACTGTAATATCAGAACAAATATCCTATACCAACAGAATGCTTTGAGTTTTTGTTTTTGGACATAAATGCTTTCAGACTATTATTTAAAAAGATTTTTCATTTCAAGAAAAACTCTTATAAACAATCTACTCTTGAGTACAAGACCAACATAACAAAGCTCAAGTTTAGTTTGTTTTAACGAGCGGAACTCGGTTTGGTTACAAATAGTTAAAAAGCCTCAATTCACGTCATATGTTAGCTTCCAGTTGCCGCCGTTGTCGCTCCTATCAATTTCCTCTTTAATTGTAATAGCTTCGTGGTTGGAATTGCCAGTGTCAAAAAAGCGGTATCCACATACTTCACGGTTTTTGTCTGTGAAGAAAAAATTTCCCTTGCAAATAAAAATTGTCACGATATTGCAAAAACCGTCAACTTATGGTCATCCTTGACGCTTTTTATTTGTCAACTTACGTATTTCTTGACATTGGTAAGCTCTTTGTTGACCTATTTTAACCGTCAAGAAACAAGACACTATTTTAACTAATACAAAAAAAATTGCAGTTCCTTGACAACAAAAACTATAAAGAATGACTTTAACATTAAAAGAAATACATATAAAATGAATAAGAAATTATACATCCACTAGAATAATACAATTATATACAATAATTTAAAATAACACAACTATATACTTAAATAGTATTGAAATTACAATATGACTACATTTAAAATAAACGTATAAAAATGAACTAAGCTCTCTAGTACCATGTAAGAAGTTCTCAATTTAGAAATAACTTGTCATTAGAAGCTTTACTTTTCCCATAACATCTCTAAGAGATGCCCATTAAAAGTCCAAGTCTTGCTTTGGTTGAAGCCTCCTTAATGTCACGGCTCGCATGTTGAAG
Organism: Prunus salicina; assembly: GCA_020226455.1. Lineage (NCBI taxonomy): Eukaryota > Viridiplantae > Streptophyta > Magnoliopsida > Rosales > Rosaceae > Prunus > Prunus salicina. Next base: position 14,118,999 of record CM035341.1, on the reverse strand, counting down.
GCTCATCCCAACAACTATGGGGCCAACCTAGAGGATCCATTTGTGAAGGTCAAGCCCCACAAGAGAAGCAAGGCCCAACCCATTGGATGGATCATGCTAGACTTCTTAGCCCATATGTCTAGATTCAATGTACAGTAGTAGGTAGACTCTGGTTGGTGACAGTAGTAGGTAGATCCCAGTTGGTGAAATTGTATCCTAGCCCTCTATTGTGGTGGTAGGTGGGATAGGAACTCTATATAAGGAGGATGTCTCATTGTGTATCTTCACTCCGCAACTTGTAAAGCATTGAGTAGCAATACAAGTATATATTCTCCCAAACTCTCTTGAGTGTTCTTTAGCATTCTTATCGTTCTTACTCTTGCTATTGTGTTCTTGCTTGGTTCGATCTTATTTTGTAGGAAGGAAGGTTGACTTAGCTTGTTCGGGAGGCGATCAAGTCTAAGACCGCACGGAAGGAAGAAGACTCCGAAAAAGTCATCCTGTGACACTAGTCATACCAATTTTTCAAAACATTAACATATATGGATCAATGAGTTATCAAAACCTACAACAATTAATAACTAGCAAGTAATCAGATCATCTCCTACAATGAAATTGGTTGGATGAGAGTCGCATATGTGCTTATTCTTGTATCTTTCTAAAGTGTCTAAAGGTGCATGCTTGTGCTATCTTCAAACTTTAATAAATTTGATGGACAACTCTTGCGAAATGGAAAAAAATTCCTACTCGGGTGAAAATACAATTATGAGTACTTGTCATTTCTCTGAACTCTGAGCTCATGAAATCATTTTCTAAGTTGTTGTAACTTGTATAACATATAAGGGAATGCATCCACTGGAGAAATTTGGGCATGCCCTGTTAGAATAGCTGTCAGTCCCTTTATCTTTAAGGTTGGTGTATTGGTTTGTCCACGTTGCTTGGTTTAGTATTGCAAAACTTTGTTTCAAAAGTCATGAATGTATTGGTGTATGTGGTGGATTTGTAATCCACAACAATGAAAAGAAGTCCTAAGAAGAATATGTGGTGATATACTACTTTTACCACATTTGTATACCATATTCCTATACCACTTTATGTTATATGACAAATGAGATGTACAACCACATCAATTAAAACTAATTTAACATTTTCTTTTCTTTAATGATTTATTAACACTTTTTAATTGATATGGGTGTACACCTCATCTGTCACATAAGGTGGTTTAAGAATGTGATATACAAATATGATAAGAGTAGTATTATTCGTGTTTTATTGTGTTTTATTGTGTTTTCATTAAGTATTCTTCTTTAATGCTGGAAGGATTTAATTCAATATAAATTTGGGGAAAATTATTTCCGAATTATTTAAGTTGGGCCATATGCTGTGGCGAGACCTTTCGCAATCATTTTCTTTGGGCCGAAAATGGGAATGGATCAAGCCCATCTGAGCCTAAAGGCTCAAACTTTGCCTTCAAGTCAAGAGAATATAAATAACTAAGCCCATTACTAAGAGACCAAGCCCTGTTTTACATCCCTTTTTTTATTTTTTATTTTTTATTATTTTTTATTTTTATAGAAACAATATTCGGCAAAGGCTTAAACTTTGCCTTCAAGTCATGAGTAAATACTCTCAACCACTTGAGCTATAAGCCCTTTGTAAGCTTTAGCAAATGACATATATTAAAAGTTTGAGTTGTGTTGGTAAAATCACTCTTTATTAATCGGGAGATTCACTATAATACCCAATATAGGAGCCCAAATTATAAAAAAATCATATATGAAATGGACTTTAGAAACACACCCAAAGCCCATTTACAACATAACAAAAAGGCTTTTAACTTCTTTTAAATTACAAAACTGCCATTGATTTCTTAAAACAAACCCAACCCAAAAACCTTATAAAAAAGCCTAAAACACTCAATGAGGTATCAAAGTAATTTAATAATTAAAATTAAATTCAAAAGGGCCAGCTGTCATTTTTTGGGTTTTTTTTGGGTATGTTTATAGAAATGAAATAGTGTAGGGTTTATTTATAGTTTTAGTGCTAAGAATGAGTATTTGACTAAATATCTCTTATTAATCTTTATTTGAGCCCAAAAAACCTTAACTCAAGGACATCAAAGATGGAAATTTGAGTTCATAATCTACTCTAAACAACCCTTAATCATAGTGACATTCTTTGTCATTTTTCATGTAATCTACTTTTTTTTTTGGTCGAAATTCATGTAATCTACTTAGCCTATAGACTTTCTATCAATTTGATCACTAATTACTGTAAGAGATAAAGACGAGTAAAAGTCAAGGAACCTCTCTGTGACTTAATTAACTTTGTTAGGTATTTTAGGTCATCTTCCACTTATACGTCTTTTAGTAGTACTAAGAAAGAGGTTCAGTGGCCTTTTCTTGAAGGCTTGAAGTTTAGCCGCCTGATGGTGGCGCTAATTAAAGTGATAAAGTCAATGGCATTGATTAATATAGGCACAAAGCTATTAATGAAAAAGATAACTAGATGTTTTGTTACGCAATGTTTTCTGGATTATAGGTGCATGGGCACATGTTGCCAATCATCAATATTCAACACTAAACAAACGACAGCTTGTTTGGGAGTGATTTTGAATAGGCCAATTATCATTTCTACAGAGAATCACTTTAATTTTAACTAACATTGAATATTTTAAAATAATTTTGCCTACTTAGCCAACATATCTCATGTCAATAAGCATGTCATGTGGTTAATCTAAAAAATCTTAGAAAAACCTTAGAAAAACCTTCTACTTTCCAAGACTTAGGAGACAATGTCAATAAATATGTCATGTGGTTAACCCAAAAAAACCTTAGAAAAACCTTGTACTTTCCATGACTCATCAGCAGACAATGTCAATGTGTACCACAAACTAATAAAAGGAAACGCCGCCATGGGCCATCTTGAAAAGTATTCAGAGGAGGATAAGCATGCGGATACATTTTATATTCAGGCTAGCTAGCTAGCTAGAGAAAGCTAGCTTCATCATGATATCTATAAATAAAACCCAAATGGAGATAACATAACACAAATTAGCCAGCTGAAAGCCGAAAGCTGAATATTATTTGCCTTACGGTTCTTTTCTCAATGGCCATGGCCACCTCTAATGCGTCCATTCCCTTCACCACTACTATAATGCTTCTTTTGGGGCTCCTGGTGGCAAACCTTGGTATAACAGGTCTGAACGTATACCTCATTCAATTTGCAATATATTTCCTTTGGCATATTAGAGAAAAATACTAATTAACGTTGATTAATAGATGCATATATATATATTTTATGTATAATATGTGTACATAAGTAATGTATTATGTACGTATACGCACATAACAAATTTTCCGGACGTATATTTATATATGTAGGTGTACAATCCGTAGGTGTATGTTATGGAATGCTGGGCAACAATCTACCATCCCACGCAGAAGTTATATCTCTTTACAAATCAAACAACATCAAACAAATGAGAATTTACGATCCAAACCAATCCGCTCTACAAGCTCTTGGAGGCTCCAACATCGAGCTCATGCTTGGTGTCCCAAACCAAGACCTTGAACGCCTCGCAACCAACCCTTCCGAAGCGCAAACATGGGTACAAACAAATGTCTTGAACTTCCGGCAAAGCGTGAGATTCAAATACATTGCGGTTGGAAACGAAGTGAGCCCCGTTTATGGAGACACTACTAGGCTGGCTCAGTTTGTCCTCCCCGCAATGAAGAACATATACAATGCAATCAGATCAGCTGGCCTTCAAGACCAAATCAAGGTCTCAACTGCCATAGAGACGGGATTGATAGGCAACTCCTACCCTCCGTCACAAGGCGCTTTTCGCGGCGATGTGAGAGCTTATTTGGACCCAATTGTAGGGTTCTTGGTTTATGCCAAATCACCACTACTTGCTAACATCTATACATATTTTAGTTATATTGGAAATCCTAGAGATATTTCTCTTCCTTATGCTTTGTTCACTTCACCATCAGTTATGGCATGGGATGGTGATAAAGGGTACCAAAACCTGTTTGATGCAATGCTGGACGCTTTGTACTCGGCTGTTGAGAGAGCTGGAGGAGGCTCTTTGGAGGTTGTTGTGTCGGAAAGTGGGTGGCCTTCGGCAGGTGCGTTTGGGGCATCAACGGATAATGCGAGGACTTATTACTCGAATTTGATTCGGCATGTGAAAGGGGGTACCCCAAAGAGACCTAAAAGATCCATAGAGACTTACTTGTTTGCCATGTTTGATGAGAGTAACAAACTAGGTGAAGAGACAGAGAGACACTTCGGGGTGTTCTTCCCAACTAAAGAGCCGAAGTATAACCTCAATTTCGATACTTCGGCTGGGTATAATACTACAAATACCCTTAAAACTGACATGTAATTACCGTTGGTTTCTTTCGATCCCCAAGTGCTGTTCTTAAAAATTAAAATAAGAGAAGTGAGCAGCAAACTCTTTTTATTTATTTATCGCATGTGTAAGTGAGTTCTATTTCTTCTATCTATGTAAAACGTGGTCAGCAATACCAAAAGAAAATTCATATCAATATTAGTAGCCCCTACAAGATCATCAATATCCACAAAGACCCAACCCAACTTACAAGATTATCAAAATTACAGAGAGACCCAAATCCAAATTAACTGATTAATCTCTCATGATTAATTCTACAAATAAGTAAATCTTCGTCTTCATATAATCAACAGCTTTTATTTCAGCCTTGATTGATTCATGTATAGGTGTTGCCAAAGTCAAAAATTCCGATCTTACCGCCTTTGCATCCGGTAATGGTATTCCCACGAATGTCGAAAGTATCACAGTCTGATCTCCCACCAGTCCCCTTTTTCTTCCCTTTCTTTTTTCTGTCACCCTTGGGCTCCGAGGGGCTTGTAGCTGGTTGATCTTGAAGCCCAGCACTTGAGGAGGAACTATCATGTGGTGGCTTTAAGCCCTCATCACTCTCATCTGGTTGATCATGATCAGGTGCAGCAGGATTAGTACATGGGGCTGCTTTTGTAGGAGCAGCAGGAGCTGGAGGGTTGGGATTGTATTTGGAAGATGGCTCTGGAGTGTCGCAGCACAACGCCTTCCACATATGGCTAAATATCATTGTGTTTGTTGGAAGCCGAAGAGCGCATGCCTGGTCCACTTTAAACACATCATCATGCATAGAGATGGTTACAGTGGAGGAATCCGAATATATCAAGTGTCAGCTTTATTGCCAAGCTATATTATATATTCCCAATCCAACTTAAGGGCTGGTTTGGGAGTGCTTCTTCCCGAAGCGGTTATGCTAGTAGCGCTTATGCCAGTAGCGCTTATGACATAAGCGCTTCTACAAAGAAGCAGTTTGTCGTTTGGATGTCACATTTAAAAGTGCTTTTACACTACATAAAAGTACTTTTGATATTTTGTTGAGTGTTTGGCTGACACAATAAAAGCACTTTGATTTATCTGGAACTCTCCTAAATTGTGAGTCTTGTGGACTTATGATATCACTAGCCATGCTTAAGATAAAAGCAATAAAAGCAAAAAAGAATGGACTGTGGTTTCCTGGGTGATGTAAAAGAATGGACTGTGATATCAAACTCCCCAACTTATGATATCCTAAATTGTGAGTCTTCTGGAACTCTCCTAAAAGCAATAAAAGCACTTTGATTCATCTCTCGAAGCTTAAGATAAATGAATGGACTGTGGTTTCCTGGGTGATGGTAAAAGAAGGCATTGAGACGAGAATTAAACATCAACAGACCATCATTCTCAAAGTATTTCATGGGTATGTATACGCCCATGTGGCCACCTTCGACGAAAACCAGTCCAATTACCATATAATAATGTTTGTTTTCAATAAAATCGAGCACACAATATTATATAAGCAAGGGGCGTACAAGAATTCAGAACTGATCTCCATTCTCTAGCGAGAAAGAGAGAGGGAAAAAAAAGAAGGGGTATTTTGGCATTTAAAAAAATTAAATATGGGTATTTTAGGCATTTTAAAAGTTTCATTAAAGGGACCCAAGTGCTTCCCGTGTTTTTGTCCTGCAGCGCTTTTAAGAAAAAACACCTCTCAAGTGCTTCTTCCAAAACCACTCCAAGTGCTTTTGGATCTAACCAAAGCGCTTTTGCAATTTTTGCCAAACATCATTTTTAAAAGATAGAAGCGCTTTCACCCATTTAGAAGCGCTTTTCGCTGCTCCAAAAGCACTCCCAAACGAGCCGTAGAGTCTAACCACGCACTAAAGTTGTGTATTAGGAATGAAATGATAGATCTTTTTAACACAATTACAAGTGTAAAACATTTATTTAAAATAATATTAAAAAATAGTAATAATCAATGATAATTAGTCACTAGGAGTCCGCGTTGACTCAACAACTTTCGAGTTGGAACGATCCGAGTCTGATGACTCAGCAACGATCGAGTGAGGCAATTGACTGGTCAATTACAAAAGTAGCTTCAATTCAAATTACTTCTTTGAACTTATTCTGTGGATTTGCTCGACCTTCTCTTTTTGAGGGTTTTTTTGTTTTGTTTTTGTTTTTGGAATAGATGTTTTATTAAAAAATAATAAGCATAATAAGAGTGTATAAATTAATAACATGGTAAGAATTATATACCACTTAATTGAAAATTATTTAACATGGTAAGAATTGAATTCTCAAAGAGATATATATTGAATGAATTAGTTATTCGAAAATCTAATTAAATTAAATCCCTAACCGTCCATCCATGGAGGATCAAAATTACATGTAACAGTAATTTATTTGTTTTTATTTCGATACAAGCGATATTAGGGAGAGGAAAAATCGAACCTATAACCTTGGGTGACCACTTAAGCTATAAGCCCTTTACTCTAACAATAATAATTTTGGCTATCGACTTTCATCATGGAGTTTGGCGGACCCAGGAATTTTATAAATGATATGCAATTTTGAAAAGGCTAAAAGATTTATAAAGAAAAATTGAATCAAATAAACAAATTATAATTGATCATACCTCGAGTCGTGCACTTGTAGCCTTTTCCTTTTCAACTTTGCTACTGAATACTAATCAAAAGAGTCAAATCAGAAAAAATAAAATAAGAATCAAATTACAAACAAGGGGGGAAAAAAGAAGAAACGAATTGGCTTTTGGTCAAGGTAGTCCAGTCCAAGAATAAACCACATGTTGATGTGGAGCAGGTGCAGGGGGATAACCTGGATAAGGATAAGGTAGTCCAGGATTAGTTCTACTAACACAGTTGGTATTGTACAACATTGACTCTGGACTACAGTGCTCGAACATAGTGGGATGGATAAGTTCGATAATTGTGTTTGTTTGGTTGCGGCAGATTGGAGGCTTGAAAATAGATTGGTTTGCCTACGGTCCGGTTTTAGGGGAAATACAAAGGGTAAAGAGAACAAGAGTGGGAAATGCTAATAAATGCGTGGAGTCTATGTAGAAACTCGAAATCTGAAAGGGTGATGCGAAAGATGTGGGAAAAATATTACATGTATTGTACAAGTTTTCTTTTCTACTTTTGTTTCATACATTTTCCTTCATTTTTCCTCCTCTTTCTCATTTCCTCAACCATTATTGATTCTCTTTTCCTCCATGTACTTTCTCTTGATCTCTAACAAGAAAAGATACAAAAGTGAAATATTTAAGGGCGCCAAAAGAAGGAGCCCAAATGGTACCTGACAAACTTTATCCAAAAGCATAGTTTCTCTTCGAAAACAAAATTCTCAAAAAACTTTAAAACATATATATGTGAATAGAATAATAGACTTGGTTAATGCTCTAGCGAAAGATTCTTGGTGTCTTTATAAGCATGATCGTCCAATTTTTAGTTGCAATAAATTAATAAGGAATAAAAGAAATATGTGGAGTTCATATAGGCATCACATAAAATATGTGGAACGAATGAATTGAGGACTTTTGTCTTATTGAGAACATAATTTAAACGTGAGTGCAAATTTAAAGACCATTTAAGTCAAAAGCTCATATTTATTAATATTATTAGATATTGTAAGGATTGAAATAGCACCAGAAATTGAATGATCAATACTCGTTGCCGAAGTCACAAAATCCGACAATTTTCTTGGCTTGGTTCCTCTGAATTTTGTTATCCTCAAAGTTGAAAGTGGAATTAATATTGGAGCCGCCATCCTGTTTGTCAGTACCGATGCAGCCCTCAGTCTTCATGTTGCCAAAGTTGAATACTCCGACGGTGTCGCCTTTGTTGTCGCATACATCATTTCCGTGAAAGTTGAAAGCTTTGGGTCCCTTTCCTTTGGGACTACTAGAATTAATGTTAGGAGCAGGCTCTCGATAATTTCTTTTGGTTACGGAAGTCTCGTCTGGATTAGTTTTGGGAAAGCAGAAACAAGTTGTCATTATGTCTCAATCGTTTGGAGTTAATCGGAGGCTCAAAATGAAGTACGAAGGTTGATAATTTGCCTTGTACGCTAGCTTTATCTTAAAACGTGATGAGAATAATACATAAGCATGCATGTCACATCCCTTTTATATTGATGATGAACGTGTTGGAATTGGCTCAAATTTAATGGTGGGCACCTACCTTGACTTCGTTGGCTCCAAATTGCACCCACATGTGTTGGTGGTTTCTTCATGATGGGTGCCATAAATTGTGTTAGCTAGCCGAAAGTGTTTTGTGGGAGAAAGAATTAATTCTTTCTTTCTTTAATGTCTTTTTGGTGGGAGACAAGATTGGCTACACTTTCGGTTGAGTTGATTTTGGTGCATTAATGTCCTTGATTTATGGAGGACTTTGGGGAGCCTTTTGCATGTGAATGACTTTTGGAGCAAATTGGAAGACATTGCCGTTGGCTTCTTTGAAAAGCCATTACTTTGGCTATAAAGAATGCATGGTAGAAGCAACATGAGTGGGCATTTTTGGTGCCTCACCATTTGGAATGCCGTTTGCACCATGTGAGAGAGGGAGATAAAGGAGCTGTTGCTCCTCTTTGTTGTGGCTACACATTTGAAGACAGATTGCTTGTCTGATCAGTGAGAGAAAAATCCATTTCTCTACTGATCTTTGGGTGTGGCACTATTTGTTCTCCTTTTTGGTATATGTGTGTGAGTGACTTGGGTGTATTTGGGATTTGGGTTGTGAGAGTTAAACTCTGTAATTCCTAGGATAGGTGAGATGGTTAATCTCCTTTGGTTGTAATCTCTTTTGGGATATTAGTGAAATTTCTCGCTGTCTTCGAACTGGACGTAGGCTACACACAGGCCGAACCAGTATAAATCCTTGTGTTGTTTGGATTTCTGTATTTCATATTTTGCTCTTGTTGTTTCAACGGTTTCATATCCACCATCCATGTGCAATCCACTTCGGCTGCGCACAACAGAAAGAGGAGGAATCTCTAGAAGTAACCCTTAGCTTGCTTGCCAAGCTACTATCTATGCTGCCTTCAGAAGAATCTGAAAATTGGCAATGCAAGTTTTCTCTAGAGGATGCTATATTGATTGAAAATGAAAGCCTAAAGTATTCACCCTATTATTTCGAATAGCGTCACACCTTATCAACTATTTTTTTTAACCAACCAACATTGCATTACTACATTGGATTCCACAACATACATGACTGTATCTTCCACGTTATATATGGTTGTATCTTCCACATGCATGATGATGATGATTGAATTTTTTTTCAACGATTCAAACCGTTTATTTTTCAAGTCTTCATTCATAGATCATCTTTGTAAATTTTTTTATAAAAAAAAGGAAAAAAAAAAAGAAGGTAAATTGAAAATCATGAAGGCATCTAGTTGGGACCAATAAAATCAACAAACACAATGTGCTTCCAAAAAGACTAAAACATCTATTTGAGTGGTCAAATAATTTTGAATTCAAATTATTTTTTGAAAAAAATGATATTTGGGGTAATATTTAAAAACTAGACTGTTCAGATCATTGAAATACAATACATGGTGAACCATATAAGCAGGGGCGAAGACAACATACATTCTGTTATCGTATGTATGTTGTCCTCAAAAAAAGGTCATTATACTATTTTGAGATTGTGTTTGGTAAAAAGCTGTTGAAGTGAATGAGCTTTCTTCTTTTCTTTTCGTCTTTAAATTCACCATATAAAAGAATAATGGCCCACCTACTAGAGCACTTCCACCTATTTTGTCACCCTATTTGTTATGACAAAAGGTAAAGGGAAGTAAATACTGTTACTATTCAAGCCTCACAGAAAATTAAGAATTTTTTTAAATTTTTTAACTTTTTCATTTACTCATGACAGGAACAATTTATGTTAAACTACCATGCATATAAGAAATTAAATAGTATTATACATCAAAAAAAGAAAAAAGAAAAATGAAAAAGAGGCCTGCAAGCGTGGGATATTGAATGATCAATACTCGTTGCCGAAGTCACAAAATCCGACAGTTTCCTTGGCCTGGTTCCTCTGAATTTTAATATCTTCAAAGTTGAAAACAAGATTGGAGCCGCCATCCTGCTTGTCAGCGGAGCCCGCGGTCTTCTTGTTGCCGAAGTTAAATACTCCGACGGTTTCGCCTTTGTTGTCGCAGATTTCGTTCCCCCGAAAGTTGAAAGCTTTGGATCCTTTTCCTTTGGGATTATTAGAATTAGTGTTAGAAGCAGGCTCTCGATCATTTCTTTTGGTTACGGAAGTCTCTTCTGGATTAGTTTTGGGAAAGCAGAAACAAGTTGTCATTATGTGCTCTCAGTTTGGAGGTTAATCGGAGGCTCAAAATGAAGTACAGAGGTTGATAATTTGCCTTGTCCTCTAGCTTTATCTTAAAACATGATGAGAATATATAAAGCAAGCATGTCACATCCCTTTTATATTGATGATGAAAGAGGGGGAATCTCCGGAGGTAACCCTTAGCTTGCTTGCCAAGCTACTATGTAGACCTTTAGAAGAACCTGAAAATTGGCGAGCACGTTCTCTCTCAAAAAAGCTATATTGATTGAAAATGAATGTCTATACTACAGAAAAAAATCCCACTAACTTTATTCAAAGTATAAAGTATTCGCCCTTTTATTTCGAACAACGTCACACCTCAACTTTTCTCAACTATTTTTTTCAACCAACAAACATTGCATTATTACATTGGATTCTACAACATACATGATTGCATCATCATGATGAATGCCTTGCACCATGCATATATATAAATTTATATAATATTCCCATTCTATTGAAGGATCCCTCTAATAATTTTATTTGAGAGGCACCTGAAATTGGTACTTATAGGTGAAGAAGGTAAATTAAAACCCCCATGGATAGATCTAAGACTACAATAATGATTAAATGTTCATAATAACAATATGACTAGTCAACTACTAGTCATGCCCTTCCCAAACAAAAAGTGACCAATGTGCCCCTACCCCAAGAGCAAAATTGTAAATTCACAAATGGAAATAATTTGAAGAAAACGATAAATTGGGTCAGGGTCTTACAAAGAGCATTAGCTAAACAAAACCTAACAACAGCCTTTAGAGTCCCCAACATATTTTTTTCAACGATCCAAACCGTCTCTTTTTCAAGTCTTCATTCATAGATCATCCTTGCAAAAATCAAACAAATTGAAAATCATTAAGGCATCTAGTTGGGACCAATAAAATCGACGAACACAATTCTTAAAAAAAAAAAAAAAAAGGGTACTAAAATAACAACCATCTAATTGAGTGGTCCAATGGTTTTGGATTTAAGTGATTTTTTGCAGAGATGATATTTGTAGGAATATGTAAAAACTAGACAGTTTGGATCATTGAAATACAATACGTGGATGGGCCCTACAAGAATATATATATATATATATATATGCAAAGGATCTGAGAGTTGGGGACTCAATGATGCAGTAAAGAAGAACCCTCGGTTGCATGGTTTTTCAAGGGGTTTTCACAGAACTTAATGAGTCTTTCATGTTCAGATTTGATCCGAACGTCCGGACGGGTTGCATGTTAGATATACGTTCTATGTTGGAGGTTCCAAGTAGAATATAAATTAGGAAAACCTAACCTTCAAAGTGGCATGTGCAAATCATAAGTAATTGGTAAAAATTCATAGGATTGCTAGGTGACGGTGGAACCCTAGTGCTTTTATAAATTGATATTCAAAACTTCTTCCTTCAATCGTATTTGTTTTTGTTTATTATTTGTTTTTAGAATCAACCAACTTCATATTCATCTTTCTCTACTTTAATTTTAGGTAGTTAATTGGAAATTGTTTTCACATAAATTGCTAAATAGTCCTTGTGGAAAACGACCTTGCATGAGCATCTATACTACAATAGCCTTGTATTCTTGCAAGTATTTTACGTGGTTTTAACCCTGTTTGCGCAGGTACTAAAAATCCTATCAAGAAATTGGCGCCGCTGCCGGGGATTGTTTTAACTAATTTGTTTTTATCATATTCTTAGTTGATTTTGTTTACACTTTTTCTGTTTTTTATTTATATTTATATTTTATTTAATTTTCGTCAAAATATTAAAAAAAAAAAAAAACAAAAAAAAAAAAAAACTGAACAGTTTCGTTTCTGTTTGCACAGATTCTGCATATTGCATGGTCCAGACCAAATCAGGAACTGCACAGCTTGCATAGTTTGATCCAGAACCAGAGCGCACCCTACATAGACAGCGAAGAGAAGTTAATTGGGCCTGGGACTGTTCATTGCAGGGCACTTTTTTGCAGAATTTGTTTGCAGCCGAGGGTACCATGGCGTTAGCAATACCTGCAGTAGGCAGACCACTCAGAGAGTCATTAGCAGCTCGTGCCACAGATGTTCCAAATTGCATTGTGTACCCCGACCAAGAAGAGGGTGATTCGTTCGAGATCAAGCACCATATGCTTGAAATTCTACCCACTTTTCGGGGGCTGCCTAATGAAGATGCGAACATACATATTGCAAAATTTATTGTGGGTTGCAATAATATTTTGATTAGGGGTTTTTCTGCTGAAGCTATTAAATTACGTCTTTTCCCTTTCACTTTGAAGGACAAGGCAGAAACTTGGTTATTCACTCTACCAGCTAATAGCATTACTACTTGGCAGCAGTTACATACAAAATTCCTGAACAAATATTATCCAGCATCCAAGACATTGAATTACAAGAGGGAGATTTTGACATTCACACAGAAGCCTAATGAAGAGTTTCATGAAGCATGGGAGAGATATACAGAGATGTACATAAAGTGTCCACATGTTAAGATTGATTCAGATACACAGATGAATATTTTCTTTGATGGGCTTAATCCTACATCTAAAAGCCATGTGAATGCATCAGCTGGAGGATCATTGTCAAATAAATCTGCAAGAGAGGCATTTGAACTGTTTGATATGATGGCTACAGAATCTCAGCAATGGGCAGCAGAACATTCACAGCAAAGAGGCATATTTCAGTTATCAGCAGGTTCACCCAACATGTCTGCACAAATAGAAAAAATGGAGAAGAAAATGGATGCAAAGTTTGATATTCTTCTACAACAAATTGCAAATTCTACACAACAGTACCCACCTACATCAACAGTTTGCACTATATGCAGCATGGGTACACATGACATAATGGGCTGCCCGCATAGAGATTCCTACCCGGAGCTTGTTGAACAACATGTCAATATGATGAACAGCTATCAAAGGCCTAGGAATGATGCATATGCCAATCATTATAATCCAGGATGGAGGGATCATCCTAATTTCAAATGGGGTGACAATCAGACTAATCCAAAACCATTCCAGCAGGCACAAAAACCTTTTGTTCCCTCCAAACCATCCTTGGAAGATCAACTTGCTAAATTGGCAGCAACAACTCAGTCATTCATCGAGGGCAACAATCAAAGATTTCAAAATGTTGAAGCATCAATTAAAAGTTTGGAACAACAATTTGGACAGCTAGCTGCACAGATTTCAGATAGAGAAAAAGGCAAATTCCCTAGTCAAACAATTCCTAATCCAAATGGACGTGAAGATTGCAACGTTGTTCGGACTTTACGATGTGGAAAAAGCTATGACAATCGTGAAAATAGCATTGAAAAGGAGCAGCAAGCAGTGGAGAATAATGCAGAAAATTTTGCAGCAGCAGAATCTGCCAAAACTACAGAAAAACATAACCTGGCAGATCTGGAAACTGTCCCAAAACAGGGCTTACAACGTGTTTATGACCCTCCAATACCCTATCCTGAACGTTTGAAGCCTAAAGTGAGGGATCAACAACTCACAGACTTTATGCAGACATTATCCAAGGTTCAAATCAACATTCCATTACTGGATGCAATCAAGAAAATTCCATCATATGCCAAATTTTTGAAGGAAGTTTGCAGCAGCAAAAAGAAGCTTTCAGACTTGGACAAAGTCGTTTTGACAGAACAGTGCAGCGCAGTTTTGCTACACAAACTGCCACCTAAGAAAAAGGATCCAGGGAGTTTTAATATTTCTTGCACTATTGGAAATTCTAACTTTAAAAGTGCTTTAATTGATTTGGGTGCAAGTATTAATTTGATGCCTTTTTCTGTTTTCCAGCGATTGGGGCAAGGAGATTTAAAGCCTACATCAATGATACTTCAACTAGCTGACCGTTCAATTACTTATCCAAGAGGTGTTATTGAAGATCTAATTATAAAGGTTGATAATCTATATCTACCAGCAGATTTTGTGGTTCTAGACATGGACGAAGACCTTCAAACACCTATCATTTTGGGGAGGCCATTCATGGCAACAGCTAGGACTTTAATTGATGTGGAAAATGGAACATTGACTTTACGGGTTCAAGACCAATCTGTGGTGTTTAATTTATTTGAGGCAGATAAACGTCCTACTGAGCAGCAAGAATGCATGCGCATTAACGTGGTAAAAAGTATGGTTCAAGACAACTTTTATGCTAGTTCAAATACAGGTCAATCTGATAAACCGTTTGCTGGGAAAAAGCGAAAATTGCAGTTCAATAAGCTAGAGGAAATTCGTCAAGGTGCTTATAATAGTTCTCACATCTACAAGGAAAGAACCAAGGCATTTCATGACAGTCAGATTTTACGGAAAGAATTTCAGCCAGGACAAAAGGTTCTGTCATTTAAATCAAGGCTCAAGTTATTTCCAAGGAAATTAAAATCTCGCTGGACTGGACCCAACTTGGTGACTCAAGTTTTTCCTCATGGAGCAATTCAAATCACTAATGAAGCTGAAGGCAACACATTCAAGGTCAACGGTCACAGGCTGAAACCCTATGTGGAGACACCCTTTGACACTGCAACCGAGTCTTTGACTCTGAAGGAACCAATGATTTGACCACCAAACTTCTGCAATGTCTAGCTACAGACTTAAAATAAAGCGCTTATTGGGAGGCAACCCAATTTTTCTAAACTCTTTACTTTTTTTTTAATTTCAACCAAAAAAAAAAAAAAACAAAATTTTGTTGTTTTCTTTAATTAGGTGTTTTCATTTTCTTTCTATTCCTAACACATCATTGATTCAATGCAGGACACAACATTCAGCAGCACGCATCAAAAATAAAAAAATCCTAGGCTGGAATCCTGCACCCAGCAGCAAGTCTACACTGGAATCATGCACCCAGCAGCAAGTCTACATTAGCATCATCACATCTACACTATGCTGGCAATTAAATCAATTAACATGGGATCACTCAAATATGCAAGTTTGGGGGTAGTTGTGTAGATCTAGCGCAGACACATAATTTTGAGCAATTCAACCACAGAGCCATACACAACATTCAGTCCAGCTCTTATGACAGATCTACAACCACACAATTTGCAAGAATTCGAAATTATACTCACAAGAAGCACGGATCCACCTTTCTCCCTCCCATGTGATTCCACGTCCTTTGAGCTGGTCTGTTGGCTATCCTCCCCTGGAGCTGCATATTCCCTACACCATGAATATCAATGGGCTTTCTCTATTGCCTCATTGGCAGCACTGGCTTTTCCATTCCATCACCAGACGCGCTAGATTCCACATCCGATCCGGATGCACGCCATCTTGGTAGGTCTCCATCAAAATACTCGGAACCCAGACTCTGTCATGGCCAAATACTCGGAACATCCACCATACACGAGCTGCACTACAGATCCCTTTTTCCATCAAACACCAGCAGTCACATCATCTCCATCGCGGTGAATGATAAATGGGCAGCTACTAAATGTGCCAAGAATTGCATTTTCCATCACTCGCTCCAGCGCATCACAACATAAGGTTCATTTCATGGCGAAAATTGGGAGTAATGCACTTGCGCACATATTGGGTTCTTTGAGAAATGTTGTCGTCTGCTGAACCTCAGAAGTAATTGGAAAAGAGGGGAGGCAAATTTTCAAGATCAATTTTTACAAGGCTAAGGTTTTCAGACAATATGGAGTGGAGGTGGAGTTTTATTGTGGAGAAGCACACTTTGTTTGGCAGGTAGCATATGCGATGCTGGTTTGGGTTTTGACAGAAGAAGAAATGCACTTTGGGTTTGAAAGAAATGACGAAGCAGCAGAGGGTTTGAGAGAAATGACGCAGCAGCTCAGTTTGTGAAAATGAACTGACACCGCAGATACTACCCATTATATTATATCTGTTGCTCACATATGACAAAAGTGCGGACTCGTTTGCGTTGGTTAGCGCCTCTTAGCCAGATCCCAGCTCCCTGGTCCTGCTTCGAATCTCCAAGGTGTCTCTTTTTCCAGGTCTTTTCTTTCCTACTTATTTTCTTTTATTGTTTTTCTCCTTTTCTTTCTTATTTTATTTTCTGTTATTTTTATTCTCTTTTGTTTTCCTAGTTTTCTTTTCCTAGAGTATTTTCTTTCCTTTTTATTTCCATTTTCTAGGATTTAGTTGTTTGGTTTGCTCTTGTTTCTTTTGTTTATTTTCCACACCTTGAGGACAAAGTGTGATTTAAGTTTGGGGGTGGGAAAGTAAATTTTAGATTTTTATTTTTATTTTTGTTTTTTTGGGGACTAAAATTAAAAATAAATAAATAAATAAATCAGAAAAAGTTTAAACAAAAATTATCCAAAATAGTCCCCGGCAACGGCGCCAATTTCTTGATAGGATTTTTAGTACCTGCGCAAACAGGGTTAAAACCACGTAAAATACTTGCAAGAATACAAGGCTATTGTAGTATAGATGCTCATGCAAGGTCGTTTTCCACAAGGACTATTTAGCAATTTATGTGAAAACAATTTCCAATTAACTACCTAAAATTAAAGTAGAGAAAGATGAATATGAAGTTGGTTGATTCTAAAAACAAATAATAAACAAAAACAAATACGATTGAAGGAAGAAGTTTTGAATATCAATTTATAAAAGCACTAGGGTTCCACCGTCACCTAGCAATCCTATGAATTTTTACCAATTACTTATGATTTGCACATGCCACTTTGAAGGTTAGGTTTTCCTAATTTATATTCTACTTGGAACCTCCAACATAGAACGTATATCTAACATGCAACCCGTCCGGACGTTCGGATCAAATCTGAACATGAAAGACTCATTAAGTTCTGTGAAAACCCCTTGAAAAACCATGCAACCCTTAAGAGCGTGATGTTCGCCTTAAGTGAACTTACAATTATTAATCACAAGAAGCTAGCATCAATTTCAGGGAACCTTCCGACCAAAATTGCATCTAATTACTTTTCTAAAGGTCCTAATGGTGATCAGGCATCAAGACAATTAGATAGTTTAAACCAGTGATTAACAATTCAAAGCATGCATGCACTCAATCATAAGCAATTAAATAAAAATCACATATTCATGCTAAGGCTCAAGGCTTCACCCTAGCAAAAGAGATTTAGTTACGCATACTCATAATTGAAATCCCAGAAAATATCATTAAGAAGAATAAGAATGAAAACACCTGAAAGTCGCGAAAATCCAAAACCCTAGCAATTGCTCCAAAAGCCAAAAAGAAGTAAAAAGGGAGTCCTCTAAATTGCTGTGAAAAATAACTTAAATACCTCCTAAAACCTAGCTCCCCCAATCCCCACAAGGAAGCTAAGTTAAAATAAAATAATACTACGAAATAAAGTCCAAATGGGATTAGGAGAATCTGCCAATAATCTGGTCAGCCACGTTTTGGCCTCAAATCTCCTCCAAATCTGGCCCAAGATAGCTCGTTTTAAAGATAAAAATATTCCGAACACTTCTCCAGAAGGCCACGAACCCATCCGAGGTCATCTTGGGCTCCAAAAACACAATACAAGCCCAAAACGTCACTGAGTATCTTCTGGTAATCAAGCTTGGCTTTATTTGTTTAATATTTATCGAGTTAAGGTTGGTTTGTTTGTTTCTTTTACGAGTCAAACTCAAACAAGCTAAAAAGAATTCGAGCTCGAGCTGTGTTAAGTCAATTTACAGTCATAAGCTGGTCCATTTTTATAACCAATCTTCAAGCTAAGCATAGTTTAATGATAAATAGTGATTAGAAATTATAAATATGAAAAACAATAATTAAGAATTATTAGCAACAAAAGACAATGATATTTAACATTTAAACATATAGCTTCAAACATATATGAATAGTAGAGAGCTGATATAAACTTCAATGGGCAATGGGCAATGGGCAAGGATGTCCTATCATACGTTGGCTTCCATTTTGTTATATCAATGATGCACTAACATACTACTCATATATTTGTTTGGATCCAGAAATATGGTAATTATTCTATTTCGAGAGTGTGTTTTGTAAAAAGTTGTTGAAGTGATTGAACTTTCTTCTTTTCTTTTCGTCTTTAGATTATGATGCTATCAGGTTATAACCAAATACCAAAGGAAACTATTAATTTAACCTTTCAAAACTTTTGTCTAATTTATTTTTTTATATTAGCATTACACATAAAAAAAGAGGCCTAGCCACAAGCCTCAGATATTGGATCAGGTCTTATTTTAGACAATTATCTGATTTCTTGTTCCATTACATGCATGCATGCATGCTTAGAGCTTGTTCCTATTCAGTACTCGTTGCCAAAGTCGTTAAATCCCTCAGCGCGGTTCTTGTTCCCGTTCAGTCTATTGTTCTCAAAGCCGAATTCAGAATCGCCACTGTAGGGGCCGCCGCCACGCCTGTTGCCAAAGTTGTTAAATCCAAAAGCTGGGCCCTCGTTGTTGCTAACCTCATTCCCTTTAAAATTGAAATTTCTGCGGTTGGGATTTCCAGAAGCAGGATTTCCACCATATCCACCACCCCCATAGCCACCGTTTCCTCCGCCATAGCCGCCTCCGTTTCCGTAGCCGCCGCCGTTTCCGTAGCCACCCCCATTTCCGTAGCCGCCCCCGTTTCCGTAGCCGCCTCCGTAGCCACCGCCGTTGTTGCATTGTTGTTGTTGTGGTTTGGGAAGACATTTTTGCTTGGATTTGGATTTATCTTCAGGATGGTTATCTGTGAGCCAGTTGAGGACCCCTCGGGCCGTGCCATGGATGGCACCGTCCAGAGGGGCCAAAGGAAAAGTCACTACATCGGCAATCCTGTGGATGGTGTCGAAGCCTCCCTCAACAGTGTCTCTCACCTGATTTTTCACCTGTTTACTCGTCATTGTCTTGCTGATTAGTTTTAAGTTGGAATTTGTGTGTTTGCTTGGATGACCGACTTATTGCCTCATGGTCTCCATTTATAGATGTTGGCATGCGCATATCATATGCAATTTGCAAACGATAATAAGACAGATTCTATAATGATAATAATATTCTTCATAAATAGCTACGGGCGTAGAGGTCTTTCTTGTTAGAGGATCTTTTTAACTTCTTTTTTTCTTTTCTTTTTGGTAAATATCTTTTTACCTTCTTTGACTTGCCTATATATATATATATATATATAGAGCTTTCAGGGATCCCTCAAATAAGCTTATTTAAGGGACACCCCTTGTATTGTAGGCCCCACTTCGGATTGTATTTTACTAATCTAACCCGTCTATTTTGTAGATACTCATTCAAAGATCATATCTACAAAAAGTTACTTGAATCCGATATCATTTGACCACTCATTTGAGTTATTGAAATTTTAGTACTTTCTTGAAGCACCGTGTTGATTGATTTTGTAAGACACAATTGGATGTCGAAACGGTTTCTGATTTGTCTAATTTTTTGTAAGGATGATCTATGAATGAAGACCTAAAAAATAAATGGTTTGGATCATTGGGAAAAAAATTGTAGGGTACCCTAAAGTGCGTCTCTCAAATAAAATTATTTGAGGAATCTCTCAATAGAAGGGGACTATAATATATATATATATATGAGCAATTAGCTAGGTTTGATGCTCAATTGCATACGTCAACTGTGTTACGTAAGCTCGAATAATTGCAAGATGATGAATTCAACAAAACTTATCCAGAATAAATTCACCAAGCTTAATGGAGTTGTTTCTTTTCAAAGTGTTTGTGGCCTCCACAACGGACTCCCTCCTTAGACAAATTTTAGGGAGGAATTGGAAAAATACAACTCCAACGCTCCTAATCCACCTCCTAAAATAAGGAGACTTCTAGTAACTCTTAAATCTAAAGAGAGAGAGAGAGAGGACTCCTAGAGTGACTCCCTATAATTTAATGCTACTTTATTTAAGTATTTCAAACATTTAATTAATGGTAATTTTTTTAATATTATTTTTTAAAATAGAGATAGACCAATTAAAAAAGAGTTATAGTATTTATGACTCCCTAGACTAGAGAGCATGATTGGAGTTTAAATTTTATAAAGAGATCCTAAAATAATTTTTATATATTTTTAGCTAAAATTTAACTGAAAAATAGAAAGTGTAATTGTAGATGCTCTTAAACCACATCCTTAAATAAAATTTAGGGAGGAAGTGAGAAAACCTACCTCCAACCATGCTTCCTATCCAACTCCTAAAATAGGGAGACCTCTAGGAGTTTCTAAATCTGAGGAGAGAGAAAAGACTCCTAGTGGCTCCCTATAATTAAATGCTACTTTACTTTAATGTTATTTAAAGTATTTATTTAATGATAACTATTTATTATTATTATTATTTTATATGAAGAGGGAGTATTTATGCTAAGCTAAAAAAAAGAAATAAATCATTTATGATTTCCTAAATTAGAGAGCATGGTTGGAGTCAAAATTTTATTAGGAACTCCTAAGATAGCTTTCTAGTGTTTTTAGCTAAATTTTTAACTAAAAAAATAAGGAGTATGATTGTGGATGCTCTGAGACCACACTACCTGTAAGTCTTAGGTTCAATTAATTCTTCTTGGTATTGCCAGTCAATATAATGCTAATGTGATTTAATGAGAGCTGAGGTGACAAGTTTAATTAGTAAGTCTCGAGTTTACTTTTGAGGAATTCCATTGTCATGATACTTAGGTTAATTTGCCTTGTCCGCTAGCTAGCATTATATTTATATTATGGGCTTGTTTGGTACAGCCGACTATCATGGATTGGACTAATTTCTGGGTGTGTCTTAGATTAGCTTGGATTGGCCTAAGCTGAATTAAGTACTGACTTACGTTTGGTGCTGCGTCGGACTAAGAAGCTAAATTGTAAAAATAGTAAAGACCTATGTTTGGTATTGTGTTGGACTAAAAAATGATTATTGTAATATTTAAATTCAATTAGGGATATTAAATTGGGGCCGATGTACGAAATAAAAAATAATAATAATAATCTTTAAAAATATTATAAAATTAAAAAAGGAAATAAAAAACCCACTCTCCTTTCCTCTTCCTTCCGCTCTCTCTTTGCCTTTCTTTCCCATCGCTGACCATGAACCAAACAGTGGCCTCTGATCTACGATCACCCTTCAGTCATCAAGAAAATCTTTCTTCACACTCTCAATCCTCTCCAACAAAGCAAAGTGGGTCTGGAGCTCCACCATTTCATCACACTTCTCTTTGGCTAACCAAGGCGTGGAAGGAAGTACTCTATACCCCCAGAAATCTAGTGTCGACCCACCCACTTAAAGCCTCCATCAACATCCTCATCATCACTGTAATCTTGTAAGCCCAAATTGAAATTATGAAAACTTGAAATTTTGGGCCTAAATTGAAATCTGAAAATTATATATATATGTTATTGACCTGAATACAATATAATCAAGAAGGGAAAGAGTAATGGCCTCCGAGGTGCGGGCGCTGGCTTTGGTGTTTAGGCTTCTCCATGTGTTGGTCGGACTCACCTGTTCAGAATAGCACGCTTGCTATTTTGCGAACCGCATTTCATCCTCCCTGTATTGGACAAGCGAGTACCGTGCATTGTTGGATTGTAGAATCCCCTTTAAGTTAGTCCCTTCTTTTACTAAATATGGGTTGCAAGTGCGATTTAGATGAGCGAGTACCGTGCATTGTTGGATTGTAGAATCCCCTTTAAGTTGGTTCCTTCTTTTACCAAACATGGGTTGCATGTGCTATTTAGCACAGTCCAATCCAGTGAGGCATACCAAACACAACCTATGAGAATAAGCATATATGCATATGTCACATCCTTTATATAGATGATGAGGAGGAATCTTTTGAAGTACCCTTAGCTTGCTTGCCAAGCTACTCTCTGTGCCTGAAACTGGCGATAGGATTGGAGGATGCCTATATAAGAGAGAATAATATTCCACTAACTTTATTCAAAGTATAAAATATTCTCTCTATTAATCCAGACAACGACAGTCTTAAATTTTCTCAACCTCTTTAACCAATAGCAATGCGCATTATCACATTGAATTTTACAACATACATGATTGCATTATCACAAGCAATGCCTTGCATCATGCATGCATATATATACATACATAGACCTTGAGTTTAGTTCTGTTTTTGTTTCTTTTAGAAGCCAAGCTCAAACGAGCTAAAACTAGTCGAGCTTGAGTTGTATCAAGTCAATTTACAATAATTTAATCATAAATAGTCGAGCTTGGTTTTGTTTGAGTTAATCATAAATAGTGATTAGAAATTGAAACATAATAAATTAACAGCAAACGACATTAATATTTAGCATTTAAAAAATAAATTTTCAACATATAGCTTCAAACAGAAAGACACAAGCATGATACTTTAAGAAGAATACAGATCGGAAATCAACATAATGCTTTGAGTGTTAGCGAGATCCTAGTCTTATTAGGATATTTCTTTCTTATTCTATTAGGATTTTATTTATTTCCTTTTTGTATAGATATTATGTAATTAGGACTTTTCTTATTTCCTAGTATAACCCTACTAGGGTTTGTAACCTTGTATTATAAATACCTCCTTTCGGAGAATGAAATATATCTGAAAAATATTCTACCTATATTGTTTGACTTTGAGTTTTTACTTTTGGACATAATGCTTTGATACTATTATTTAAAAGATCTTTCATTCCAAGCAAATCTCTTCTAAACAAGCTATTACGGACCCATTCGAGTGCAAGAAAGTGCAGCTACCTTTCCTCATCGAAAAAGGCCTTGGAGGCGCTGGATTTGCCCCTCTACTCTGCTGCTCACCAACTATATGAGTAAATGGCAAAACCATATTCTTCTTTGTTTGTAGCCCTGTAAGCAACATGAGATGAAACAGATTTCAAAGTTGCCATCCCTCACAGTTTGAAGAATCCTTGCACGTATCACGATGCTCCCAATTTGAATTTTAGCGACTTGGTTTGGAGTCATTGGATTGATACTTGAAGAAGCCTTGCGTTGAGTCAAGCTACGGTTCCAATTTGGTTTTGAAATTGGAACTTAAGTGAATGGGGTGAATTAAAACCCTAATGAAGCAGATCTATGACAACAATGATCAAATAATCCTAGAGACAATATCACTAGTCAATAACTAGTCATAGACCTATGAATATGTAAACAATCTACATATTTACCACATATCAAATATAAACACCTGCAAGCCTAGAAGAGTACTAGTGACAACCTATGCACTTATAATGATCCATAATCTAGGCATCCTCAGTGTTAGCAACAACTAGAGTGGAAAGTGTGTGAACATTCATCAAATCCAAGCATAGATAATAAGCAGATTAGGACTAGTCAAGAAATTAAGAACAACACACCAGAAATGTTCACCCAGAAACTCACCATTGGAAAAAACTGGGGGTCATTAATCCAAGCAGGCAATACACTATGTCAAGTTAAAGAGAAAATAATCACAAGCTCAAACAATCCTAGGTCTATTTAGGAAATGGTTTCCTTTTATATTTGTTGACATGCTCATATGGGAGCAGAGGATATTAATACAGATTTTAATAATGGGGAATGTTAGCAACATTCTCTCTAACCTTCTCTTTTGGACCTTTTCTCTTCTACTCATGACACGTGTCATTTTTTAACACTTGAAACTATATCATTAATGCATCATACAAGTTGACTTCTGCTTTCCAAATTTACCCTTTTATAAAAAATTAAAAAATTAAAAATTTGCACATCCTCTCTCTCTCTCGTTTCACGATCACACACTCTCTCCTCTCCTCTCTCTTTTCACGATAAAACTCCCATGTTTGCTAGAATATGAAACAAAAATCTAAGTAGATGAAAAATTGTGAGAAAGTCAGAAAGAATACAAACTATTCCAAAGAAACAGAGCTGATATTATATCAGCAATTCGTTCCTCTTTGGCTCACCACTTCCCCAATTTTATTTCCTCCAAATAGTCCAATTTCATACATTTTTAAACCCTAGATTGAGATTCCATCCACACCCAATCACAAATTACAAACAACCACCGACGCACCGTCACTGGGCACATCCTTAGCGACAAAATCCGATCAGTTCACTAGTTGTCGAAAACATGGTGGTGAGAGCAGCTAGCACATATAGAGGTGAAGATAGATGTGTAGATGAGGAGAATAAGGATCTAAGAGGATGAGATAGATATGAGGGAAAGGGAGCAGATATCATATCTAGAAGAGAGAGAGGGGAGAGAGTTTGATCATGAAAAGAGATAAGGGGAGGATAGCTTGATAGTGAAAAGAGAGAGAGTCTGTGTAATTTATTATTATTTTTTAATATTTCATAATAAGGATAAACTTGGAAAGTTAAAAATAACTTGTATGATATATTAATAACATTGTTTTAAGTGTAAAATAAAAGACACATGTCATTAGAAAAAGAGAGAAAGTCCGAATGAGCAGGTTAGAGAGAATATTACTAGCATTCCCCTTTAATAATTATAATAAACATAATGAATTCGACAAAGCTAATCCAGAATAATTCCCTAAGGATAATGGGGTTGCTTTTAGATTTTTCAAAAGAGAGATACTCTCTATGCCTGCCTTCACTACAACCTGAAATTGACAAGGCAAGTGTTCTCTTAAGGATGCTAGAGTGATTGAAAATGAGTGTCTATTCCACTAAATTTATTCAAAGTATAAAGTATTCGCTCTATTAATTCAGGTAACATCACACTCCCAACTTTTTTAAATGATTCCATTTTCAACATACATGATTGCATTATCACAATGAATGCCTTGCATCATGCATATATACATGGTGTATAGGATTCGAAATTTATCAAGTTCAAGCTTGGTTTTGTTTGTTTCTTTTACAAACCAATCCCAAACGACCTAAAAATAGTCGAGCTTTGTATCAAGTCAATTTACAGTATAAGATGGTCCATTTTTACAACCAATCTTTGAGGTAATCATAAATAGAGATTACAAATTATAAGTATGAAAAATAATAATTAAGAATTAAAAAGATAGATCTTTAACATTTAAAAAGTACTTCAATATATAACTTCAAACATAAAGACAAAGCATGATACTTAAGAACAGTACATAGCCAAAACCAACAAAATGCTTCGAGGTTTTTGTTTTTGGACATAATTCTTTGAAATTATTATTTAAAAGACCTTTCATTAACTTGTTTTAAGAACTTTTGGCTTAATTATCTTTTTTGGTGCCCAATTAATATGTTCATTGTTAGCCCCTATGGGAGAAGCTTTCCAACTGCATCATCAGTATATGGGCATATGTTATGTGCAACCTGTTAGCTGATGTTACTATTGACACGTGTCCTTACTGAGGTGGTAAGTTTGTTAGCTCTTCACGTGCTTATTAGTGTGATTAGTTAGTTTGTTTAGCAGATTAGCTTAGTAAAGAAGTCATTGTTACACAGCTATATAAGCTTGGATCTGGTTAATTTCATCATTATGTAAAAATATAATTTCTGAGAATATAAAGAGTTTTACCTTTCTCTCTTTCTTCATCACTTCTTCCTCTCCATAGTTAACACTACCCATTGGTCCATGATATATTAATGGGAGAGAGATGAGGTGGTGGGTTCTCATTATTGGGGTTGGATTACTATTCCTGCTTGTGTTGGAATTAAGTCTTTCCTTGACGGTTGAAAGACCTAATCACAATATATAAATAAAGTCCCATCAGTAGCAGCTGCTTCAATTGCATACGTAAGGGGACCAAACCCAAATTTCTGAATATTTGGGCCTAAAGCCTTCTCCAACCATGTATAGGAATAGGTAATTTGGCACATGATGAGGGGGATTTTAGTGAAGGGGTTGAACATGAGGTTCAATCTCACCATTCATTT
The DNA here is from genome assembly GCA_020226455.1 of Prunus salicina. NCBI lineage: Eukaryota > Viridiplantae > Streptophyta > Magnoliopsida > Rosales > Rosaceae > Prunus > Prunus salicina. Next base: position 14,092,581 of record CM035341.1, on the reverse strand, counting down.
ATTTAAAAAGTTACTCCAATATTTTCTCACTCTTGTTGGATAGTGGGATTGACCCCCTCACCTCACAACCCCCTCATTAGAGCACTTCCATCCATTTGCCATGGCAAAGGGTAAGGGGAGGCAAGGTGTGTTACCACCCATTGCCGTGACAAAGGGTAAATACTATTCACTTTTAGTTTTTCTTTTATTTTTTTTACCTAAACAATTAATTTGGAGAAGATTTTCGGATAAGATATTGGGTTCCCATGTGTCAATATTTATTATAAAATTCACATATCATAATTTGAATGAATTTTTCGGAAAAAAATTTGGGATAAGATTCTCAGTTGCCATGTGTCGATATTTATTATAAAATATAAATCTCAAATTTCAGATAAGATTCTTGGGTGCCACGTGTCGATATTTATTATAAAATATAAATATCATATTTCATATAAGATTTTCATCCTCTAAAATCACACCACGTGTCATCTCTATCTTCTAAATCTCTCTACAAAACCAGAGGCTCAACTCATACCTCTCACACCATATCTTCTCTCTATCCGTTTATTTCATAGATTTTAGATTTCATACTCCACTCTCAATATCAGATATGAGGAGAAGCTTGGAGAGGCAAGAACGAGAAATTAAAGAAAGAAGGCGTAGACGAGCTGAAGAAAAAAGGGTGCAGCAAGAAGATGATGAACAAGTTGCTATGGTAGTGGGTAAGCTTGATCTATCAAGCCAAGGCCTCCATCGTGGTTCACAAATTAGCCATGGCCCGAACGTAGACAGACATAGGCATTCTTGGGGTAAGAATCTTTTGAAAGATTACGTTATCCTAAATTCTATGTACTTTAATGTTGATTTTCGAGGGCGATATAGAATGCAACCCTATTTGTTCAAAAAAGTCATGCATGATGTTTGCAATTACGATGCATACTTCGTTCGAAAGTGTGATGCTGCTGGGGTTTTGGGGCTTCTAACTGAGCAAAAGCTTACAGCTGCTTTACGAATGCTGGCGTTTGGTGCATCTGTTGATCAGATAGATGAGATTGCTAGGATGGGGAAGTCCACTACTCTAGAGAGCATGGTTAGATTCTGTGATGCAATCGAAACTCTCCACACAAGGGACTACCTTCGCAAACCTACGCCTAGGGACCTCCAAAGGCTTCTACAAAAAGCCGAAGCTTGAGGTTTTCCAAGCATGATTGAAAGCATCGACTGTATGCACTGGCAATGAAAGAATTGGCCAACTGCATGGCAAGACTATTGTGGGAATAGGAATGGGCAAAAAAGTATCATTCTCAAAGCCAAGTATTATAGGAATTGCACTAAAAAATTGCATAAGAGACCACAGAAGACAAGTATAGTGAAGGAATCTAAGTCAGACCAAAATCGACAGTTTAGGGACCACTGAAGATATATTTTTCGTGGATTAATAGTACAATATTCGTCAAACCCAGCTCCATTGAGAGATTGTGAAACAAAGTCAGAGAAAGTGGGGGAACAAGTGAGAGAAGGTTAGAGAAAGTGGACACTTACAACAAATGGGATGCTTTCCACCATCTCTTGGCACAAAACCCATTTCATCGATCAGTCACACCTCAATTTGGAAAAGGTTCGCTCTCGATGCCCCCTAAAATTTGCCAGCACCGTTCACTCTGCCCAACCTAGTTCGAATCACAGATAACTTCCCAATTTGAAATGTAAAACACGATATCTCCTAACCCAATGTAAGGAAAGTAAGAGTTGGGTCATGAAATGACGAATTTATATCCTTCAAATTGGGTCACGTGCCTTTTACGTGCAAAAAAAGTGGATGGGAGTCTTAACAATATGATGGTAGGCCCTCAATTGGCGTTTAAAAAAAAAAAATTTGAGTCCTTAATTTACCGAAAAAATTATTAAGGGCTAAATTGACAATATGCGAATAGTTCAGGGGGCAAACTCGCAGAAAACCTTAAATTTAATATGGAAATGAAGTTTATTTTAGCTATTTTGGAATGAAGAAATCCAAAATCATCGGTATATTTGGTATATTTGATATATAATGATGACTAAATGATCTTCAATCTTTACTTTTATTGTTTTTCATTTTGATTGATTTTTTTTTTTTTTTTTTTTTTTGGGCATGGATATCTTTAGATGGTCATTGTTTGGGCCTAAACTTGAAGCCTTTGAATAAATGACTAAATTTGGGTTGACGCGAGTATTTGAATGCTTTTTTTTTTGGGGGGGTCAAATTTGGACACAGTTTCAAAGTAGTAAACGTGCAAGTCAAGTACAATTATTATTATTATTATTCTTTTCTGTTAATTCGTTAGGGAGGGGGATTAAAGGGAAATTGCTAACGGATTGATACGAATTGATTTTGCCACCATTAATTTGAGTCCTAAATGAATGATCAGTTGAAGGACCTTTAATCTTTTCACTATGGAAGGGCCGGCCTTGGGGGTGAGGTGGAAGGGTGATCGCCATGGGACTCCAACTAATGGCGCCCCAAATTTTTATTTATTTATATTATATATATATAGATATACAGAGAGCTTCCATTGAGAGATCCCTTAATAAAAGGGGACTATATATATATATATCAGGCGTCTAATCTTAAATAAATAAATAAATAAAAACAGAAAAACACGCTGAAATTAAATGAGAAAAACATGATTCCTTTTCCCATAAGAAACAAGCTTCTTCTTTCAAGAAGACTTTGGTTCTCGTACTCCTAGTTTCTCTATGGAACATGCTCTCAATTTAATCCACCATATTATTATCTGTTATCCTAATATATCTTCAATCCATTATTTTAAGTTTCTCTCATCCCTCTTCTCATATTGAAACCCTAAACGAATCGATCTCTCACTGAAAAGTTCACAATTTTTCTTTTTTGATATTTGTCTTTAAGATTGATGGTGGTGGCCAAGAGGAGAGGAGCATGAAAATTTGAAAAGGTAATAAGATTTATGAACTTTTCTTTATATTTTTTCCTATCTAGCAAACTATTTTTTCTCACCCTATACCCGATATGTTGGTCTTTGTTGAGTTTCATCTATGGAAAAAATCAATTGAATTTGAAACTTTTTGACCACCCAATTAATGATTGTCATTTTAGTGCTTTATTGAAGTATTGTGTTCGTCTATTTTATTGGTTACAATTAAGTACCTTAATGATGTTCAATTTGTCTATTTTTCTATAAGGTGGATCTATGAATGGAGATGAGAAAAATATATGGTTTGGATTGTTAAAAATAATAATACTTCATAGTAGAGCCTAGAAGGTGTCCTTCAAATAAAATTAGAGATCAGTCAATATATAGGAGGGGATATATATATATATATATAGAGAGAGAGAGAGAGAGAGAGAGAGAGAGAGAGAGAGAGAGAGAGAGAGAGAGAGAGAGAGAGAGAGAGAGAGAGAGAGAGAGAGAGAGAGAGAGAGAGAGAGAGAGAGAGAGAGAGAGAGAGAGAGAGATCCCTCAAATAAGTTATTTGAGGGACACCCTTGTAGACCTACTCTACATTGTATATCACTAATCTAATCCGTCTATTTTATAGAAATTCATTCAAATATCATCTCTACAAAAAATTACTTAAATCCGATATCATTTGACCACTCAATTAAATGATTGAAATTTTAGTGCTTTCTTCATCGATTTTGTTGGGCACAACTAGATGTCAAAATGTTTTCCGATTGGGCTAATTTTTTTTGCAAGGATGGTCTATAAATATAGACTTCAATAATGAACAGTTCAAATCATTAAAAAAAAATTTGTAGTAGGTCCCAAAAGGTGTCCCTCCATATAGAAGAGGAATATATAACTTTCTGCAAACGAGAAACACAGAACCTGTAAATCCTTTTAAGCAATTTGTGATACAGTTGGCATGCAATCAATGAACAAACAACCACACAAAATCACATTCATAATAAACATCAGATTTTGGTGACTCGGAAACCACCACTTGGAAAAAATCGGGGACCGTCTAGGCAAGAGCTTCACTAATCAAAAGGAAATCTCAATACAAAAGTATCTTCTTAGCTCGAATCACTTAATTCTGACTAAGTGGCAGTTATACCTCTTGTGCAACTTTCCAAACCATTGATTACTCATGTTTTTCGGACTTCTTGTTGATGGCAGCTTGCTCTTGAAGCTCTTCATCTTCAACCACGAAATCCATAGGAATGCAGATTTTTCAGTTGGATGCTAAGCTCATATCTCATCAAGCTATATACTTGAGCTTGATGAAATTAATGGAGATAAAATATATAACTAAGCGTAAGATGGTCAAGGATAGATGAGAGATTTGATTTAGATCATCATGCAAGAATTTTCCAAAATAAAACAAATTTTCTAATGTAAAAATCAGTTTTCCATTGAAAATATGAACTTTTCCCAAAATGAGCCACAACACCAGAAGAAAAGTTACCGTAAAATATTGATGTCCAAATGGTTTTAAGAGGAAGCTATTCAATGTACTTCAACTTTGTAGCAAATACTCAAATTCTAATTTCTAAAGTTGAAGTAAGAGGAATTACGTGAAAGTATACATTTAGCAAGGAAAGCCAATTCAAGCTAACTTAAACCTAACATTTTTTTTTTCTTTTCTTTTACAAGACAAGCTCAAACGAGCTAAAAAATATTGATTAGAAATTGCACTTATGAAAAATAATAATTAAGAATTAACAGCTAAAGACATTGGCTATGATTGCTTACTGTGCCTCACTACTATGTTTTAATTACTGTTTAACATCTTCTAATTGAGGGTTAAGGTGATCATCCATTGGAATAACAAAAACAAGAGCAAGCTGATGTTGATCATCTTCCTAAGTACTTTGCAATCATTCGAATTCTCTTTTTTCAATACCGCTTGTATAAATAAATAAAGAAGCCATATATAATTAGAGAACATCACCCAAACGGAATTATAGTTTAACGTTGATAATCTAAAAAAGTTATACGCAAAGAATTTATATATTTAATATTAGGCTCCCATTAATATATTTGAATAATATTAAGGATACACAAGGTGACGAGGCCAAGGAGCCTCAGATATTGCATCAGCTCTTATTTTAGTGTACATATTTTAGTACAATACATGTTCAACTGCATGTGCAAGGTGAGATTGACATTGGTCGACTTCCTGCTCAGAAGTACCGGTTACCAAAGTCGTTAAAGCCTTTCACCTTACCCTTGTTCCCACTGATTTTATTATCCTCAAATCCGAAAATAGCTTCGTCTTCATCGTCATCATCGTCGTGGTTCTGACCATTGTAGCCCCCGTTGTTCCGGTTGCCGGAGTTGTTAAATCCCTGCCCGTTGTCTTGGTAGTTTTGACCGTTGTGGCCCCTGTTATACTGGTTGGCGAAGTGGTTAAATGCCTGAGCGTCGGCGTTGTTGTCGCTAATTTGATTCCCTTTGACAGTGACAAGTTTGCGGTTGGGATTAATACCCAGAGGATATCCGCCACCATTTCTGCCGCCGTAACCGCCGCCATGTCCACCGCCGTAGCCGCCACCGTTGGGAAGACCCTTTTGCTGGGAGTTGGATCTATCTTCAGGATGGGTATCTGTGAGCCAGTTGAGGACCCCTCGGGAAGTGCCATGGATGGCACCGTCCAGAGGGGCCAGTGGGAAAGTCACGACATCAGCAACCCTGTGCAGGCTGTCGAAGCCTTGCTCAAAACTGTCTCTCACCTGATTTTTCACTTGATGACTCGTCATTGTCTGCTTGATTAGTGTTTAGTTGGGATCTCTGTCTTGTTTGCTTTGATGATCAACTTATTGCCTCATGGTCTCCTTTTATAGTAGTTGGCATGCGCATGCAGAGAATATTTTATGAAGGCCGATATCCTTATCATATTACCATATTGATCATAAGATTCCTCACGTACATAAATAATTTACATTTATCTTCTTGCTACTACAGGGCATGCCCTTTCCTGTCGCGGGAAATTATGAATATTTCACATTTACAATTGCATGCATACGTAAGCTGTGATACGTAAGTTGGAATAATTCTAAGATGATGAATTCAACAGAACTAAGCCAGAAAAAATTCAGTCAGGATAATCAAGTTGTTTTTTGTTTTTTCAAAAGAGAGAGATCCCTCATCCATGTGCAACTTGATTGAGTGTTTTTTCTGTAGAGATGAGCATTTTTTTTAGTACAAGCAATTAGGGGAGGGGTTTTACACAAATATTCATTGGGTGTCCGGGATTTCGAACCTCTATTCACATGAGTGGAGGTGGAGAGCTCAACCAATTGAACTATACCCCGATGACCGCAGAGATAATCTTTAAATGGTGATATAAAGATGAATGATTCGTTAATCACATAGAGGTTAACAAGGAAGTACACCCAAGTGTTGTCCATATAGTTTTCCAAATTAAAAATAGTCCATATAATTTTTTTTTAGTACAAGCAATTAGGGGAGGGGTTTTACACAAATATTCATTGGGTGTCTGGGGTTTCGAACCTTTATTCACATGAGTGGAGGTGGAGAGCTCAACCAATTGAACTATATCCCGATGACCGCAGAGATAATCTTTAAATGGTGATATAAAGATGAATGATTCGTTAATCACATAGAGGTTAACAAGGAAGTACACCCAAGTGTTGTCCATATAGTTTTCCAAATTAAAAATAGTACATATAATCGTAACCGAATAAAGAAAAAGTTGTTATATATAGGTCGTCATCATGAAATAAGATGATGATCAATTAATGTTTCACTACCAACAATATTTAGTGCGGTATGGAATTTTCCTAAAGATAAGAACCTTGTTCTTTCCAAATGCTAAAAAATTCACAGCCAACGAAATTCACAGCTTGTTGCATTGAATCCAATTTGAGAGAGGATAGAGCATTTCAGCTTTTGGGTGTGTTTGACTGGATTCCTAATTATCCTTGTGTTGCTTAGAAATGAATCTGGATGCTTTGCTTGGTTTTTCTTTGCTATCATCTGCTTGTCTTATCTTCTTCACACGCCACCTCATTTAAATTTGATCTAAAAGCTAAAAATTAAACACTCTGAAAAAGAATTAACCTAACTTGTATTGTTGCAGCCGTTTAGTCTCTTCCCAATCAACAATCTCTCTTCTCCTGTGAAAATTATTTCTTTCCCATCTACGTGCAATCTTGCAACTATAGTATCAATTGCAAAGCCTAAAACCTAAAATCAATGCAAGAATACTGTAGCTATGTTTTTTCTTCTGGAAATAACAGATTGTTTTGCTCTCTATCTAACCTATTATGATATTCCTTTTTTTTTTTGTTATCTGAAAATTTCTTGAATTCAGTGCAAAGCCATAAATACACATTTTTTTTTTTTTTTTTTCAAGTTACACTAGATCAGAAGAATAAAAGATAAAAGGATGTACTACTCATAAATATTACTCAAAACAACATTATAACTAATTAGTTTTCGACAAGAAATATTGAATTTTGGATTGAGGGGGCAAGGGTGAGAATTTTGGGACAGACGTTGCATAGAATGGAAAAATAAAAAAGACCAAGCAGTTGCATAAGGTTAATTTCACGTTAGGTCAATTATGGTTTTGTTTTTCTTTTTTAATTATGAAGAAATTAGGTTTTTGTTTTTAGAATGATGTGTCAACTTTAAATTCTTTGGATTAAATTTTAATAAGGTGGCGTGTGGAGGAAAGAAGTCAAGCAGATCATGGTAGAGAAAATCCAAGCAGAGGATCCGAATCCCTTAGGAACACCACATTTTGTACTATACCTATATGATGTAACCATCTCAGGGTGATTTTAGTTTAGGAATGATCTGGTGGGTTAGAAAGTTCTTCTCTTTCGGCTTTTGAGTTAGAGAAGATGACGAGAGAGTTGAGAGAGAAAGTACGATTTTGGGGGAGAGCAACTTATTGTCCAGGAAAAAGTCGAACAATTTTGAGACAAAAAAAAAAAGAGATAAAAATAACATTAATTATTGTTTTTAAGTCGATAATTTGAACCGTTGATAGTAAATGAATTTAATGGTGTTAAAAGTGTGTTTTATGGTGCGTGAAAATGTGTCCTCCTAAGTTCTTAAAGAAAATAAGATAGGGAGGTGAAAATAGCAGCTCTCTTTATTTATTATATAAGTTGACATTTTACACATAAAAAAGAGGCGTAGTTACAAGCCTCAGATATTTGATCAGCTCTTATTCCATTACATGCATGCTTAGAGCTTGTTCCTATTCAGTACTCGTTGCCAAAGTCGTTAAATCCCTCAGTGTGGCCCTTGTTCCCGTTCAGTTTATTGTTCTCAAAGCCGAATTCAGAACTGCCACTGTAGGGGCCGCCGCCACGCCTGTTGCCAAAGTTGTTAAATCCAGAAGTTGGGCCCTCGTTGTTGCTAACCTCATTCCCTTTAAAGTTGAAAGTTCTGCGGTTGGGATTTCCACCATATCCACCTCCGTTTCCGCCATGGCCATAGCCGCCGCCATACCCTCCCCCGTTTCCGTAGCCGCCCCCATGTCCGCCACCGTAGCCACCGCCATTAGGAATTTGCTTGGACTTGGATCTATCAGGATGGGTATCTGTGAGCCAGTTGATGACCCCTCGGGCCGTGCCATGAATGGCACCGTCCAGAGGGGCCAAAGGAAAAGTCACGACATCGGCAACCCTGTGGAGGGTGTCGAAGCCTCCCTCAACTGTGTCTCTCACCTGATTTTTCACTTCGTGACTCGTCATTCTCTTGCTGATTAGTTTTTAGTTGGAATCTGTGAGTTTGCTTGGATGATCGACTAATTGCCTCATAGTCTCCTTTTATAGATGTTGGCATGCGCGCGGAGGATAATACAAATTCTATATTATTGATCATAAGATTCTTCACATATATAGAATTTACATTTATCTTCTTGGAATAATATACTACAGTACAGGCCTAATGGCTTTTCTTAACTTTTTTTTTTTTTTTTTGGGTAAATATCTTTTTAATTTCTCTGCTACATACGACCAATTAATTGCTCAGCTATGTGTGAAGCTCAGTTGCATACGTAAGCTGTGTTACGTAATTAAGTTGGAATAATTCTAAGATGATGAATTCAACAAAACTAATCAGGAATAAATTCACTAAGGATAATGGAGTTGCTTTTTAGCTGTTTTCAAAAGAGAGAGATCCATCATCCATGTGCGTAAGTTGATTTTTTTTTTTTTTTTGTCGAGAAATTGTAGAATTGCATTCATAATTCAGCTAAAAAAGTCACTAGTCACAAATGACCCATACAAACTAGCCACAAAGGATCATTACAATAACGGAGCAACCAACAATATAAATAAGATATTACCATAAGAATATTGTTCTAATAAGTATTCATGGCTTGTTTCGTAAGTCTTTTTTTTCTTTTTTCTTTTTTCAATCAATGGAGGAGGGAAGGGAGCGCTTTCAAACAGGCTTGGTTGAGAGCTAGTTTGTGACTTGTTGTGTAAGTTGGGTCCTTGAAAGATGGATGGTGGGAAGTATAGTTAGTAATTTCAAGAAATTCCTATAACTTTGAGGAGTTCTATTCTTATGATATTGTATGTTTAATTTCAAATAAGTTGAGTTCAAGCAAATTCATGCATGGCAAGTTCGAATTTGATAAGGATAATGAAGGTGACATATATAGCTTTTGGAAAAGAAAGATCCATATCTAATATATTTTTTATTGATTTTTTTGCAGTGATGATCTTTAAATTGCAAAAATTTATTAATAACGAGTGAACAAGCATATTTTCCATATGTATCTCTCATAATTAAACTCACCATAAAATATTGTAAACGGAAAAAAAAAAAAAGTATCTATATCACAGTTCCAATGGGATAAGAACCCTGTTTTACTACCGACAAATAAGTAGTGCTTTACGGAATTTTCCTTGAGATAAGAACCTTTGGACCAAAGAGTTGATAAATTCACAGCCAATGGAATTCACAGGTTCCCATTTGAGAGGACAGCACTTCAGCTTTTGACCAGTCCAGATTCCTATTAATTTTATTGGATGTTGATTTTATACAACTCCAATCATATCATATCATGTGGCATTAAATTATAGTAAAAATGCAAATGGGACCTAACAACCACTTTATCCATTTACTGTACATCATGAAGCTTTGCTCGATCTCTGTGTTAACAACTCATAAGTTTGATGAACTTGTTCTGATTATCCAAGGAAAATGTTAGGGAGATTATCTTTATTAGAGATCAATTTATATAACGACGTCCTCGACGACTTAATTGTGTGTGCTTTTGGTTGCTAAACTAGTAACAAATTTTTAGTGCGTCAAAAAGCCAAACTTATGAATATTATGACTTGAATTTTGTTTATTCATGATGGCAGCAGGATACAGGCGAGAGGCAAATTATTTGTTGACATTTTTCATTCATAATCTAAAAGAAGTTGACATTAATGTCAAGCGCCCATTCATAATCTCAGATAGTATAGATATTGCATCAGCTCTTATTTTAGTGTAGATATTTTAGTACGTACATATTCACTTGCATGCATGCATGCAACGAGAGATTGCTATTGGTTTGGTTCACAGGCAGGCACTTTCTTCCTGCTCAGTAGTACTGGTTGCCAAAGTCGTTAAATGCCTTCACCTTGCCCTGGTTCCCCTTTGACTTTATTATCCTCGAACCCGAAAACAGCGAACTCTCGGATGGATGTCTCGATTGCTGAGTTGATTGCTCCTTTTTATATCAAGGGATGAGTCATAGTTAACCATACATGTCGATGTGGGATTAAATACATTATTCTAACATATATAGCCATGATTCATATCCAACAATTAGAACCTCATTTATGTTGAGGTTCGATCCCGAGGAATAATATTCATATATGTATGTATATATATATAGTACTAGTCCCCTTCTGTTAAGGATTCTTCAAATAGTTTTATTTGAGGGACACCCTTTAGGATACCATACTATTTTTTTTTCAACGATCCAAACTGTCTAATTTTGAAGTCTTCATTTATAGATCTTCCTTGCAAAAAATCAGACAAATTGAAAATTATTAAAGCATCTAATTGAGACCAACAAAATCAATGAACGCGGCGCTTCAAAAAAGTACACAAATTTCAATAATTTAATTGAATGGTCAAATGATATCAAATTTTTTTTTTTTTTTTGTAGAGATGATTTTAGAATGAATATCCACACAATAAACGGTTTAGATTGGTGAAATATAATGTGGAGTATGCCTTACAAGAGTGTCCCTCGTCACTTTATGAACCTGTGTAAGGATGTGAGAGAAAAAATATATATATGTTGACAGAAGTGTGAGAATATAGCTTGGAAAGCAAGCTAATGCCCACTTGACAATATTCCTCCGCTTTTATCTATATATAAAGGGGAGAAATATACCATGTTTTGAAAGTGGACAAGGCAAAGCAATCTTCAACTTTGATTAGCTTCCAACTGATACGTACAATGACATTTACCAACATGCTCACTACTACATTTTATATTTTGCGCGACGAAAAGAATTTCGTCGCACAAAATACATTATAGTCGCACAAATTTCAGCATGACAGAAATTTTGTCATGCAGAATTCGTTACGCAAAGATCGTGAAGAAAGACTTTGCACGACGAAATACATTGGTCGTGCAAAGTTTTGCGCGACGAAAAACTTTGGTCGCGCAAAGTCTTAAAAAAATTTATACAAAAAAAAAAATTTCCCGCATCCCATTTTTGGTACCCGCCCAAAATTTTAGAGTTTTGCGTGATGAATACTAACGTCTCGCAAATATTTGCACGACAAAATATTTTTTGTGTTTTAAAATTCTTTAATTAAAATAAACTAATTTAATAGTTTGCGCAATGAAATATTTTGTCACGCAAGGTTTTTGACTTTTTGTTTTATGATGTCTTTAATATTAATTTATTTATATTAATTTTTTGAATTTTGAATTTTTAAATTTAATTTAATTGTATAATTTTTTTAATTAATTTAATTTAAATTGATATTAACTTAATTATATTAATTTATTTGAATTTTTACTTTTTAAATTTAATTTAATTGTATGATTTTTTTTAATTACTTTAATTGAAATTGACATATTCAAAATAAAATTACATATGAAAAATAGTGATCAAATTATCCAATAAATATATATATAATATTCAAAATGTACACATAAATTAACAAAGTATAATAATAAAATCCTAATACAAGCGTATTGTGGTGGTAGTGGCGGAGGATCTGTTTTGATAGCTTCATAATCCTCAACTTTAGCCGTCAAAGTCTGATGATTCCCTACAAAAAAAAAAAGGTCAAATAACCACAAAAAAAAAAGAAGGCATAATCTCCCCTAAAATTGTTATACCACAAATCCAACCCAAACTCCAATCCCTCCCCTTTACTCAACCCCAAACCCCACACAAACTTAAAACTAACTCCAAAAACACATATTAATGAAAAAAATTTAAAATTTGGAGAGAATATACCTTTTGGCAAGATTGCAGAGTGAGTGAGAATGAGAGAGAGAAGTGAGTGTGAGAGAATTAGAGAAGATAATGATAGAGAGATGAGAGAGTGAGTGAGAGTGAGAGATAGTGAAGAGAGAGAAATGAGTGTGAGAGAATTAGAGAAGATAGTGATAGAGAGATGATGAGAGATTAAGTGAGAGGAGTAAGTGTGAGAGAAAGGGTGGGATTTGGGGAGAGGGAAAGAGAGAGGAGAGGTAAGAGTAGAGAAAGACATTGAGAAAATGGTGGAGGAGTTATTTTGGTTTTAAAAATCGTACCACTTTGCGCGACGAACAATATTGTTGGTCGAGCGACGAATACTGGAATATTGGTCACACAAAGTATAAAAAAATTATTTAAAAAATAAAAATAAAAATTCCCGAGTCCCATTTTTGGTACCCGCTCAAATTTTTAAATTTTTGCGCGACGAAAAATACATATTGGTCGCGCAAAGTCTAAACAAATTATATAAAAAAAATTCCCGCGTCCCATTTTTGGTACCCGCCCAAATTTTTTGAGTTTTGTGCGACGAACTATTGGTCGCGCAAACTTTTGAGAGATGAAAAATTGATTCGTAGCTCAATATTTATAAAAAAAATTGTTATGAGTAATAAAAAATAAAATAATTTTATATTACGATTTAAAATATAAATAAGGTTAAAGCTACGTAATAAAGATATATACTATTCAATTTCTTAAGTGTTATATGTACAAAATAAATAAATTTAAAGCTACTTAATAAATATATATATATACACACACCATTTAACGATCCAACCATCAGACTTGTTTGTATATACTTCAAGATCGTATACCCCAAAAATTGCAAAAAACAAACATTCAGAGATCTAGTAACGGGACAAAACTTTTCGATGGTTATAAATGAAAAATCACGATTTAACGGTTATTTTAACTCCGATTTTGATGATTTTTTTACAGCTACACTCCTTGACCTTATATGAATACAATGACTGAATTTGATCTTCAATTTAAAATATTTTACACTAGTGGATACCACAAAATCTTATGTTATATTTAACGAAAGTATAAATAAACTCGTAATTGTTAGTGAATATATCGTTTTGATGGCATATGCATTCTACGAAACTAGTTTCAACGATCCAATCGTCAAACTTGTTTGTTTATACTTCGGGATCATATACGCCAAAAATTTGAAAAAATAAGCATTCAGAGATCAAGTAATAACGGGCCAAAAATTTTCAACGGTTATAAATGAAAAATCATGATTTAACAGTTATTTTAACTCCGATTTTGATGATTTTTTACCGCTACACTCCTTGACCCTATATGAATACAATGACTGAATTTGATCTTCAATTTAAAATATTTACACTAGTGGATACAACAAAATCTTATGTTATGTTTAACGAAAATATAAATAAACTATTAATTGTTAGTGAATATATTGTTTTGATGGCATACGCATTCAATAAAACTAGTTTCAACGATCCAACCGTCAAACTTGTTTGTTTGTACTTCGAGATCATATACACCAAAAATTGGAAAAAATAAACATTCAGAGATCAAGTAATGGGACAAAACTTTTCGACGGTTATAATGAAAAATCACGATTTAACGGTTATTTTAACTCCGATTTTGATGATTTTTTACAGCTACACTCCTTGACCCTATATGAATACAATGAACTAATTCGTTCGTCAAAAATATATTTTCTAACAAAAACTCAATCCGAACAACAACAATATATTTTTCAAACAAAAATCCGATTCAATCTAAAATAATAAATTTAAAGCTACTTAATAAAAATATATATACCGTTTAATTTCTTAAGTATTATGCATACAAAATAAAAAACAAAAATAAATTGGTTTAAGCGAAATGTTTGGATTACGCCATGCAAAGATTTTAAAAATAATTTTTTTATTTTATTTATTTTTATAAGGACTTTGCGCGACGAAGTTTATTGTTTTGTCGCGCAAAGTCACTTTGAACAACGATGTATTGTCGTTGCGCAAAGTCACTTTGCGCGACGAATTGTTTTTCGTCGCACAAGACTTTGAGTGACGAAGTTTTGAGTTTCGTTGCACAAAATGACTTTGAGCGACGAATAGTTTTTCATCGTGCAAGGGTTATTTTTTACTAGTGGCTGAAGGCGTTGGGTTTGCTCAACAATGGTCCAGCTCCAAAGCAATGCTACAATCCAAATAGTACCAGAGGCACCCTGCACCTGCTACTTCCAAAGGATATAATCATCCAGTTATTCTCCTCCTCCTCCTCTTCCTAATGTGGTTAATGGATATCCAGTTAATAATAATTACACTCCTAATCCTGCTCCTAATGTTGCTCTGCGTACTACTACTATTATCCCACACAATTGATCGGTGCATAATTACATATCTTTTTGTACCCTTCTAACTTATGATTTGGTTATGTTTTTGAGTTAAACTTGTGCTTTTAATAAAGTTTGTATATGTTTCAGTGTAATAAGGTTGAGACTCATTACATGCATTTTGAAGACAAGTTAGCTCAAAACAGTGTCTGCAGATCAGTCACATTCACGGATTAACCTGTACTTGCTCAAGAAGAACCAGATAATGAGTCATACATCATTGGAAAGATACGGAAGTCTAATTTCCGTAGCATTTTACGGTTCATGATTTGGAGTCTTCTAGAGGAAGTTATACATGATTTAGCAGCTCAAGGTCAAAATTTGGTAGCATCTGCGTTACTGGGCCAAAAATGACATTTGAAGGTCTTCCCTATTTTTCCTTGAGTTGGGCTGCATATGCTTGGAAAGATAAGACAAATGGCTTGAAGATCCATATTTTTCCAGAATTTTTTGGAGTGCATAACAAGCCTAAAATCGGCCCACAAGCTGACTGCAATGTAATGTCATGCATGATCAAGTGCTATCTAGTGAGATTTGTTGGTGAAGAGCACTAGCCAAAAAGATGAGTTTCTAATTACAAGTGCTATCTAGTGGGAGTTGTTGGTGAAGTGCACTAGTCAAAAGATGAGTTTTTTTTACAAGTGCTATTGGCATAAACCATATTCAATTTAGATATTCCCCTTCCATTCTCCCTATAAATAGCACTCCAATTCTAAACACAAAGCATTCAACAATCCATCAATTCACTTCATCCATTACTCATACACATTCAGATAGATAGAGAGAGAGAGAGAGAGAGAGAGAGAGAGAGAGAGAGAGAGAGAGAGAGAGAGAGAGCTAGTTGCAAAAGGAGCAAAGCTTGGAGCTGTCTTGGGAATTCCTTGCTGCCATCATCTAGTTCTTTTCTTCTCTTTATCCTATCTTATGTATTTCCATTCTATATTGTTTTTCAATTATTAAATATGTGTAACTGAATTTCTTCTTAGTTAGAGGTGAATTCGAAGCCATGAACATATGTTTTATATGAATTGATCACTTCCAGTTATGGTTTCGTAAAGTATGAATGTGATTTACTTTTCTGTTTTATTCAGGACTTATTCTTGCATGTTTATTAAGGATGCATACTTAGTTTGCATGCAGGGATTTGATGCTAGAATATGAGGGAATTTCACCTAATCGTTATGAACTTATATTCACAAGTAGTAAAAGTCACTAGTCATGATTGTGTTAAGTAAATTCCTGGCAGGAGTATCATGCTTTTCATAGTTACAAATGCCTTGTCAAAGCTTATGATTTTCATAGAACTTAATGATCTTTGATATGTATCTCTATCATGCTGTTCATATAGGGAACTTGATAAGAATAATTTGATTGAGTCGCTGAGTCCAATTCAATGAACTTACGAAAATCTGAGAGTTAATTAGTGCATTCACAATTAATTTGGGGTTTTGACATTCATACTTTATAGAAAGAGTAACTGGAGATCAATTTGTGTGCATATGTTCCATGTGTGGAGAAGAATCCTCTAGCTATCCCTTAATCCATATTTCATTCACATCTTAGTTATTTGCTGCTGTCAATTTTACTTTGGTTTAAATCATCCAACTCCCCCCCCCCCCCCCCCCCAAATCATTGTTCCCTTAACTTAGTTCTAGTTTAATAAATTTAATTTGTGTTGATTAGCATCCCTCCTAATCCCCGGAATAGAACGATCCCTACTTACTCGTACTACGATTGCATGATTTATAGGGTTTAATTTGTGCGTTAGTTATTTCTCACGCCAACAACCAGCCCCAATTAATCCTTCAGGATCAAGCCATGATAATGTGACGTCGTTTGTTCCTCATGGACATGACGTTAGTGAGGGCTTAAAGCCACCCAATGCATATGACAATAGTTCCTCAATTGCTGGACCTGACCAATCGGCAAATTCGAAAATTAGAATTAGTACTTGTGCTAATCCCCAGCTGCCCAAGAATAATGGAAAAGTTGACAAGCACAAGAATATTGGAGAAAAGAATGGCAAGAAAAAGAATGGGAAAAAAAAGAGTTCCAGATCAAGTGGCGATTCATTCAAGGTTCATGGGACTACTATTAATGGAGGCAAAGGCGACAAGGTTGGAGTTTTCGACTTTGGTAACAAGTATTGTAGAGGCGGCAAGAAGAGAGACGAAGAAGAAGAAGACTCAACTGAAGAAGAAACTGACTTTGGTATTGAAGACGAAAGAAATTTTATTGTGTGGTTATAAAGACGAAAGAGATTAGTTCTGAAGTAATTACTACATATATGATGGCAACAGTAAATAATGTAGTAGTCAAAATATATAGGCAACTTACATGGTACTTAAAGATCAAATTCAACAATATTCGGTAAATTTTATCTAGTCATTCTTGCTTTCAAAGAAGAAAAAAATTGTGTAACGATTATATCTAGGTATTCAATCGCAGTTATGGTGGATGTATTCAATTTTATGAAATTATATTTCATTTGAGAACAGTTATTTTCAAATAGCAAGTACTCGAAAAATATGTTGGGATTAAGCAATCTTTATTTATTTATTTATTAAAGGCCAAAGACTAAAGACTTTATTCATCAATAGAATGCAGAGAACACAAATCATCTGAAGGTAAGAGTGAAGCTAGCTAGGCCCCCTTCAATCTAGTAACATGTCTCATTACAAGATAAAGTAAATTTGGCTAATTGGTGAGCCACAAAATTACATGAACGAGTGCTCATTTCAAATTCAGTTCAGTTCACGGCCTTAATCACCTCTTGTTTGGGCCTAATTTGGCACACCCAGTATAAGGAAATAGAAGCCCATCTTGGTTCTTGGCAGCCACCAACATTTCTTTGAAATTGGGCCAAGAATACACATTCAGCCCAAAGCATTGAAGGCTCCAGTCCAGGATCTACCTGAAAGATGAAAACTTGGGCTTCGAAAAAAAGGAAATCAGCCCATAGCCTCAAACTAGGCCCGACATAAATAAACCCAGAAATCAGAGACAGACCCACGTGACTAAATCTGAACCAAAACTTTGAATTGTCAACAAATTCAACTGGGTTGATAAGGAGTTAATAAAAAACATGCAAAACAGGAAAAGACCTCTCTAAATCTCTGCCATCAGAAAATCAAATCCCCATTTTATATGTATAATATATTCAGAGATATTTTCTTATACTCCAAAAAGGGTGATTCTCCCAAGAGATAAGCAGGTCATATTTTCAAAAGGAGATAAGCAGGAGGACAGGGAGCTGTTCAAACTGAAAATCAAAATAGCCATCACGGTTTGAGCTCTCACAAGGGGGGCAGTTGGAATTAAAGAAAGGCTAGGTTTTTCTTTCAAGAAAAACAGGGAAGTGATCTTAAGAACTGACTGTTGAGAGCTTACCTGCCAGAATCGATAAAAACCCCCTTTCTTTGCATTTAAAAAATAAAAAGATCTTTTTTAGGAAATTGCCGCCCATTATTTATAAGAAAGAAACCCTACTCCAAAGCATTTTTTTATAAATACAAGAGGGAGTGAACAGGGCAAGGGACAAAAAATTCATCAATCAAACAAACAACAAAAATCAACCAAAAAGCTCACTTGAACCTCAAGAGAAACCAGCTTTAGATCAGAATTCCCAAAGTTCAGACTTGGAGAGATAAGTTATTCAAAACAAGATCTTTCTCATTACAAATTTGGTTTAGCAAAAGCCAAGACAAGCAGAGTTTGAGTTTTCCCAAACATAAAAACCTCAACAAATTTCACAGTGCAGTTTCCAGCTCATTAAGTCCTTAAGAACAGCCACTTCTCCCCCTTCAGACTAAAGAAGCTGCAGTTCTGCCCGTTTAAAAGCCCCAAAGCTTGAAGTAGATTAAAGCTCTACCAAAATTGAACTTTGGTATCGATTTACAGCTGAAGCTTAGCAGTTGAAGTTGTTAAAAGTCCAGTCCAGCCCAGACATACCCAGTCCAGCCCGGATCAGAAGCTTCTATCCATATGGAAATGGAGTTCCATCATTCCTTTTGCTTTTCTAGAGTTGATTTCTTCTTTTGTAGCTCTGTAAAAGGCAGTTCTATCTAAAACAATCCACTTTATTATCCATTACTCTGGCCAGAATTACCAATTTTATACTGAGATAAATTGTGAAGTCCTCATCAGTCTGAGGCAAGAAAAAGAACTTACTTGGGAGATATTCCTCACCCAAATTCATAATCGCTTGTTTAGAAATCAGTAACTTGGGGCGCGAGTTATCTGTTTTAAAGAATTCTGCTAGAATCTTTATTGCTAGCAGTGGCACGGTCAATGGTTTCCAAGGCAGTGGGGAACTTTGCCCTTCCATATCAGGAATAAACCCAAATGGGCAAACACCTCCAAACAATCACTTTCAATAATCAACCTTATGAATCCTGCATCTAATGCCATATGACAACCTAGGCTTCAAAAGCCTTAGGTGAAAGACAATCAATTATAAATTTAGCCATGGCATCCATTAATTCTTCATTGGCATTTCAGACTATTGCTACTAGCCCCATCTTATCAGCCACACAACATGCCCCATCAACAATTAATTTTAGCAAATCCCCCTCATGAGGTTTCCAACGACAAGTAACTAATTGGGACTAAGTAATCTGCAAAGTGACTGGAAGATTATTTTTTCTAGCCACTTGAAAAATGTTACTCTATTTAGCTATGAGAATCACAACATTCCTAATAATAAAATAATAACTCTTATGGTAAACATTTTCTAATAATAAAATAATAACTCTTATTAGAAACACTTACATATATGTTATGCGTGTGACAATGACAGAATAAAAAAGATAAAGAGAGAAAATGATGATAAAAAAGATAAGGATTAGCTTATGTTTCCTAAAAACGTCCTCAAAATGCTTTTACGGGTTGGAGCCTAATTTTCCCAATAATATTAAACTATATCACGAACAAATGCAGTGCAGTTGTGGATCTTGGAAAAGTTTTAAAGTTAGAATCTTCCTCCGTGTCATGACTCATACATAACATTTGAGGTGTAAAACATCCTTCAACCAAGAAAAACCGGAAGCCATAAAGCTTTACGTCTTCCTAGCAAAAGAGAAAGGGTTTATATACTTAGAAAAATTAGATATTAGACATAACTATCCTTATTAATTAGCTTTTAAGACATAGAATATTTCTGTTCAGGTTTTAATACCTACGAATCAAATTTTGTTTTGAATTTGGCCAAATAGGAGACCTAAATTGGTTGGGCCTATCTAAATCATAAACACAAAATACAATTTTACCCTTTTTTTTTTTTTTTTTAAGCCTTTGCCAAAATCAGATCTCTCTCCTCAGTCCCAAGGTCGCGACGGCAAAGTGGCTCTCTCTCTCTCTCTCTCTCTCTCTCTCTCTCTCTCTCTCTCTCTCTCTCTCTCTCTCTCTCTCTCTCTCGGCAAAGTGGCAGTGACTCCATACAGCATGTCATTGGAGATAGCATTAGATTGAATGTATTTAATGTAATTAATACATTTGCAATGAATTTTAAAATGACTATATGTAGGAGTCTTTGGAAATTCATGTTTTTTCAATTAATAATTTGCAATGTAGGTACTTTTAAATATTTTGTTGTAGTGTAATTTTACAATTTTACCTTATAATGACACATCTAAATCTATCATTCATGAAAAAGAGACGCAAGCGGAGACAAACTTGAGTCAGGATACTTTTTATCAGCTCTTATTTTAGTAGATAGACTTAGTACATATATATTAAGCAGAAGTGATCCTATTGGCCTTCTTCAATTGCATGCAACGAGATCTTGCCATTTCTTCCAATTCAGGCGTTGCCAAATTCAGAAAATCCGACATTCTTGGCCTGGTTCCCGTGAATTTTATTACCCTCTAAGTTGAAACAAACTTTGTCGTTTTCACCCTCTAAGTTGAGATGAAGTTTGTCGCCGCCACCCTGCTTGGCACCATGGGAGTGTTGAGAATGAAGCTACTTACTGAGCTCAATACAAATTGCATATGACAATCCTGCAGATTAATGTTGAGAAGAATGAAAAAGAAAATGAAGAACTTTCCTTCAGGAAGTAGCCGTTAGCTACTTTACTTTGCATTAATTCCTACAGCTACCCCAAATCTGGATGTTGGTTTTCTTTGGCAGCTTTTGCTTTGCATTTATGGATGTCTTTTGCTTTGTATTAAATGTCATTAAATGAGCTGCCGGTTGGTTTTAAAAGCATAATTAATATGCTTTTTGCTTTGTCAAAAAAGAACAAAGTGAAAGAAAATTAAAGTGTGAATCAAATGAAAGCAAATTGCTCCGGCATTCTTCTCCTTTCCATTCTTCTCTCCTCTGCAAAAGTAAAAACGTTTTTCAATATATCAAACCATTGCCCACTCTCCTCAACAAAATGGAGTTGCTGAGAGGAGAAATAGAACAATATGTGAGATGGCAAGATCCATGATGACAGAGAAAGGAATGCCAGTGATTTTTTGGGCAGAAGCTGTAAGTACAGCTGTGTATCTCCAAAACAGGTGTTTTACAACATCTGTGTCAAGCAAAACACCATTTGAAGCATTCACAGGAAGAAAGCCAGGAATCAAGCATCTGAAGGTGTTTGGTTGTATATGTTATACTCATGTTCCATCACCTTTGAGGCAGAAATTTGATGACAAGTCTAGAAATGGAGTTTTTATGGGATATGGAAGCTGTGAAAAAGGTTACAGGGTGTATGACCTGCAATCTAAGAAGATTGTACTCTCAAGGAGTGTAATTTTCAATGAGGACAAGGCATGGAATTGGAAGAGTGATCAAGAGGAATCTGCTCCAATACCATTCAACCTTGGAGGAAATGAAACAGAAGCTGAATTTGGTGAAGAACAAACTGAAGCAACCCAGTTTGATAATGGTGGAAGCTCTCACTCAAACACTATTGTTGATGTTTTTGATGGGAATAACAGTGGAAATAACAGTCAAGCTTCTACACCTAGCTCTACTCCAGTGAAGTTGAGAACTTTGGAAGATATATATGCAAGATGTCACATGTGCATCATAGAACCAGAAAATTATCAAGAAGCAGCAAGTGATATAGCTTGGCAAGAAGTTATGAATGCAGAGTTGGAGATGATTGAAAAGAACAATACTTGGGAACTAGTTGAGAGGCCAGCCAATAAACCTGTTATAGGTGTGAAGTGGGTGTTTAAGACTAAACTTAACCTGGATGGAACTGTTCAGAAACACAAAGCTAGGCTTGTAGCAAAAGGGTATGCACAGAAACCCGGAATTGACTACAATGAAACTTTTGCACCAGTGGCAAGGTTAGATACAATTCGAACTCTTATTGCACTTGCAGCTCAAAAGGGTTGGAAATTGTTTCAGTTGGATGTTAAGTCAGCATTTCTAAATGGGGTGCTTGATGAAGAAGTATATGTTGAACAGCCAGAAGGTTTCGAGGTTAAGCATGCTGGTCACAAGGTCTACAAGTTAAAGAAAGCCTTATATGGACTTAAACGTGCACCTAGGGCCTGGTACAGTGAGATTGATGCATATTTTTCCATGTGCAAGTTCAAGAGAAGCAAAAGTGAAGCCACTCTGTACACAAGGTCCGATAGTGAAGGAGACTTGAACATAGTAAATTTGATGTTGATGACATTGTCTATACTGGTAGCAGTGAGAGAATGCTTAATGAGTTCAAAAAGGAAATGATGCAGAGATATGAAATGTCAGATCTTGGACTTCTACATCACTTCTTGGGCATGGGAATACTCCAAACTGATAAAGGGGTTTTCATTCATCAAAGCAAGTATGCCAAGTCCTTGCTTGTGAAGTTTGGGCTTGAAGATTGCAAACCAGTATCCATTCCATTACCTACTGGTGAGAGACTCAAGAAAGTGGATGGGAGTGACTTAGCTGATGAAGGACTCTACAGAAAAATAGTAGGAAGTCTACTATACTTAACAACAACTAGACCAAATTTGATGTATGCTGCCAGTTTGCTGTCAAGGTTCATGACTAGTCCTACAAAGAAGCATATGGGAGTTGCAAGGAGGGTTCTAAGATATGTGCAAGGAACTCTTAGCTATGGCATTGAATATGTGAGAAATCAGTCAACAACTCTTGTTGGATTCTGTTATGCAGATTGGGCAGGCAGTGAGGATGATAGCAGGAGCACTTCCGGCTATGCATTCAGTTTTGGAAGTGGAGCATTCTCTTGGGCCTCTGTGAAACAAAACACAGTGGCACTATCAACAGCAGAAGCTGAGTATGTCTCAGCATCTGAAGCAACAGCACAGACCATTTGGCTAAGATTTGTTCTTGATGATTTTGGTGAAATGCAATCTGAGGCAACACCCTTGTTCTGTGACAATATGTCAGCAATCTCAATGGCCAAGAATCCAGTTTTTCATCAAAGAACTAGGCACATAAACAGAAGGTATCATTTCATAAGAGAAGCTTTGCAAGAAGGTGTGATCAATATGCAATTCTGCAGAAGTGAAGAACAGCTCGCAGATATTTTTACTAAAGCACTGCCCAAAGACAGATTCAAGTATCTAAGGTCGAAACTTGGAGTTAAGCCAATAAGCAGCTTAGGAGAGGCTGTTGAGAATGAAGCTACTTACTGAGCTCAATACAAATTGCATATGACAATCCTGCAGATTAATGCTGAGAAGAATGAAAAAGAAAATGAAGAACTTTCCTTCGGGAAGTAGCCGTTAGCTACTTTACTTTGCATTAATTCCTACAGCTACCCCAAATCCGGATGTTGGTTTTCTTTGGCAGCTTTTGCTTTGCATTTATGGATGTCTTTTGCTTTGTATTAAATGTCATTAAATGAGCTGCCGGTTGGTTTTAAAAGCATAATTAATATGCTTTTTGCTTTGTCAAAAAAGAACAAAGTGAAAGAAAATTAAAGTGTGAATCAAATGAAAGCAAATTGCTCCGGCATTCTTCTCCTTTCCATTCTTCTCTCCTCTGCAAAAGTAAAAATGTTTTTCAATATATCAAAAATCAACAGGGAGCCCCCATCCTGGTTGTTAGCATTGGGGCCGCCATTCTTCTTGTTACCAAATTGGGATAATCCGACGTCATCGGCTTTGTTGTTGCTAATCTCATTCCCATGAATGTTGAAAGTCATGCCGGCCCTGGGATCCACAACAGTAGGTTTGGGACTATCAGAATTTTTAGGAGGAGGCTGTGGATCTTTCACAGGCTGGTGAGTTTCCTCACACTTGAAACAACAGCAGCAACATGAAATTACCGCCCTAAAAGAAGAACATGCCATTAGCTAGGAAAAAGTTTGGAGGCTCAAAACTACTTACTTAGCTAATAGCTAGCTAACTAGCTAGGGTTGCTAATGTTTGCCTTGGCCGCTTTAAATCAAACATCATCAACATGCTACCCTTATATAGATCATGATCTACTCGTAGTCTTGAAGGCAAGTTTGAAGGCAAGTGTTAATGTAGGAATTGGGGCTGAAATTAACTTTTTTCATATGATTGAAAAGGGGAATACCTAATATCTATAGTCAAATGTCCCATTCATATATCTTTGATCTATAAAAAAATGTCCCAATATTCGTGGTACACCCTTTCACTAGCTAGCTAGTTTGAACACAATCTTTTCCTTTTTACTTTATAATTTTATCCATATATCTCAACAGTTAAATGTTTCGATTTGGATTGCGATACGATTTTCTCTCTAGAACTGAACCGTTATTTGCTTACGATAGGTTTAGTGCTCAATTGCTTACCTAATACGTGGGGTGCTTAAAAGAGAGATTGGATGGTTGGGAGTTTAAATTAGTGTTTTCGAATAATTTCACTACCTTTGAAGTATTCGATTCTTCTTATATGTTCAATGACTTCCAAACAATTGAAGCTCGAGCAAATCCAGAATAAATTCAAAAACAAGAAAATTGAAGGTCCTTAATAATGGGGCCAGTTATAATGGTGCTTCACGACCAGCAAACAATTAAGACATTACGAAATTTCCTTAAGACAAGAATCTTGTCCTTTTCAAATTAAGCTGCTATGTTAATATAATAATTCTTCAACGGATTTGTATCGTGACAATAATCCATCAGCCGAATCCAGTTCTTCTCTCTCCTCATCATTTTGTGCTGTGGGATTTAATTGATCTTGCCAAGGTCATCTTATTACATTGGATTCTACAACATACATGATTGCATCATCATGATGAATGCCTTGCACCATATATATATATCTTGCAATTTTTGGCTTAATTGTCTTAATTCAATTATTTCCTTTTTGACCATTTTTACTTCTGAATGTAAATCCTGTAAAGTAATATCTTTTTGCTTATGAAATCGTTCTAGTGTAGTGTTTAAACTTATTTTTGAAGGACTTGGATGACTGGGTTCCTGTTGGCTAATAATCTTTCTAAGTTTTCGCAGGTATTCAGATTTTAACTCAGGATTTTCTATTTTACTAATTAAATCTATTAACAACTCTTCTTGTTCTTCCTGCTTAGTTAAAACATTACAACAATTATCTTTACAACCAATTGAATCTTGGTATATATATATATATATATATATATATCCCTTCTATTGAAGGATCCCTCTAATAATTTTATTTGAGGGGCACCTAAAATTGGTACTTAGGTGTCACATCCCGGGATCGGATCCGCCGTAGCACGATATTGTCCGCTTTGGGACCCCCTTGCCTTCACATTTTTGCTTTTAGGAACTCACAATTAACTTCCCAATGGGTCACCCATCCTAGGATTGCCCTAGCCCCAACTGGCTTAACTTTGGAGTTCCCATGACTCCGAAGCCAGTGAGTTCCCAAAAGGTCTCGTGCTAGATGGAGGTGGGCATGTACATATAAGGCACATCACCCCCTCTCCCTTAGTTGATGTGGGATATTACAATCCACCCCCCTTAGGGCTCGACGTCCTCATCGGCACACTCGCACCACATGGCAAAGTGACTTTGATACCAAATTGTCACATCCTGAGATCGGCTCCGCCGTAGCACGATATTGTCCGCTTCCCCCCCCCCCCCCCCCCCCCCCCCCCCCTCACGGTTTTGTTTTGGGGACTTCTCAATGGGTCACCCATCCAGGGATTGCCCTAGCCCCAACTCGCTTAACTTCGGAGTTCCCATGACTTCGAAGCTAGTGAGCTCCCAAAAGGCCTCGTGCTAGATGGAGGTAAGCATGTACATATAAAGCACATCACTTCATCTCTGTTGGTCGATGTGGGATGTTACATTAGGTGAATAAGGTAAACTAAAACCCCCATGGATAGATCTAAGACAACAATGATTAAATGTTCATAGTAACAATATGACTAGTCAACTACTAGTCATAGACATATGAACAAGCAATCTAGAACTTATATTCACAACATATCAATTATTAACACCTGCAATCCTAGAAAAAAGCTAAGTGACACCCTAGGTACTCAGAAGGATTCGTCAATCTAGGCATCCTTAGTGCTAACAACAATTAGAGTGGAGAGTGTGTGAACATTCATCATAATCATACACGTATATTGAACAAGTATGACTAGTCATATTATCCGAAATCAACACAAAAAATGTTCACCCAGAAACCCAGCATTGGGAAAAACTGAAGGTCATCATCCAACCAAGCAATCCACTAAGTCAGTAAGGTTTTTACAGAAAAAGTAATCACAAGCCCAAGCATTCCTAGGTCTATTTAGGAAATGAGCACTACCTCCCTGTGCAAAATTCATCTCTAACTTAGTTGAGCTAGAAGCTAATCCTTCATATAAATGGCAGCTAGTGCATTAGCTAATTCACTTCAGGGCACCGACGAATAAGCTCCAGATCGAACATACATAATGAAATATATATTATGAGATGAAAGAGTCATTTCCTTCAAGAAACCATACTCTTGACGAAATCAACCAAGAATCTGATTTAGAGTTAAGAAAATGAATAGTCTATACGAACCCAGATGCATATTTTAAAAGAACAACATATTTTAAAAACTACAAAATCTCAGTATGAAAGAGAATGTAGAGTAAAAGTTTTACTCTAAAAAAATCTCAATTGGTGAAGTAGATTTCGAAAATAAAAGCATTTTTCAAAAGCTATTTGAAAACCTCATTTGAAGACTCAAACCTCACCCAGCAGCAAATGCATAGAAGAAGAAGAAGAATACCTCTCTCTCTCTCTCTCTCTCTCTCTCTCTCTCTCTCTCTCTCTCTCTCAAAATGCAGACCTTACTAAAAGAGAGAAAGATGCAGAGCCAAAAAAACTACCTCTGAAAAAAACCTCTCTCTCTTGCTAAGGAAAGCAACGGCTTCAATGCTGTAATCTCATTTTCTACCAAAAAGAAGTATACCTTAAATTCCCCGAGCTGACAGCCAAACATTGGCTTCACAATAAGACAAAAAATCATTAGGAAAGATGAGCTACAGTTGGTAGTAAGAACAAATTCGCATCAAAATAGATGACGAGTCATACCTCATAATATTTAAATGAATGTAATGTATACTTTTTTTACCTTCAAGAATCTTGATTGCATTTGAGCCATGACAAGGTTGACTTCAATTTCTGTAATCATTTTGAGTGCAGACTTAATCTAACCTAAATTACTTGAGCTTGATTGATTACATAAGAGATTATAAGTTTGTCAAGGAAAGTTAAGAGTGAAAGGATCTGACCCAAATTCTATTTTGGAATCGGTGTCAAACCTCGTGCGTATCCAACACCTGGCAGGTGTTGAGCACAAATGACCAAAATAACCTTCTTGCCCTAATCCAAAAACTTCTTTAGGGTTTGACTTCTACTCGAAAACCGGCAGAGTCTCCCATGAAAAAGGCTCAATACCCAGAAATCTACCTGCACAGCAAACTCTATTATTCCCAAGCGTTCAATAAATTCAACTTTATAAAACTGAACATATCAAACAAATCATAAACTTGCGGCTGCACCTAGGTTAGCCTAGGTTGCCTACGAACCCTTACTGAGGGATCAAGCCACACATAGTTCTTTCTACCAAAAATCACAATTCAGATAAGTTAATATTGTTCAAGGTAAAACCAACAATTAAATTCTAGAATCACTCTTTACTTTTTTTTCAACCAACTATATAATTGAATGTCATTCCATGTAATTATGTACTTAATTGCTCAATTATTTTATCATTGTACATCTAACCACTTACATAACCCAACATTTTACAAGAAAGTCATACCTACAGTCATTCGCATAATGCATATATCATGTAATCACCCACCAAAGGGTATATGAAAATACCATCAATTCCAAAGGCAACAAGGGAATGAGAAACTAGCTAACCATCTGTGTAGACAAGTCGGGCAGGTGGCTAGGGTGGCGAAGAATATCTTGTTAACTGTACCACAGGGTGGTACTATACTATTCTCCACATAGATGTACCTCAAACATAATCCATCAATTCCAATAATATATCGTCAATTCCCATGGCACCACACATGTAGCCACATGTGTGCTACATCCTCGCAGAACTCAGGAGACACATGGTTAGCCTGAGACGCATTTCTCGCAGAATTCAGGGAGATATACTCCACCTAAGAATGCAAATAATCCGTCAATTCCCCTCGCATAACTCAGGGAGACATACCCCGCCTGAGAATGCAAATCCCCGCATAACTCAGGGAGATATACTCTACATCAGAATGCAAATCCAAGCACCACATGGTTTTGGAGTCCCCGAAATGCGTGGGCGCATTGTCATACGCGTGTAGACAAATTCGAAGGCAACCATATGCCCGAAGACATTCCAAAGGCAACTGTATGTCTAATACATCAATATTTCCAAAGGCATCCAGGATGTCCAAGGACATCAATATATCCAAGGACATCAATATATCCAAAGGCATCTATATTTCCGAAGGCAACCAGGATGTTCGAAGACATCAATATTTCGAAGGCAACCGGGATATCTGAAGACATCAATATTTCCGAAAGCAACAGTATTTCCAATTTCAAATGATTTAACACATATATTAAAAATAAACATCAACATATCACCAAACATTTAAAATCAACTCAACCCAAATCCACACAATAAAATATAAATATATCATATTGGGAAAGTAAAAGTGATAGAACAATAAGTCATAAATATTTAATAAAAATCTCAAAGAAAAAATACGTTTTGAAATCAAACAACCAAATCACAAACACCTCCCAACCAAATTGTCCTGATCGGGTTGGCGAGGCCCACCATCTAGGTCAATTACGCCCACGGGCCACGACCTACGATTTCAGATCCAAAAGTTCATATAGGTCCAACAGAGTCTACTAAACAAGTCCTGAAAGTTTGATCTCGATCGAGGGGTCGAATCTAAGCCAATCGCACGATCGGACGACGATCTTTTTGCCTAAACTTAGAATCATTGATTCGGAGTATCCGGGACTCCGATTCTTGATGAACAAGTTCCTACACGATCCTAGAGGTACAGAGAACAACATATTTGTAATTGGAACCGATCGAACGGTCCGAACCTATCGAAATCGGATATTGCATAATAGGTGCAATATCCGTTCGACTGTCAAACGATAATCAAATCCAAATCCGAGTATACCGTCGCGCTCAAAACGACAGGGGGAACAATTTAGAACTCAATGGGCCGCCACCCGCCACTGGTAGCCCATGGGTGTCTTGAGAAATTTTTGGTGATGAGCATTTCTCGAAACACCCTACAATACCTATATCAATATGTTCAGATTAATAAGGGGATCAACTTAGGTGGTGCGGCCAACTAGTGCACGACGACGTCGATTGATGGACGGGAAGTCGAACAGTCACTGTTGCTATAGTGACTATCGCAAGAGAAGAGAGCAAAAAGAAATGCCCTTTGTGTTGGGGGGGGGGGCAAAGAAAGAAGAAGGAGAAAAATAGCAGTAACAAATTTGAAGATTCCCATTACGTCCTTTTCATTTCTAGACCCTTCTTCATTCGTTACAACTCGGAATTGGGTGTGCCACATGTCAACGAACTCGTATCGTCGAGCTCTAAGCAACGGTGTCACTCAATTCCCCAAAATCCTTCCCAAACAAAAAGTGACCAATGTGCTCCTACTCCAAGAGCAAAATTGTAAATTCACAAATGGAAATAAATTGAATAAAACGATAAATTGGGTCGGGGTGTTACAAAGAGAAATAGCTAAACAAAACCTAACAACAGCCTTTAGAGTCCCCAACAGATTTTTTTCAACGATCCAAACCATCTCTTTTTCAAGTTTTCATTCATAGATCATCCTTGCAAAAATCAAACAAATTGAAAATCATTAAGGCATCTAGTTGGGACCAATAAAATCGATGAAGTACACAATTCTTTAAAAAAAAAAAGTACTAAAATAACAACCATCTAATTGAGTGGTCCAATGGTTGTGGATTCAATTGATTTTTTGCAGAGATGATATTTGTAGGAATATGTAAAAACTAGACGGTTTGGATCATTGAAATACAATACGTGGGTGAGCCCTACAAGAGTGTTCCTCAAATAAGCTTATTTAAGATCCCTCAATCTATATATTTGCAAAGAATCTGAGCGTATGGTAATCAAGCTTGACTTTATTTGTTTAATATTTATCGAGTGAAGCTTGGTTTGTTTGTTTCTTTTATGAGTCAAACTCAAACAAGCTAAAAAGAATTCGAGCTCGAGCTGTGTTAAGTCAATTTACAGTCATAAGCTGGTCCATTTTTATTACCAATCTTCAAGCTAAGCATAGTTTAATGATAAGTAGTTATTAGAAATTATAAATATGAAAAACAATAATTAAGAATTATTAGCAACAAAAGACAATGATATTTAACATTTAAACATATAGCTTCAAACATATATGAATAGTACACAGCCGATATAAACTTCAATGGGCAAGGATGTCCTATCATACCTTGGCTTCCATTTTGTTATATCATATGTTATCCTCAAATGATGCACTAACATACTACTCATATATAGCGGATACATCAATATTACTATAAACTCAGATACATATGTTTGGATTCAGAAATATGATAATTATACTTTTTCGAGAGTGTGTTTTGTAAAAAGCTGTTGAAGTGATTCAGAAAATCAAGGGCGGACCTATGTTAGGGCTGTAGTGGGCTCCAGCCCAGTCCTATTTTTTTGGGTAGGCTTAATTTGTAAGCCAAATTTAGATAAATCAAAGTTTAGTCCAAAGTTTCTCTCTCTCTCTCTCTCTCTCTCTCTCTCTCTCCCCGTTTTCTCTTTCCTTTTTCTTATTTTCTCTCTTTCTTCTTTAATCCCTTCGTCCATTTTCTTCTTTCTTTTCTCTCTCATTTCTCTATTCTTTTTCCTTCTCTCTCTTTTCTTGTTCTTCTTCTTTCTCTCTGCCATTTTTCTTTTCTCTTTCTTTCCTTTTGTCTTCTCTATTTGTTTCTCTTGTTTTATTAAGTCTCTATTTCTGTCTTCTTCTTTTCCATGCGTTTCATTGTTTATGCATTGATGGTGGTTTTATGTTGTGAAGATGTTGAATAGGTGGTTTGACCAGCTCAAGCATGTGGATGTTTGGTGGAGGACCCGACTGTAGTCCGAATCACATAGGTGTCCAAAAAAAAAAATTTAGCCCACCCCTGTAAAAAAATCCTGGATCCGTCATTGCAGAAAATACCAAAGGAAACTATTAATTTAACCTTTCAGAACTTTTGTCTAATTTATTTTTCTATATTAGCATTACACATTAAAAAAGAGGCCCAGCCGCAAGCCTCAGATACTGGATCAGGTCTTATTTTAGACAATTATCTGATTTCTTGTTCCATTACATGCATGCATGCATAATTAGAGCTTGTTCCTATTCAGTACTCGTTGCCAAAGTCGTTAAATCCCTCAGCGCGGTTCTTGTTCCCGTTCAGTTTATTGTTCTCAAAGCCGAATTCAGAGTCGCCACTGTAGGGGCCGCCGCCACGCCTGTTGCCAAAGTTGTTAAATCCAAAAGCTGGGCCCTCGTTGTTGCTAACCTCAATTGAAATTTCTGCGGTTGGGATTTCCAGAAGCAGGATTTCCACCATGTCCACCGTTTCCTCCTCCATAGCCGCCCCCGTTTCCATAGCCGCCGCCGTTTCCGTAGTCGCCACCGTTCCCGTAGCCACCCCCATTTCCGTAGCCGCCCCCGTTTCCGTAGCCGCCTCCGTAGCCACCGCCGTTGTTGCATTGTTGTTGTGGTTTGGGAAGACATTTTTGCTTGGATTTGGATCTATCTTCAGGATGATTATCTGTGAGCCAGTTGAGGACCCCTCGGGCCGTGCCATGGATGGCACCGTCCAGAGGAGCCAAAGGAAAAGTCACTACATCGGCAACCCTGTGGAGGGTGTCGAAGCCTCCTTCAACAGTGTCTCTCACCCGATTTTTCACTTGTTTACTCGTCATTGTCTTGCTGATTAGTTTTAAGTTGGAATTTGTGTGTTTGCTTGGATGATCGACTTATTGCCTCATGGTCTCCATTTATAGATGTTGGCATGCGCATATCATATGCAATTTGCAAACGATAATAATACAGATTCTGTATTGATAATATTATGGGGTTCTTAGATCTAGGTCCAAAATAATTAGCTATCATTGGGTCTAGTCCTCGTGTTTTTGGTTTTAGATGTAGGTCCTTTGACATTTATTACTTTTTTGTTGTGTCAATTTTACCTTTTAAGGTAAATAAGGAAAGCACATTGAAAATCTAAATTTAATGCATTATTTCCTTGAAATTGAATTCCAAATTTTGAATTTTGAATTTTTTTTTTCCTTGATAATATTCCTAATATATAGATAAAATACAATTTAATCAATAAAAAATAAAGACTCACATATTATATCAATCGATTAGACAAGCACCCACATTAAATTATGTACCCGACATACAGGTAAATAATGTTAATACATAAACGTATATATGTACCTGCCTTACAGGTAAGTGTTTTTTTCTTGAGTTTTCTTAAGCAGTTTTTTCTGGAGGTTCATATTTATATACATACGTACATGTCTTCCATGGATTTTTATCTCAGTTGAGTTTAAAGATCTATACCAAGATATTATATGAGTTCAATTAGCTGGCCTAGAGGGTATAACTACCTAGACTAGAGGTAATTTATGGATTTAATTACCTGGACCAGAGGTAATTTATGGGTTTAATTACCTGCATACTGCATACGAGGTGTATGCATAGGTACCTTACCTATTGTTACGGTATGAAGTTTTTATGAACTCTTATTACAATTTTTTATGTCGGTATACCTTGGGAAAATTTCAGAATTCAATAAATAGATTTGCAATTAAATTCAAATCAAATATGATAATTAATATCATACAAATCAATAACTTACTAGTTTTAGGAATTCATAATTTACCTTATTTATGTTTTAGGTGCATAACTGGAACAAAAAATAAAAAATAAAAAAAAAGTAAATATCAATAAATTGAAATAGGCATGTAATCTTATGTGGCGCAAAAGTCAAAGGACTTGGATCAACAACAATTTCTGCGTGGATTGCACCCAAAGTCTCTCCTCATAATTGGACTTATGCCAAATTTTCTATAATATTATTCTTCATAAACAGCTACGGGCGTAGAGGTCTTTCTTGTTAGAGGATCTTTTTAACCTTTTTTTTCCTTTCCTTTTTGGTAAATATCTTTTTACCTTCTTTGACTTGGCTATTTATATATATATATATATATATGAGCAATTAGCTTGGTTTGATGCTCAATTGCATACGTCAACTGTGTTACGTAAGCTCGAATAATTATTGTAAGGTGATGAATTCAACAAAACTTATCCAGAATAAATTCACCAAGCTTAATGGAGTTGTTTCTTTTCAAAGTGTGTGTGTCTGTTTGTAAAGCCATAAACTCTTGATTCATAGCTTGAGTTGAGAGCATCTACAATGGACTCTCTAAATCACCTCCTTAGACAAATTTTAGGGAGGAATTGGAAAAATACAACTCCAACACTCCTCATCCACCTCCTAAAATAAGGAGACTTCTAGTAGCTCCCAAATACGAAAACTTGAAAATTTGGGGCTAAATTGAAATCTGAAAATTCTATATATAATCAGCAAGGGAAAGAGTAATGGCCTCCGAGGTGCATATGCATATGAGTATTGTGCATATGTATTGAGTATTATGCAAGTGCTATTTAGCATAGTCCAGTTCAGTGAGGCATACCAAACACAAGCATATGCATATGTCACATCCCTTATATAGATGATGAGGAGGAATCTTTTGAAGTACCCTTAGCTTGCTTGCCAAGCTACTCTCTGTGCCTGAAACTTGCGATAGGATTGGAAGATGCCTATATATAAGAGAGAATAATATTTCACTAACTTTATTCAAAGTATAAAATATTCGCTCTATTAATCCAGGCAACGACAGTCTTAAATTTTCTCAACCTCTCTTTAACCAAATAGCAATGCGCATTATCACTTTGAATTTTACAACATACATGATTGCATTATCACAAGCAATGCCTTGTATCATGCATGCATATATATACTATATATATACTGATGAGTAGATTTTATAATATTCTTAGTATATGCTGGTTAATATTTTGGAAGAATTTTGATACCTTAAATTATATTTCCACTATAGGACTTTCGACTTCTTCTGAAGCAAAACATAATCAAATGGACGAATTTTGGAGTAATTCCAGTTGGAGGACTTTCGTGAGTCACTTAGCTTGATCATATCAAAATATCAGATTCGTCCACCAAGCGGTGATTTCCTGGTGAATAAATAAAGGAGCGATGTGCAGTGCTGAAATAGTGACATTTTGGGCTTGAATTGCGTTTCTGGAGCCCAAGGTGACCTCGGATGGGTTCGTGGCCTTCTAGAGATGCGTTCAAAACGTTTGTTTCTTTAAAACAAGGTATCTTGGACCGGATTTGGAGGAGATTTGAGGCTAAATCGTGGCTGGACAGTTTCTGTGCAGTTTATCTTGACTTAATTAGGATTTATGTTTTTAATATATTTTATTATTAGTCAGCTTCCTAGTAGAAATAGGAGACTTGGTTCTCAGGGATTGGGCGGCTGGCTTTTAGGGAGATATTTAAGGATTTTAGCCCTAGTTTAAAGGGGAATTTTTCTTTCAGGCAATTTTTGGAGACATAGAGTGATTGCTAGGGTTCTTGAAGATTTTCTACCTTAAGATGTTTTCGTTCTTATTCATTATATTGATATTTTCTTTGATTCTAATTATGAATATGCGTAACTAATTCTCTTTAGCTAGGGCGAAGCATTGAACCTTAATTAGCATGAATATGTAACTTTTATTTAATTGCTTATGATTGATGGCATCATACTTTGAATTGTTAATCAATGTTTTAAATTTTCTAATTGTCTTAATGCCTGATCACCATTAGGATCTTTAGAAAAGTAATTTGATGTAATTTTGGTTGGAAGGTTCCCTGAAATTGATGTTGACTTCTTGTGATTAATAATTGTAATTTCACTTAAGATGAACACTATGTCTTAAGGGTTG
Organism: Prunus salicina; assembly: GCA_020226455.1. NCBI lineage: Eukaryota > Viridiplantae > Streptophyta > Magnoliopsida > Rosales > Rosaceae > Prunus > Prunus salicina. The sequence goes on along the minus strand of CM035341.1, from coordinate 14,057,338 downwards.
CATGGTTTTTCAAAAGGGTTTTCATAAAGCATAATGAGTCTTTCATGTTCAGATTTGATCCGAATGTCTGGACAAGTTGCATGTTGGATATACATTCTTTGTTGGAGGTTCCAAGTAGAGTATAAATTAGGAAAACCTAACCTTCAAAGTGGTATGTGTAGATCATAAGTAATTGGTAAAAATTCATAGGATTGCTAGGTAATGGTGAAACCCTAGTGCTTTTATAAATTGGTTTTTAAAACTCTTTTCTTTGATCTTATTTGTTTTTAATCAACATTCGTTTTTAGTATTAAACGATTTCAGAAACATCCTTCTCAGCCTTTAATTTCAAGTAGTTAATTAGAGATTATTTTTACATAAATTGTTAAATGGTCCTTGAGAAGAACGACCTTGTATGAGCATCTATACTACAATATCCTTGTATTATTGCAAGTATTTCATGTGATTTTAACCCTATTTGTGTAGGTACTAAAAATCCTATCATATACATTCATAGACCTTGAGTTAAGTTTTGTTTTTGTTTCTTTCACAAGCCAAGCTCAAACGAGCTAAAACTAGTCGAGCTTGAGTTGTATCAAGTCAATTTACAATAATTTAGTCATAAATAGTCGAGCTTGGTTTTGTTTGAGTTAATCATAAAAAGTGATTAGAAATTGAAACATAAAAAATTAACAGCAAACGACGTTAATATTTAGCATTTAAAAAATAATTTTTCAGCATATAGCTTCAAACAGAAAGACACAAGAATGATACTTTAAGAAGAATACAGAGCGGAAATCAACATAATGCTTTTGAGTTTTTACTTTTGGACATAATGCTTTGATACTATTATTTAAAAGATCTTTCATTCCAAGCAATTCTCTTCTAAACAAGCTATTGTGGACCCATTCCGGTGCAGGAAGGTGCAGCTACCTTTCCTCGTCGAAAAAGGCCTTGGAGGGGCTGGATTTGCCCCTCTACTCTGCTACTCACCAACTATATGAGTAAATGGCACAACCATATTCTTCTTTGTTTGTAGCCCTGTAAGCAACATGAAGCCATCGATGAAACAAATTTCCAAGTTGCCATCCCTCATAGTTTGAAGAATCCTTGCACGTGTCACGATGCTCCCTATATGAATTTTAGCGACTTGGTTTGGAGTCATTGGATTGATACTTGAAGAAGCCTTGGGTTGATGAGTCAAGCTACGGTTCCAATTTGGTTTTGAAATTGGAACTTAGGTGAATGAGGTAAATTAAAACCGTAATGAAGCAGATCTATAACAACAATGATCAAATAATCTTGGAGACAATATGACTAGTCAACAACTAGCCATAGATCTTGAATATGTAAACAATCCACAGATTTACCACATATCAAATATAAACACCCACAAGCCTAGAAGAGTACTAGTGACAACCTATGCACTTACAATGATCCATAATCTAAGCATCCTCAGTGCTAGCAACAACTAGAGTGGAAAGTGTGTGACCATCCATCAAATCCAAGCATAGATAATAAGCAGATTATGACTAGTCAAGAAATTAAGAACAACACACCATAAATGTTCACCCAGAAACCCACAATTGAGAAAAATTGGGGGTCATTTAATCCGAGCAGGCAATACACTATGTCAAGAAGATTCTTAAAGAGAAAATAATCACAAGCTCAAACAATCCTAGGTCTATTTAGGAAATGGTTTCCTTTTATAGTTGTTGACATGCACATATGGGAGCAAAGGATATTAATACAGATTTGAATAATGGGGAATGCTAGCAACATTCTCTCTAACCTTCTCTTTTGGACCTTCTCCCTTATACTCATGACACGTGTCATTTTTAACACTTGAAACTATATCATTAATGCATCATACAAGTTGGCTTTTGCTTTCAAAATTTACCATTTTATAAAAAAAATTAAAAAATTGCACATCCTCCCTCCTTCTCGTTTCACGATCACACAATCTCTCTCTCTCATCTCCTCTCTCTTTTCAAGATAAAACTCCCATGTTTGCTAGAATATGAAACAAAAATCTAATTAAATGAAAAATTGTGAGAAAATCAGAAAGAATACAAACTAATCCAAAGAAACAGAGCTGATATTATATCAGCAATTCGTTCCTTTTTGGCTCACCACTTCCCCAATTTTATTTCCCCCAAATAGTCCAATTTCATACATTTTTAAACCCTATATTGAGATTCCTGCCACACCCAATTACAAATTACAAACAACCACCGACACACTGTCACTTGGCACATCCTTAGTGACAAAATCTGACTAGTTCACTAGTCGTCGAGAACATGGTGGTGAGAGCAGCGAGCACATATAGAGGTGAAGATAGATGTGTAGATGAGGAGAATAAGGATCTAAGAGGATGAGATAGATATGAGGGAGAGGGAGCATTTATCATATCTAGAAGAGAGAGAGGGGAGAGAGTTTGATCGTGAAAAGAGATAGGGGGAGGATAGTTTGATTGTGAAAAGAGACCGGGGGAGGAGAAAGAGAGTCTGTGTAATTTTTATTTTATTTTTTAATATTTCATAATAAGGGTAAACTTTTAAAGTAAAAGATAACTTGTATGATATATTAATAACATTGTTTTAAATGTAAAATAAAAGACACATGTCATCAGAAAAAGAAAGAAGGTCCAAAGGAGCAGGTTAGAGAGAATATTACTAGCATTACCCTTTAATAATTATAATTAACATAATGAATCCGACAAAGCTAATCCAGAATAATTCACTAAGGATAATGGGGTTGCTTTTAGATTTTTCAAAAGAGAGATACTCTCTATGCATGCTTTCACTTCAACCTGAAATTGACAAGGCAAGTGTTCTCTTAAGGATGCTAGAGTGATTGAAAATGAAAGTCTATTCCTCTAAATTTATTTCAAAGTATAAAGTATTCGCTCTATTAATTCAGGTAACATCACACTCCCAACTGTTTTTAAATGATTCCATTTTCAACGTACATGATTGCATTATCACAATGAATGCCTTGCATCATGCATATATACATGGTGTATAGGATTCGAAATTGGAAAATGCTAGGCTTACCACATTTTTCATACCACAATTGTACCACCTCTCTAATAAAGGTGGGCCCTATTGTATTGGTGGGCTCCACCTCTATTAGAGAGGTGGTACAATTGTGGTATGAAAAATATGGTAAGCCTAGCATTACCGTTCGAAATTTATCAAGTTCAAGCTTGGTTTTGTTTGTTTCTTTTACAAACCAATCCCAAATGACCTAAAAATAGTCGAGCTTTGTATCAAGTCAATTTACAGTATAAGATGTGGTCCATTTTTACGAGAAATTATAGAATAGTACTGTATCACCACGTCAGTTGGTGATACTTCCACTCAAAATACGCCATGTGTCAATTTTTTTTATAAATAAAGTTGATTTTTTTACAAGCTGTATTTAAAATTCATTATTTACATTTAGAATAAAATTTTAGAAATACAAAGAACAAAAGACGCCATAACCACCTCCCCCTCCCACCCCAACCCAACCCAATTCCCCCACTCCCACTGCTTGCCCCTCCGTCTCTCTCTCTCTCCATAAAAATCTGCAAGATCTCTTAAACCATGGGAGCATAAAATAAAACCAATATCATATATTCTAAGTATGTCAGGAGTATGCATCACTTAAACCCAGTTCGAAAAAAATTCTAAATCTTCAACTTGGGTGTTCATTTTCAAGCATAGCTCAAGAAAAAAAAAAGTAAACTGTAAACTAGGTTGGTGTTTTTAGTCTTAATATGTATCAGGAAGTGAGTGATGGAGGAGGAGAAGAAGGAGAAGTGATGGAGGAGGAGGAGAAGGAGAATCTTAATCCCTTTGGTAATATTGTGGAGAAAAATCAGCCCAAAAAAAAAGGCGTTATGATGCTCTCTGCACGTCAATCCAATGAAATAGAGATATGGTTGCAAGGGCGGACCTATGTTAGGGCTGTAGTGGGCTCCAGCCCAGTCCTATTTTTGTGGGTAGGCTTAATTTGTAAGCCAAATTTAGATAAATCAAAGTTTAGTCCAAAGTTTCTCTCTCTCTCTCTCTCTCTCCCCGTTTTCTCTTTCCTTTTTCTTATTTTCTCTCTTTCTTCTTTAATCCCTTCGTCCATTTTCTTCTTTCTTTTCTCTCTCATTTCTCTATTCTTTTTCCTTCTCTCTCTTTTCTTGTTCTTCTTCTTTCTCTCTGCCATTTTTCTTTTCTCTTTCTTTCCTTTTGTCTTCTCTATTTGTTTCTCTTGTTTTATTAAGTCTCTATTTCTGTCTTCTTCTTTTCCATGCGTTTCATTGTTTATGCATTGATGGTGGTTTTATGTTGTGAAGATGTTGAATAGGTGGTTTGACCAGCTCAAGCATGTGGATGTTTGGTGGAGGACCCGACTGTAGTCCGAATCACATAGGTGTCCAAAAAAATAAATTTAGCCCACCCCTGTAAAAAATCCTGGATCCGCCATTGTATGGTTGTTGTTTATGGAATAGAGAGATGGACGGAGGAAGAAAATGATAGGGAGGGCGTGTCAGTCAAGGGAGCCAGGGGTGGGGTGGGCGGTGGTTCTTCTGTCTTTTGGATATTCTTATTTTCTCAATTTTATTGAGATTTTCTATTTAAACCCCACACTTCTCTTAGTTCACCCCATGTTCTAAGTTCACCCCAACTTTTAATTTAAATTTTCACAATTTCTAAGTAAACCCCACTATCTTCCCAAACTACCCTTAAATACACCCCAAGCTGAAAAATAAGAAATAAAAGAGATCTTCTATTTAAACCCCACAAGCTACTTTAGAGGAAAAAATACGTGAGCATGAGAAATAGTAAGTATTAAATTAATTTTTTGACGATATTTAAGAGTCTTATTCATTGTCTGTTTTCAAGTGCATAAACATGGAAGTGATCAAGAATATAAGAGCTATGACGGTTTTTGGGTTCGCTGGATCACTAGACGTTAATCATAGCAATGGGACAAAAGGGATGAATAATGATTTTGAAAAATATACTGGTAACTCGGGTGAGACCACATCTGATCAGTCTATTGCTCTACGATAACAAGCAAGTCAAGATTTTGATAGCAATACAGATCATTCCAGTTATGGAAGGCTGGGCTTTTGCTTGAAACTCACCAACCATGGTTTTAAGCCCAAAGTCGTATCCTCGGTCTGGTTTGGTATATGGAAGGCTAAGATATTCAACTTCTCACTAACAATGGCGCTGCCACTGTTTTCAGTGAACCCATCTACTACCTGTTCCTCTACTTGCAGTTTCCATGCACCTCATCCTCTGTGCTTTCTTCTTCTACACCGTCAAACCCATTCTTTCAAAAGTTGCAGAGCTCTCAGGTTCAGAGTTTCGTGTAAGACTGTTCAAGTTGATACCTAGGAGCAGCCCCAGAGAATCAAAGTAGCTTTTGAGGCCACAAGGAAGAAGAGGAAGCCCAAGCCAAGCTTCTTCGAGCAAATTCAAGACAAATGGTCAATGAAAGTCAATTCCCTAAGAGACAAATTTCCCTGGCAAAAACAGAATGAACTAGTACAAGAAGAAAAGGAGGAGGTGGAGGAGGAGGACGAAGAAGAAGAAGAAGAAGAGGTGTATGAGCCTAAGTTGATTCTGAGCCTGAAACCTCACAACACAGTGGTGCACAAGACAAAAATCTTGATGGGTTTGCTGGGCATTTTGAGATTGATACTACAAGTGGTGCCGTTAAAAAAGAGAAAAGCTTTGAGCGACGATTTGATAGTAATAGAAAATTGGAGAGAGAAAGGGTTGGGGAAATTGGTATAATTTCGATTGGGGTTTCGAAAAAAGAGGAGAAAATGATCTCAAAAAGCTTAAATGGCATTTCTTTGGATGAAACACTATCTGGGGATGGTGAAAATGATGAAAAGTTTGAAAAATTTGTGTATCCTGGCAGTGGTTCTATTCGGTTGCCTTGGAAGAGAGAAAGTGAATTGAGTTCTGAGGAAGGTGATAAGACAAGGAAAAGGAGGAGCAACACGGAATTGGGGGAGCGAATGCTTCCGGATCATGAGTTGCGGAGGCTGAGGAATGTTTCTCTGAGAATGCTGGAGAGGATAAAAGTTGGAGTTACTGGTATCACACAGGCATTGGTCATGAGAAAAGTAATTTGGCATAGGATGTAGAAGAGTTTGTATTTTTCTAAAACTTAATTTGAAGAGTTGTGGGGTGTGTGGGATGTGTGTATAGATGTACTAGGGTTAAGTATTAAGTTGGATGACCTTTTTTGTCTTTTTACACAATAATAAAACTTACAGCTTAATCATTTAAATATTGGGGTGAATAAAGAGAAGTGTGGGGTTTAAATAGGAAAAATCATTTTATTTTAAAGATAAAAATATATTTAAAGTCCAGCTGTATAAAAAGATTTAATTATTTAAAAATATTAATAATACGTGGCATATTTTGAATGGAAGTACCACCAGCTGACGTGGTGATACGGTACCATTGTATAATTTCTCCATTTTTACAGCCAATCTTTGAGGTAATCATAAATAGTGATTACAAATTATAAGTATGAAAAATAATAATTAAGAATTAAAAAGACAGATCTTTAACATTTAAAAATTTCTTCAATATATAACTTCAAACATAAAAACAAGCATGATACTTAAGAACAGTACATAGCCAAAACCAACAAAGTGCTTCGAGTTTTTGTTTTTGGACATAATTACTTTGAAACTATTATTTAAAAGACCTTTCATTAACTTGTTTTAAGAACTTTTGACTTAATTATTTTTCTCGATGCACAATTAATATGTTCATGGTTAGCCCCAACGGGAGAAGCTTGCCGACTCCATCATAGTATATGGGCATATGTGCTACCCATTAGTCCATGATATATTAATGGGAGATATGATGTGGTGGGTTCTTATTATTTGGGCTTGGATTACTATTCCTACTTGTGTTGGGATTAGGTCTTTCCTTGATGGTTGAAAGAACTAATTGACACAATATATAAATAAGGGAAATAGCGTTTAATGCCACTGCTTTCCAAACTTTATCTACAAATACCACCTTTACCTAGGCATGGCAATGGGTCGTGTCGTGTCGGATTCGTGTCAACCCATTTAATAAACGGGTCAGAAATGGTCAACCCGAACACGACCCGTTTAATATACGGGTCAGAAATTGTCAACCCGAACACGACCCGTTTATAAACGGGTTGACACGACCCAACCCATGTAACCCGTCACCTGTTCATTTTTTTTAAATAATAAATCAATAATTTTAACAGTTCGGTAAAACTTCCCCAAAATACAACCTAAGTAAATAATTAAATACAAATACATATTCATCAGTTCAAGTTCAACTCCAAAATGAATAGAAAACTTCAAGTTCAACTCCAAATTGAACAAAAAAGTTCAAACCAAGTTACAAAAGAGAAATAATTACAACACAAAATACAAATAAAAACCAACTTAATAATAATCAGTCTTCATATTTCATTCAACCACATCAACTATGTCCACCAACAGTCACTGTATTAGAGCCCTCTGCAGAATCTGTAACATTTATTTCCATCTTGCTAATATCCTCAGTCAATTCTTCTAGGTTGGGTGCTAAAGTACAATTTTCTACAAATCAAATATAAGGATTAAGGTGATGTTAAAAATAAACAGATTCAAGAAATAAGAATTAAAGTTTGAGCAAATATATATACCTTCGCCAAATATCCAATCACGCGTGCAAACCAGTGCCTCAACATTTTCAGGCTTAAGAGCACTACGATACTGATCAAGCACTCTACCACCAACACTAAATGCTGACTCAGATGCAACTGTAGACCTTTGATGTGAGTTTTCTACGCCGCTTACCAGTCTGAGTTACAAGTACAACTGCACTGTTGTTGTTTGATGGATCTGAATCAACCACATTCATCATAACTTCTCCAACTCCACCTTCAGCACTTTCGGATACACCTTCACAAGCATCCATTCCACCTATATGAAACATAATAATTTCATATTAAAAAGTAATAATAATCAAACAGAATCTATGCAACAAAACAACAACAAATAGAACTAAAACAACAACAAATAGAATGTATTACAGATTCACAGTCAGTCGAATTCTTTCTATTCATTTAAAAGCAAAATCAATAAAGAAGATAACATCAAAAGCACAAAGCTAAAAGCCTAAAACAGTCAACCAGTGACCTTCTTGGGACGCAGATTCAGACATAGGCAAGAACTTCTTGTTCTGCAACGACGGCTCTCTCTTAGGTGGCCCAATTATTCTGAATGTTTTTTGGGTTCTGAATGTTTTTTTATATCGCCAAGTGTTTGTCCACACAATAGGTGGCCCAATTATTCATAGGGCTCGTCAATTAAGTAGCACAAGATTCATATAAATAATTTGATTTGAAGAGTTATTTTGTCGGTCAAAGAAAAAGAGGAGATGCAAACAAATTGTGGTGATGAAGTTGGGTGCCATGATAGGAGTGGGAGCCCATGCAGTGGAAGAAGCGGTGGGAATCCATCATTAGCCGAGATAAAAGCATAAAAGCATCTTTATTTAAAAAAAATTAAAAAAAGCATCTTTCGGCTAACATAAAAGCATCTTTATTATTGACCAAAAAAAAAAGCATCTTTATTTTAAAAATTTTAAAAAAAGCCCACTCAAAATTTAATAAAAGGTCACCGATGTAATTAAAGCCCACTCAAAATTTAAAAAAAAAAAATTATAACCAGCCGATGTTATGGATCTTTTAGTTTATCTAGTCACCCTCTAACCCCTAAACATCTCAACTTTCTCTTCCTCTGGAACCAAACCTTCTCTTCCCAAACATTCTCCAAATTGTTGCTTATTGTAGGGCTCGTCAATGGAGAAACTCAATGAGGCCGTTGGTGGAAAGCTCAAGGAGGTGGAGTCAGAATTGAGCGTGGTGAAGGTGCCTAGACCAAAGGCTTATGCTGGCGAACGAAGCTCCAAAGAGTTGGAGAATTTCTTGTGGGATATGGAGCAGTATTTCTTGTGCCTAGACCAAAGGTTTATACTGCCAGTTATCCCACCGGAAGATCCTTTGGGAAAGGATGCCATTATGCAACCGGTGTTGGAGGTGATTGAGGTGTTCGTGCTTGTATTTGCCCTGGAACCCTCAGAAGTTGTCATAGATGCTTCTCTGTCGCATAGAGGTATGCTGATAGAGGCAATTGAAGACATGGTTCCGAATTGGGATCTAGATTGTGGATTGGAAGAGATGCAGCTTGCGGCGTTGGCACATTGTCTAGATATTTGGAGAGTATATCTGCTGGATAGGAAGTTTGTGGTGAGAACTTGTGTGTTGCACACTCACATGTACTGTACTGGTAACATTCGAGACGAATTTGGCATTTACTTAAGTGTGCTTGACGAGTTTGATTTCGAGTTAGTGTACATGACCACAAGGCTCAGAGACTTCGTAGAGCAGGTAGATGATGGAGCCCAATCTGATTCTTATGATTCAGACCCTTCGGAAAGTGAGTCGGAAGAGGAGTCATGGGTGAGCTCAGCCATCGATAGCATTTGGGTGGAGTCCATGGCCGGTATTATTGTAATCTCAAGTGACGATGAGGATGAGCCTATAGAAGAGTCCGAAGTAGAGGTGATCCTAGTTGAACATTAGGTTAACTTCAATATGGAAAAATTTATGTAAATAACAAATTTTTTCAGTTGTAATATGTTTCTACAATTTTTATGCGTGTAATGGGTTCATAAATAATAACATGCATGTTACAAAACTCACAACGGAAAAAATTTAAATAAAAAAAGGAGAGATGAGAGAAAATATAAGGAAAAAAAAGAAAAAAAAGATAGAGAGGAGAGAAGAGAGAAGGAAAGAAAGAAATAAATAAATAAAAAGAGAGGAGAGAAAACTAAAGAGAAGGAAAAGAAAGAAAAAAAAATAGAGTAGAGAAAACAAATCAAGACAAAGAAACATTATAAATATCAAAAGGCATAATATATAATCACAAAGTTGTATGTAGCATGGTGGATAAAGTGTTGGAGAGGAATGAGGATGGTGGAGGTTCGAAACCCCTTGTGTGTGCTGAACTCTACATATCATTTTTTCGCGGGTTGGTAGGTATTAAATGGGTTGACACGATCCGTGACATGACCCGTTTAATAAACGGGTTAAACAGGTATTTTAGCGGGTTGGCGGGTTGACCCGAAACCCACCTGTTTATTAAACGGGTTAGAGCGGGTTGACCCGAAAATTACCCAATTATTAATCGTTCGGGTTGAACCCGCTAATTTCTCGTGTGGGTTTCAAGTCGTGTATCGGGTCGTGTTGGAAATTGCCACACATTTTGCAAATATAACATATAAATACATACTTATTGCCTACTTATTGGCCACACAACACTTTTGGTCAGTTTTTGTTTTCTTTCTCAGCTCTTTCTCTCTTTCTCTCTTTATCTCTCTCTCTCTCTCTCTCTCTCTCTCTCTCTCTCTCTCTCTCTCTCTCTCTCTCTCTCTCTTTCTCTCTCATGCAGCTCTATCCCTCTCGCACAGCTCTCTCCCCCTTGCGCAGCTCTTCCTCTCCTAGAGCTCTCTGTCGGTCGCTCCACGAAACCCATTTCATCCTCTCTTTCTTTCTTTCTTTCTCTCTCTCTCTCTCTCATGCAGCTTTATCCCTCTCGCACAGCTCTCTCTCGCTCGCGCAACTCTTCCTCTCCTAGCGCTCTTTGTCGGTCGCTCCAAGAAACCCATTTCATCATCTCATCTCTCTGTTCTGAATTGCGAAACCCCCTATTGACCCCATCTTCTAGGTATGTCTTCCGAATCGCCTAAGGTCGTAGTTTCTTGCAACCTTGAAGCTCAACTCCATCGCCGACCTCCAATAGGTAGTCTTCATGGTCATTTTCTTAATCTCTGTGGGTTTCTATGAAATTGGTTTTATTTTGATTGCTTTAGGTTATGTGTTTTGAGTCTTCATGCTCATCCATCTGGGTTTTTACCAAATGGATTTAGATTGCTCTGGATATGTGAATCTTAAAACTTGGGATTTTCCATTTGATGTAGTAGATTTGTATAGTCTGATTCTGATGAATCCTTGTTTACTGCTGTTTTATTGTTGTTGTATTAATATTGTGATTACAAATTTAGATGATGCATGGGGCAAATGTGGGGCAAATACAAGGTGAAGTGTTCTATGTGTTTGACTGGATATAGTTGCTGAAGGACCATTACGATTGTTAACCAAAACAAATTCCTCATGTCTTGCCAAGAACACCCTTGAATTGAGGCAATGTGTCCAAGCTAGTCCCAAAGCTGAACTCACCCGTCTAATTGATATATGCAAGCACTCCAAGTTTTCCGATCTCACCCATTGATTCCATCATTTGGCCTAACAAAATCCACCACTTGATTGGTCACAACCATTGCCACACCAAAATGAAATTGGTGTGACAAAAAATCTATAGGAATTGAGTGTAAAGTTTCACAATTCCCTTACCCATCCACAAAGGTAAACAAGAACGGCAACAAAGTTCAGATGATTCATGGAAGGAATGGTGTGCAAATTTGCACACCAAAACAAGAGCTCTAACCAAATAGGTGCATAACAATTCCCCTACATTACACAATACAAAATCACTCCCAAAATAAGTCTAATCACAACCAATCAAATGTTCTATTATATTAAAATAAGCCATCCACAAACTCAGAAGTCATCCATAAATTAAAAGGTAAAGCATTTCACACTTGCGAAAGTTTATGGGAACTTCTTGTGATGAGTTTTTGGCTTTTTCACTAGAGATTTATACCTTATAGATGTAGTTGTTATAATTGACACATTGTTAGTTGTGCCCCTGCCTCTAGATTGACTTATTCCTCTCTCTCCCATCCTCTTTGAGCAGTTTGAGGTGTGGTGCCTCTGCCCCTAGATTGACCACCTACATTAAATGATCAATCATAGACAACCAAAAATAATCAATTAGCATGAATTCACTAGTCAAGTTCAAATAACATGTATTTCACATAGTTTGTTTTAAAATCACAATCTTTATTTGTAGCTTTGCCCTTCTTAGTGGCCTAGTTGTAGCATTAAAGCTTGGAGATTGGCTTGTTTCACCTTGACAGTTTGCATGTTGGCTATTTACAGGTTGTGACCTTTTTCTGCCACGTTTTACCCTTGGTGCATTGTTACTAGTGCTTTCAACATCAGCTTGGCAATTAGTAGCATTGTGACCTTGTTGGCCACATCTTCTGTAGTGTATGATTATGTCATACCTCCTCAATCTAGTTGCATTTCTTGGGATCTTGTATGGCTCTCTCACTCTACATTTCTTTAGCTTCCCAGCTTGTTTTTGGTACACAGGAGGTTTGATTGGCCTATGATGAGTTTTGATCCATAAATCTTAACTTGACATAAGGGAAATGAAATTTTCATAAGCTCTCTCATATGCTTCTCTCTTGTATGTAGGGTTCACATATTGCATTGGACTCCTTTGTTGCCTTGAAATGGCAGCAAGACCATATATACAAGGTAGTCCATACAAATCCCATTTTGCGGCAAGAGCATGTGTGTGTGTTCAAATCCACTGCAAATTGTGCTCCATACGTATGTAACCTAAAACTGTCCCTCACCCACGGCCAACCTCACACAATGCCTATGCTCTGAAGCTGGCATTAAATTCTCTATTGCCTTTCCTAGCCCTTTTTGCTTGTCTGTGATGAAAACACAACCATTTCCATTCACAATCCTGAAGAATATCTCTAAAAACCAAGACCATGTCTTTGTATCTTCAATCTCCAGCACGCCATAGGCTATTGGGAATATTTCATTGTTGGCATAAATTCCTACAACATTCAAAAATTGACCTAGATGAGTGGTCCTTTAATAAAACAACCATCAAATCCAATTATAGTCCTACATCTTTTAGACATCCCTTTGTACAAGCATCAAAATAGACAAACATCCTCTCAAAAATTGGATTATCACTCCTCAATCTTGTCTTAATTAGGACTATGCTATCTGAATTCTGTCTCTTAAGCTCCTCACTGTAGTCCCAAAGCTTTGCATAATGTTCCTCAACAATTCCTTGTATCTTTTCAACCGACATTTGCTTGCATTTATACACATGATCTTTAGTCACATCAATATTGTAATTCTTCCTCACCAATGAAATGAAATCTGTGACTGTCATCTTAGGATTAGTTATAAGGTCTTCTTCAAATCTTGCAGCTAACCAACTTGATGTTACAAATCTACTTGTTTTCTCTCTACCACAAGTGTGATTAGGCACCAATGTCTTGACCCTCATAGTAGGACCCCACCAATATGTGAAGCATAAAACATCCAAGGACAAGCATCATCTTCACTTTCACCTTCATATTTAACTCTTAACCTATGAGATTCATTCTTTAGAAACCTCAAAGGCATAGCGCAACCAGTTGCTTAATACATCATAGCTTTTCTCCACTATTTCATGGTAGGAAATTTGAGCCTAAAGTAAATTTGGGCTCTCTCAAGTCATGATCCCTACTATATATTGCTTGAATTTTGGAGCTCTTCTTCTAGTCTTGCCTCTTACTTCAGGAACTTCATCACTGTCTTCTCCATGTACACTTCTAAGGTCATCTGTATCATACTCATCATTTAGCTCTTCCCCTAGTTCTTTATGCAGGTCTTCATCAAGATCTTTAGTTACCACATATCTGTGAAACTTGTTGTCATCTTCTTCACTTTGCTCAAAGTCTGTTTCTATGAACTCTTCATCTTACACATCATCACCACTGACTTCCTAAGCCACATCTTCATCATCCTTTAATTCATCTTCAGATTCATCATCACTAGAAACATATGTAGTGTTTTGCACTTCAACGTCAAACTCCTCACCATTATCCCATTCGTAACCCTCATCAACTACATCAACATCCACAAACAATAGGTCAAAATAAGTATCACCAGTCAGATCTCCAGTCTTTGATCAATAGCCTTTCAAGCATGAATGATAAAGACTTCATATCAAAAACATGCTTAACAGAATGCATTAGTGAAACAAAAGATTAGAAAACAATACATGCTTATGTAGGTTTCAGTTTTAGGTTTTAGCTTTCTGGTTTGGTATACTTTATAACCTTTTCGCATATGTGTACACTTGTTATGCTTGTGTATAAAAACCTAAAACTCAGCTTAATTAATCATGGCATTAAATAATTGATCAAAGAATAGCTAAAAATATTTCTCCAAACATGTCACGGCAAAACAGTTCATGACAGATGCAATTATTTAATCAACACAAAACATGCTTGGGTCAATTTAACATCAATGACTGAAGCTGAAACTAAAAACCCCAATTTTATCTTAAATATATATACTGGTGCATGTATTCTTTTGCCGCAATGAAAGTACTTATCCAACTTATGAAAATTAAGCATGCTTGAGGAGATATCAAAACTGAAGCCATATTTATCATGCCGCAAAATTTGAGATTGAAACTAGAAACCATATACATGCTTAAGTCAATTTCCATCAGACCTCAAAACTTTTCCTTAGCTTACTTTATTATTATACATTATTAATGGAAAAGGATATGCCGCATAGATGTTGATGTCAAAAGGTAAGTCAAACGAAAACAAGCCAACATCAATCTGCATGTTAACTAAGGATACAAATAAAATAAATACACAAACTATATGTTTACTTTAGTGATGCATAAAACCATGGACAACACAAGTCTGTTGAAGCCAATTCAAAAGCACACTACTACAAAAATCGAAATAGACGACGGGAAACCACCGTCATTTAGAAGGTTTTCCAACTGTCGTGAAATCGACTGCCATTTATTTGGGTGTCAAACTACGACGGCTTTTCACCGTCGTTATTTATCTGTAAAGACGACGGTTTTTAAAGAAAATCATCGTTGTTTAGAGGTAAAGATCGTTAATAATAGGAGGAACGAAGACTGATTTTAATAAAACCGTCGTGTATTGTATGTAAAGATGACGGTTTTTTATGAAAACCGTCGTGGATTGTTTATAAAGACGACGGTTGTTTTATAAAAAATCGTCATCTTTACATACAATAGACGACCCTTTTTTAAAAAAAAAACCGTCATCTTTACATATAATAGATGACCCTTTTTAAAAAAATCGTCATCTTTACATATAATAGACGACCCTTTTTTAAAAAAAAGGGTCATCTTTACATACAATAGACGACCCTTTTAAAAAAAATGTCATCTTTACTTCACAATAGACGACCCTTTTAAAAAAAACCGTCATCTTTACATATAATAGATGACCCTTTTTAAAAAAACCGTTATCTTTACATATAATAGTCTACCCTTTTTTATAAAAATCGTCATCTTTACCCATAATAGACGACCCTTTTTTATAAAAAACCGTCGTTAATTATCTGTAAAGTCCATGATTTATTATAAAAACCGTCGTCTAATAAGTTTCCAAACTGCTACATTTTAGTTCTTTTTGATTTCCTATGATGCTATACAACGATTTTAACTAGAAAACCAACCATAATGCTTTATTAATGAATATATACACTCAAAAATAGTTTCTTTCATAAAAATTGAAGATTCAATAATTATTATGTAGTTAACCAATCTTTATTCTACAACAAACATAATTCCTAACAAGACCTACGTACTCCTAATCCAAGCATTACTCATCCAAACATACAAATGATGCACAACTGAAGTCTCCTCCATCATCCCTGTAAATAAATCAAAATGACAAAGAGAGAAAAAAAGCTAAGATTATAAACATAAAAAATTAGGTGGAAGAGAAATTTTACCATTGGTCCATATTTCCATAGAAAACTTGTAAAATGAGCATAAAAAAGACCATCGTGAACCTGCAAAAGGAAAAATATATAAATAAAATGATGGTGAAAAGAGAAGGTAACAAACTTCCAACAACAAAAAAACATACGACTCACATAGAAAACCTGCAAAAGAAAAATTTATAAATCTGCAAGCTTCCTCCTCATCTCCTGATAACCAAATCAGAAAATCTAAAAAGAAACTAGAAATATAAAAAAATATGTAAACAAACCAGACAAATCAAGAGAGACAGAATCTGAAATTAGGGAGACAAAGAACATATCAGAAACGCAAATAGACTAATCCAGAATTCACTAGCAAGATATATAAGGGTATTGAGAGATTAGGTGACTTTCAAATCAAACCTTTCAACCAGCTTTGATTCTCAAATACAGAACCTCCCTCTACATCTTATGGATCTGCGAAGACCTCAATCTCTCAACTCCATCATTGATATCGATTTTTTGATGATTTTGTAGAGAGTTTCATGATGGTGTTTTAGAGAGTGCAGGAGGATTTCAAGGAGGGAGAGATAAGGTTTTCAGAGACGGGGGAAAATATGAAAATTTGTCGAGCGCGAATTCACTTAAGCATCCTTTTTTTAGCGTGTTTTAAATGACGACGCTTGTTAATGAGAGATAAGTTTTTCAAAGACGGGTGAAAATTTGAAAATTTGTCGAGCGCGAATTCACTTAAGTGGCCATTTTTTGGCGTGTTTTCAAAGACGACGCTTTTTTTATAAACAGCGTCACCTTTACATATAATAGACGACCAAACCGTCATCGTTACTTCATAATAGATGACCCTTTTTTAAACAAACCATCATCTTTACATATAATAGACGACCCTTTTAAAAAAAACCGTCATCTTTACTTCATAAATGCGTTGGTTGTCATCTTTACCACGACGGTTATAAATGAAAAATCACGATTTAACGGTTATTTTAACTCCGATTTTGATGATTTTTTTTACGGCTACACTCCTTTACCCTATAAGAATACAATGACTGAATTTGATCTTCAATTTAAAATATTTACACTAGTGGATACCACAAAATCTTATGTTATATTTAACGAAAGTATAAATAAACTCTTAATTGTTAGTGAATATATTGTTTTGATGGCATACGGATTCTAAGAAACTAGTTTCAACAATCCAACCGTCAAACTTGTTTGTTTATACTTCGAGATCATATACACCAAAAATTGAAAAAAAATAAACATTCAGAGATCAAGTAACGGGACAAAAAATTTCGACGGTTATAAATGAAAATTCATGATTTAATGGTTTTTTAACTCCGATTTTGATGATTTTTTACCGCTACACTTCTTGACCCTATATGAATATAATGACTGAATTTGATCTTCAATTTAAAATATTTACACTAGTGGATACCACAAAATCTTATGTTATATTTAACAAAAGTATACATAAGCTCTTAATTGTTAGTGAATATATTGTTTTGATGGCATACGCATTCAACAAAACTAGTTTTAACGATCCAACCGTGAAACTTGTTTATTTATACTTCAAGATCATATATGCCAAAAATCGGAAAAAATAAATATTCAGAGATCAAGTAATGGGACAAAACTTTTCAACAGTTATAAATGAAAAATCACAATTTGACGGTTATTTTAACTCCGATCATCTTTACATATAATAGACGACCCTTTTTTAAAAAACCCGTCATCTTTACTTCATAATAGACGACCCTTTTTTAAACAAACCATCATCTTTACATATAATAGACGACATTTTAAAAAAAAAACGGTCATCTTTACATATAATAGACGACCATTTTTTGAAAAAAAACCGTCATCTTTACTTCATAATAGATGACCATTTTTTAAACAAACCATCATCTTTACATATAATAGATGACTATTTTTTTTAGAAAAAACCATCATCTTTACTTCATAATAGACGACCCTTTTTTAAACAAACCATCATCTTTACATATAATAGACGACCCTTTTAAAAAAAAACCGTCATCTTTACTTCATAATAGACGACCCTTTTTAAAAAAAAAAAACTTTACTTCATAATAGACGACCATTTTTTAAACAAACCATCATCTTTACATATAATAGACGACCCTTTTAAAAAAAAACGTCATCTTTACTTCATAATAGACGACCCTTTTTAAAAAAAACAGTCATCTTTACTTCATAATAGACGACCCTTTTTTAAACAAACAGTCATCTTTACTTCATAATAGATGACCCTTTTTTAAACAAACCATTATCTTTACATATAATAGACGACCATTTTTAAAAAAAAATCGTCATCTTTACTTCATAATTGACGACCCTTTTTTAAACAAACCATCATCTTTACATAATAATTGACGACCCTTTTTTAAACAAACCATCATCTTTACATATAATAGACGACCCTTTTTAAAAAAAAAAACTGTTATCTTTACTTCATAATTGACGACCATTTTTTAAACAAACCATCATCTTTACATATAATAGACGACCCTTTTTAAAAAAAAAGACCGTCATCTTTACATATAATAGACGACTCTTTCAAAACAACCATGTCTTTACCAAAATAAATGACGCTTGATTTTTAAAAGACGACACTTGTCATACCTGCTGTCGTTGTTTTTTGGTCAGATTTTAACTCTGAAGAAAACCTTTTTAATAAGACGATGCTTTTTTATTTGTGTGCGTCGTTATAAAAAAATATTCAACAGTACCTCTGTTTTTTAGTTGTTTAAGTCACTTATCCACGACTGTTTTTTGTTACCATCTTCTTTTTAAACACAACGATGGTTTTTTCTTCTACCGTTGTCTTTTTCTAGTCGTCTTTTTCACTTTTTATAGTAGTGGCAGCGCAATCAAGTTAGATTCAATAAAACAACCATACCCCAAAATCAGAATAGAGGATCTGTCAAGAGGTAGCAAAAGAGGAAGAATTGTCGCCTTATTAATTGCAAATGCCATCAAATTGCGAAGTAGCTGAAAAGGTGGGTGATTTCTATCGGTTCTAAAATATGTAGGCTAGGCTAAGACAAAACCCAACCTGTGACTTCTTTTTCTTCTATTTATTTTATTTTTGTTTTTCTCTCTTTCTTTTCCTTTCTCTTCTCAAACCTCCTTGTAATTTATTTCTAAGATTGTTTTATGTTTAATTGGAGAAGTATGTTCTTGAGAATATAGATGAAGATGTAGAAGTAAATATTATATATAATTTGGGATTTAGCATTAAAACTATCGAAATTTTGCGATTGAAAAAATTGGCCTAAAAATTAGCCCTATTTATTTTTGAATCATGAGTCTGTATACGAGTATATGAATGGCAAAAGGTTAAACGTAGATATTTTATAATAAGCTTACATTAATTTATTAGAATAATACTAATACACATACATGATAAGGAGGCCTAGCCAAGGAAGAAGCCTCAGATACTGTATCAGCTCTTATTTTAGTACAACACATATATATTTTTATGGTCACCTTCAATTGCATGCATGCATGCAACGAGAGATTGCCATTAGTTGATCAGTCCCTTCTTCTCACGACTTTCCTCCGCTGGATGCGGCTAACACCGCTGTTGCCGACGTCGGCAAATCCTTCCGCGTTGCCCTTGTTCCCCTTCATGTTAATATTTCCAACTTCAATATCAGAGCCGCCCGCTTTGCCCCCCTCACGGGTGTTGTTGACGTTGCGAAATCCCGCAGCGTTGCCTTCGTTGTTGCTCATATCAATTCCTTGAACTTTAATTTTGGGGTTGGCTTGACCTTGATTCGCCATTCTCTGGCTCTCACTGATTAGTTTTTTGTTGGGATCTGGGATCTGTGTCTTGTTTGCTTTGATGATCAACTTATTGCCTCATGGTTTCCTTTTATAGTTGTTGACATGCGCATTTGGAAGCAGAGGATATTAATACAGATTTTAATCATTATAATTAACATAATGAATTCGACAAAGCTAATCCAGAATAAATTCACTAAGGATAATAGGGTTGCTTTTAGATATTTCAAAAGAGAGACACTCTCTGTGCCTTCATTACAACTTGAAATTGATAAGGCAAGTGTTCTCTCAAGGATTCTACAGTGATTGAAAATGTGTGCCTATTGCACTAAATTTATTCGAAGTATAAAGTATTCGCTCTATTAATTCAGGTTACATCACACTCCCAACTTTTTTTAAATGATTCCATTTTCAACATACATGATTGCATTATCACAATGAATGCCTTGCATCATGCATATATACATGGTGTATAGGATTCGAAATTTATTAAGTTCAAGCTTGGTTTTGTTTGTTTCTTTTACAAACCAATCCCAAACGACCTAAAAATAGTCGAGCTTTGTATCAAGTCAATTTACAGTATAAGATGGTCCATTTTTACAACTAATCTTTGAGGTAATCATATAGTTACCTGGTATGTGGAACCGGAACGACTTCGGGGTACGCTAATTTCCGTAGTACGAAATTCAAAAGGTAGGCATAGTCAGTAGGATATTTGGGATCACAATTCTTGTATTATTTTAGTCCAATACTATATTTAGTTTCTATATCGTAGGCATAGTCAGTAGGATATTTGGGATCACAATTCTTGTATTATTTTAATCCAATACTATATTTAGTTTCTATATCCTTATATTTGTATAATATGTATAATATAGAAAAGAGAAAATGTATAAATATATGAACGTAGATAGAAAAGGCATATGAGGTTTTAAAAACACACAACATTTGTACTCAAAAGAAAAACACAACGTATTCAACTTGAAACCAGTTATTTTTTAAAAAGTTAATGTAATTTAAATTTTTTATTAGTTTAATATTATAATTACTTTCAAATACCCGTTCCTTATTTGAAAGACTGAATGTATTTCCAACCACTACTTCGAACCCCAATATCTCCCCAACTACTCTCCCTCTATTGCCCCAAAGTTCATGGCTCTCTCTCCAGTGCTATGCTTTTTCACGGTTCTCTATATCACTCTCATAACTTCATTATGCTGTCGGAGGTGTGGCTCTGATTAATCTTCGAACGACCAATTGACTTCTTCAAGCTTTTTGTCGAACACCTGGTGGTGTGCGCCTTGGGGTCACCTGATCAGCACCTCCACAGCCAACTTTACGGCCGTCATGCAGCCATCCAATCCATTTTGTCCCTTTGTGCGTTCGTCCTTGAGCAGAGAGTAGTCCACGCATAAATGTGCTGGAGCTCAAACCCAACACCTGATGCACCCCACGTGAAGGAAAGAACGACGTGGGCCAGACTTTGTCAGCAACTTTTGCTTTAAAGAAGGGACGTCCAATTTTCCTCTAACCCTTTTTCATGTGCCTCCCTGTTATCTTTCTAATTTATTGACACATATGTAAACTATATTAATGACTAAACATGATAGAACACATATCAAGAATATACAATAGCACATCTCCTCAATCCGATCCCTTCATACACTCATTCTAGATGGGTTGAATTCTTTTGTGTGTGTTGGCTTGATTGGTTAAGCAAGGACACTTGTATTTATATGCATCTACCTAAGAGTCTTGCCCATCAAGAAACTCTTAAGAAGTCCTTATTGCATTAGGTTTACAACATCTAATCCACAATTAAGATAGGAATCCTTCTAGCTCTTATATTAGCCTTAAAACACTAATTTTAATAGAGCTGCAAGTTTAGTTGTATTTGAACTTCTAATTGATATCAAGTCTTAGAATCCTTTGATGATAATAAGACCACACTTTAATGGGGTAGACATCTACATGTCTAACATTCTCCCACTTGGTCTAATGATCATCAAGAACTCAATATCAATTACTGTAAGGCCTATGGAATTCAATTCAACTATAATTCCTAATCAAGTCACTGTCAATCAAAAGAACAAGCATGAAATTATCAAGACTTATCGAATGTTTCAATATTTCAAGGTCTTTATAATTACGCATACAATGTCAGGACCCGCTCCGAATTTTTCCCTAAACCCGAGGCGAATCCTGCGGAGACCCCGGCATCATGCCCATGCCGGGTCACTCCTTAAGAATGTAACCTCCTTTTTCAAAAGGAGCAAGGGCACGAGACTTTCTATCGAAATTTCGGCAGAGTCTCCCCTGTAAAATGAACATTTCCCAAAATTTCCACCTGCATAAAACACATTTTAATATTCCAACTAGCAGCACGCACAAGATAGTTTCATGCAATTTACATAAATGGCCTCCGGCCTTCTAATAACTCAAGCAAACTGCCGACTACGCAATCAATAAAGAATTAACTTCACCAAACGTCTAACACGCGAGGTTTCAACCTCCTATCACAATCACATATCACACGAGGCTGCGGCCTAACATATAACAATCCAAAACAGGATCTCAAACCTAACCGAACCACACTTACTCTCACTTAGCCCACCAAACGAGCCTCAATTCAACCAAGTCTCGGAACCAACCACGAGGTCCGAACCAACTTAATAAAACCACCTAAGTGGTGTCTAACCCGTGGCTGCACCTAGGCGCTATCCCAGGCTGCCTACGTACCCTACTAAGGGATCAAGCCACACGTAGCTCTTCCTCTAACACCCTGTACTAAGGGATCACAACTCACCAAGTACTCACTATCCGCTTTGGGCATGGCTACATTCTCACCAGCCATCTAACTGTCTGCTATGGGCCTGGCTACATTCTCACCAGCCCACACATAATCATATAATCTTCCCATACGTCGGGACGCACCCGGCCACGTATGGGATCTGTCAACACGCCGGCTACTCCTACGACACGTGCGACCTCAACACAATATCAATATCACCCCTCATACGACGAGATGCACCCGGCCTCGTATGAGGTCTGTCAACACGCCGGCTACTCCTACGACACGTGCGACCTCACACTGGGCCTGGCTACATTCTCACTAGTCCATACACAATCATATATCTCCCCTCATACGACGGGACGCACCCGGCCTCGTATGAGGTCTGTCAACACGCCAGCTACTCCTACGACACGTGCGACCTCACACAATCACATATCACTCCCCATACGACGGGACGTACCCGGCCTCGTATGGGGCTGTCAACACGCCGGCTACTCCTACGACACGTGCGACCTCAACACAATATCAATATCACCCCTCATACGACGGGACGCACCCGGCCTCGTATGAGGTCTGTCAACACGCCGGCTACTCCTACGATACGTGAGACCTCACACTGGGTCTGGCTACATTCTCACCAGCCCATACACAATCATATATCTCCCCTCATACGACGGGACGCACCCGGCCTCGTATGGGGTCTGTCAACACGCCGGCTACTCCTACGACACGTGCGATCTCACACAATATCACATATCACTCCCCATACGACGGGACGTACCCGGCCTCGTATGGGGCCTGTCAACACGCCGGCTACTCCTATGACACATGCGACCTCACACAATCACATATCACTCCCCATACGACGGGACGTACCCGGCCTCGTATTGGGCCTGTCAACACTAACACATTATAGGGGGTACGTGGGGTAGTGCGTATAGCACTGTAAACTAAAATTCAATCGCTTTATATACCTTCTTATACATACACAATTACATACATCACATTTAATCATCTATTTCGTAAATCTCCACCCTGGTATAGCATATGATAATTCCGCAATTTAAATAATATACTAATAATATCCTAAATTCACATAATCTACATCCTCAAACAAGACCCGTCACTACGGTCATTTTAACCTTCCTAGGATGCTTACACTACCTAGGAAGCCTCACAGTCAACCCAGGGTCAAACTACCCAACCTTGGTCAAACGGGACCGCAGGGCCCACGACCTCCAAATTCCGATCCGGAAGTTCCTATAGATTCTACAAGGCCTAGGACACATGTCCTGCAAGTTTGGTCCAGATCGGACGGTCAGATCGCTCACGATCACACGATCGAACGGTTACTAAAACCCTAGCCCTAGGGTTCGCATTTCCGGGGTATCCGGAACTCCATTTTACGATCCATCAGATCCTACACGATCCTAGGAATACCTAGATCAACATATTATAACCTCAGGACCATCCAACGGTCCAAACCTATCGAACCCGAAAAATACGCGATATGCAATATCCGTTCGGGACTCTAACGGTATCCAAATCAAAATCCGAGCACACCTATGCGCTCGTGACATCGAGAGGATCGCATTGGGACAAAAATGCCCCTCAGCTATAGTGCCCACGCGCCACCCACGCGCTGGCAGCGCGTGGGTGTCCAAAGCGATAATCCATCGCCGGAACCCAAATATATATATATATCCCAAATACTTTACCAAAATAATAGTTTCAACTTTAAGATATACGGTGAATTTCCATAAATCCTTAAATCCTCATGCATAGAAATTTCATCATAAAACCCATGCAAATTAATTGAAAAAAAAAGTCTACTCACAAGTAGTCCCAAGCTGCGTGACCCTGAGAAGGTCCTGCCTGCGGTGTATGTGGTGTCGGATTACCTATTTTAGAATACGAACTCTTAATTAATATAGAAACTCTTCGAAACGGGAATTACAAAATAAATACTTGGATCCCTAAGTTCCCGGTGCGTATACGTTGAAAAAGGTATCCTAGGGTCCGATTACAGGTTTAGGAATCGCTTCCAAACGGCCCTTTATCGCTAATCTCACCAACTTTGAATTATTGAATCGGAACATCCGGGGCTCCGATTCACAATCCGCGAATTCCTATAGGGTTCTAAGAATACCTAGAACAACATACTTCAAATTGGGAACGATCCAACAGTCAGAACCTATCGAACCCGGATAACGCACAATATGCGAAAATCCGTTCGATAGTCAAACGACGTTCGAATTGAGATCCGCGAAGTCCTACGCACTCGTGACAACCTAAGGATCTCATCGGAACCAATTACAGCTCCACCACTCTTGCCCACGCGCCGGCAGCGGGTGGGTGTGTAGAGAAATTCCGGCGACGGAAAATCTCCAAATTACAAACCACCCTCCCGGCTACAGGTTCTACTCAACGTCAGGAACATTTCATTCAACTACCACGAGGTCCAAATCTCACGGGAACCGGCCGGAATTTCAAATTGAAAACCGACCAAAACCTAGCTTCTCAAATCGGTTCCCAAACTCAATTTCGATCCAAACCTAAGCAACATGCAGCTAGAACAGATAAAAAGAGTAAGAAACCTCACCAGTTTCACCTGAAATAGACGGCGGAGACGACGGCGCAACAATCGGAAACTTCCGGTTTGAACCAGTCGATACTGTGGCCTGGATTCGTGGTTTCCGGCGGAGAAATGAGGTGGTTCGGGTTCGGGGCTTCACGACGAGTCGAACGGGACCAGTCTCGAAGGCTGAGGTGGTCGAATGTGGCGGCTGTGAGGTGGTTTCCGTTCGGTGAACAGTAACAGGGGGAGGGGTTCGCGCGTAGAGAGAGAATCGGAAGAGAGAGAGAAGCTGAGGGGTAAAAGTGAAAATCTGATTTTACCCCAAACTTACTTCGAAATAATTACGATTACGCCACCGAACTATTTTGATCGCCCAATCTTTGTTACAACTCCGATTCAGGCCTACCGCCTGTCTACGAATTCATCTCGGTACCACCTACGCAACCAAACCACTCGTGGTCCCACAATATTTCCGAATGAGAAAATTGCCAAATTACCCTTAACCCAAGGGTAAATTCATAATTTCACTTAGATGAATTAAAATAGGAATAAAATTGGAGTTGGGGTGTTACATTATGCTAATTTGTCCTCTTATGTTTCGTTTCCTAATTTCTAGGGATATCTGGCCAAAAAGTTTAGGGTATAATAATCTTTAGAGCTGAACTAAAATAAACAATATAGGTGACTTTACCTTTTAAAGAGTCTGAATGCGGTGTTAAGCTTCATGCTAGTGTTGCCTATTATTCAGAACTTGAATTTCTGGATCAAACTCAATACCTCCCATGAAATCTGATAATTGAATCAATGGTTTCAGCTCAACATGCCTGCTTGTCATCCCCTCCACCCCAACAGAGCCATCTCTGTGCCACTATGGGTGTTGTCAATCCATTCTCCGACAGCCACGGCTTTTAGATATCGGGTTTGAAGAGTTTTGAGAATCGGAAGCTAGGGTTCCAGGAGGTGGTGGAGATGGATCCTTATAATCTAAGACTAGAGTTCTGGAGGGGAAGGTTGTACACCATTCACTATTGGTTACTTTCGTGAATTAATCAAAATATCCAATGCCTTTGGCAGAAAAAGATGGGAGAAAACTTTTGGTTCTAAGATATGCAGCCTAGGCTCTGATACCACATGTAAACTATATTAATGACTGCACATCTCTTCAATCCGATCCCTTCATACACTCATTCTAGATGGGGTGAATTCTTTTGTGTGGGTTGGCTTGATCGGTTGAGCAGGGGCACTTGTATTTATATGCATCTACCTAAGAGTCTTGCCCATCAAGAAACTATTAAGAAGTCCTTATTGCATTAGGTTTATAACATCTAATCCAAAATTAAGATAGGAATCCTTCTAGCTCTTATATTAGCCTTAAAACACTAACTTTAATAGAGCTGCAGGTTTAGTTGTATTTGAACTCCTAATTGATATCAAGTCTTAGAATCCTTTGATGATAATAAGACCACACTTTAATGGGTTAGACATCTACATGTCTAACAACATGTCCCTACATTTAACTTCTAACATAACAATGCTAACTCTTTTAATAAACCTAAAACAAAAACAAAGGTAATTATTAAAAAGAGAAAAAACAACAGCCACCACCACAACCCCACCCACCCGCCGGCCCACCACCCAACTTGGACAGCCGACCTACCCATCCAACCTGATCAGCCACCCCACCTCACTGGCTGCAACCCCTCTCTCCTAGCCGTCGCCAGCAACAACCCTCTCAAGATCTCTCTCATAATTACATAGGCTTGGTTTTATCACAGGTTTGAAGGTGAAGAATACTGAGAAATAGGCAGCACCCAACAACTAATAGATCAACGGTTGTTATTAGAAATAGGCAATTTCAACGGGAAATTTTTTTATCCAACTCCTAAAACAAATATTTTTCATTTCTCACTTTGCTAATTGCTTTTCTTTTAAGTGAAATTATATTATGCTTTACACTTTGATTTTTTTTTTGGTTAAAATATTTAGAAAATCAAATTATGAAAACAAAAATCATTGTTTAAAAATATTAACAACAAAGGTTAACCATTATTAAACAATTTCATAAAGCGCTAGACTCTTTGAGTCTATAGGGTTGGAGGATAAAAGTGTTTAAATCCGGATAATACATGAATAGTTGTACTTTAGAGAGTTAAAATTTAAGTTTAACCCTAACATTATTGGAGATAGTCTAAGCTGCGTTATGTAAGTTGGAATCCTTTTAATTAAGATGATGAATTGAATAAAACTAATCGAGAATAAATTCACTTAAGGATAATGGGGTTGCTTAAATTTTTCAAAAGAGAGATATTTCCAGAATAAATTACCTAAGTCTGTTGCTGTTGTAGAGCCATAGACTCTTCATTAATGTCAAGCTCCCATTAATTTATTAGAATAATATTAATAACACATAAAAAGGAGGCCAGGCCAAAGAAGGATCCTGCATCAGTTCTTATTTTAGTGTAGATATTTTAGTACACACTTGATTTGATTATGGCCTTCTTCAATTGCATGCATGCATGCGACGAGAGATTGCCGTTACTTCCCTAGCGTACATTCTTTAATTTAGCACCCTTCTTCTCCCTGATGTCATGAGTACTTGCCTGCCCGTTTTGCCCACATCACCGGTGTTGGCGAAGTCGGTAAATCCTTTGAGGTTGCCTTTGTTTCCCTTCATGTTAATATTCTCAGCTTCAATTTCACAGCTGCCCGAGTCGCCCCCATTACGAGTGTTGGCGAAGTTGGTAAATCCCATCGTGTTGCCGCTGTTGTCACTCATATCAACCCCTTTAATTTTAATAACTTTGCGGTTGGGGGGATTTCCAGCATACCCTTGCCTTGAGTTGGTTTCATCTTGACTCGTCATTGTCTAAATGACTAGTTTTTATGTTTGATCTGTGTTTGCTTTGATGATCAACTTATTGTATCATGGTCTCCTTTAATAGTTGGTGGCATGCGCAAATAAACCTGATCATAATACAGAATATATTCTATATTATTGATCATAAGATTCTTCGCATATATAGTATACATTTATCTTTCTTTTATCTTTTTTTTTTTGGTCAAAATACATTTATCTTCTTGGAATAATATACTACACTACTCTCGTAGTGGCCTTTCTTTTTATTTTTTGCTAGCTAGGTTTGATGCTCAATTGCAGACGTAAGCTGGAATAATTCAACACAACTAATCCAGAACAAAATTCACTAAGGATAATGAAGGATATTTGTGCTTTTTTCAAAAGAAGAGAGAGACATCCATCGTCCATGTGGAATATTCGTCACTCAACTTATTAGTGCGCATAGATTCTCAATCCTAATCAATAATGGGTCGGTTCATGTTTAACAAAGAAAATCAGGGGTTTGTTTCGGCTTTTGTTTTCTTTCTTTCCATCAATGGAGGAAGATGTTAAAGTATCAACAACAACCCAATAATTGAACAGCCCAAGGAAGATAAACAACCCATGCCCAGCCCAATGTTAAAAAGAAAATATTACAAAATTCTAAAGTTGCATGTCGGTTTTATTGTAGTAAAAATAAGAAAGAGCAGAAGTAAAAGTGAGAAGTGAAGAAGAGTGACCTAAGTAGTTCTTGTGACGAGTGTGAGTGTTCTAGAGTTTGATTCTAAAAAGTTAGAAAGAGTGCTTGTAAGAGTTGGTCTCTCCTTTGAGAGTTGTCTTGTTGTAATGTTTTGTGAGTCTAATACAAGTAATTTGTTTACTTGTTTTGTCTCCAATCATTCTATATTATAGTTGTGTACTCTAATTTTCTTAACAATTGGTATCAGAGTGAGACGGTCAGGGACTGATTTTGCTAGAGCTTTAAATTCTTGAGTCATGAGGAGTTTATCTCTACAAGTTTGCATCTTTAGATCAAACTTTTTCGGTACTGCCAAAATTCTACTAACACGATGGGTTATCTTCATGTAGGTGGATAAATCAAGAAGCTCAACAACAAAAATTACAACACGTGGGCGACATGTATAGAGTCTTATCTACAAGGTCAAGATCTTTGGGATGTCGTCGGGAGTAACAAAGTTACACAACCTCAAGAAGACAAAAGTGAGACTTTTCGTAAGTGGAAGATCAAAGCAGGTAAAGTCATATTTGTTGTAAACACAATAATTATAGAAGAAATGCTGGAGCACATAAGAAAAGCCAAAACACCAAAAGAACATGAGATACCTTTACAACACTCTTTTCAAGGAAGAATGACACAAGATTGCAGCTTCTTGAGAACGAGTTGTTATCAGTTGCACAACGTGACATGACAATTGCTCAACACTTCCACAAGGTAAAGTCCATATGTCGTGCAATTTCTGAATTAGATCTTGCTGCTGCTATTGTGGAATCAAGGATAAAAATAATAATTATCCATGATCTAAGACCCGAATACCGAGGCTTCATTGTCGCTATACAAGGACGGCCGACTCAACCATTACTTGTTGAGTTTGAAAATTTTCTTGCCGATCAAGAAGCTATGGCTAAGAAAATGGGATAGTTCCCGTCAAAAGGTGAGGAGGAAACACTCTACACCAACAGAAGTAAAGGAAACTTCAAGCAGCACTTCAATGGTAGATCTAAAAAAGAAGGTGACGAGGCGAAAGGTCATCAAGGAGAAGGAAGTTCTCAGCCAGGGGGAGTTTCAAAATTTCATGGCAACTGTGTTCAATTCTAGAATAATAAAATATTCGAAGGTAAATGCTACAACTGCGAAAAGAATGGCCACGTGGCAAAAGATTATTGGTCCAACAAAAGACTCCCCGAGTCTAATACTGCTACTTCCAACTCAAAGGAGAAAAGTGAAGACGATTAAGAAGCAGAAGCATTTCTCGCTATGGAGGAAGATGAGGTAGCTCTCATTATGACAACGCCTGAATTGATTGACTACAGAAAAGATTGGATCGTCGATTCAGGCAGCTTAAACCACATTACAGGTGATAAAGAGAAGTTAAAAAGCCAGACTGAGTACAAGTGCAATTGTGTGGTGGTGATAGCCAACAACTCAAGGTTACTAATAACCCACATCAACGAGACAATAGTCATAACCAGATACAATCATAACTAGGTGGCGCTTCAAGACGTCTACCATGTTATAGGCGTGAAGAAGAATCTGCTTTCGGTGGCATAACTCACATCATCAAGCCACTATGTCCTTTTCAGTCCAAGAGATGTGAAGGTGTATCGAGACCTCAAGATCTCAGGGATGTCGACAATGGAGGGACGACAACTTAAGTCAGTTTACATAATGTCCGTATAGTTTGCATATGTGGACAAGACAAGAAAAAACGAGACAACAGATTTATGGCACATGAGATTAGGTCACAGTAGTTATCACAAGGTAAGTGTAATGATGAAGAAATCAATGATTAAGGGCCTTCCTCAGCTTGATGTGAGAATAGATACGGTCTGTATAGGAGAAAGAGTTTAGAGAGACAATAGAAGGAGAAGTGGGAAAAAAATTATCTATCTACGCACAGACAATAGATGAGAATATACCTCAAATGAGTTTTGCTTGTATCTACTAGAGTCTCAAACCACAACAAAATAGTGTAGTAGAGAGAAAGAACCAGTATCTTGCAAATATATATTAAAGCATGCTGCATGCTAAGAATGTGCCTGGATCAACAAACTTCTTCAAAAAACTTCTTCAACAAAGGTTAAAATTTGTTTCACCCTATGGGATATGAAACCTACATTCAATTACTTTCAAGAATTGCAGCCTTGTGATCAACAAACTTCTTCAACCAAGGTTAAAATTTGTTTCACCATATGGGATATGAAACCTACATTCAATTAATTTCGAGAATTGCAGCCTTGTGATCAACAAACTTCTTCAACCAAGGTTAAAATTTGTTTCACCCTATGGGATATGAAACCTACATTCAATTACTTTCTAGTATTGGGTTGCATCTGCTACGTATTTGTTCAAAGTTATTTACGTAGCAAGTTTGACAAAAAGGCAGTCAGATGTATCTTTGTGGGATACGAAAGCCAAAGAAATGGGTGGAAATATTGTGATCCCACGAATGGAAGGTGTTACACATCAGGAGATGTGGTGTTTGATAAAGCATCATCTCGGTGGTCCTTAGAAAAGGAGGTGTTACCATACTCGAGAAAAACTAAAGATAAGCTGCAACAGAAGATGGGGAAGCAAATTGTTCCAATCAAACCGAGTTCAAATGAGAATGAAGATTTGCTCGATGGTGATGATGACGAGCAAAGAGGAACTCAGAATCCTTGGCAAACTGGTGTACATCAACAACCATTAGAAGAAGTTAGACTTGGTGAAATAGGAGTATTAACTCCACAATTGTTAGAAATATGCCCTTAAAGCCAACTAATTATGTAATAATTAGAGTTAAGGACATCTTTGATAAAAGACATATTATGTTATCAATGGGCAAGAAAGGTTGTTTTATACATTAAATCATCCTATATTATCTTTCAATATGTAGAACAACCATAGTCTAAGGAATATACATATAAGAGCTATGTAATGAGATTGTATACACGGAGACTTCTCATCATCCCTAAATCCTGAATATGTTCCTAGTCATAGAAATATTGATTGGGCGTCAATATTCCTCAAAGACCAGTACACACAGTATCACCTTTATATTTAAGGAATGGCAAGGTCTCAAGTCATTATATGTGGAGACACATCGATATGTGTGTAAGGGCTTGAAGAAGAACAAGTACACTGAACGCGATTCAACACATGAGTTACAGCATGGAAGTCTTTACTCACATGTCAAGCTGGAACTCATAAATTGCAATGGTGCAAACTAATCCTTAGACTTGAGGCATCATAGATGTTTTGTAGCTATGTTGTTAATCTTTGAGAGCACTATACGGTCATGCTGCATTAGACATAACTTAAAGGTGCTCATCAGGATTCTCAATAGAGTCATGGAAGCAAATGAATGTACAATAAGGAATTTCTACTCTCAGTAAAGGAGAGAGAATACTTCAAGATATGATTGGTCAAATATCTGCGCAGAGTAGTGGATAAGACTTGAAAGAAGAAGTCTTCAAATTTTACCAGGATAATCATGTAAAATGAGTGATTCACGTAAGGATATAGACAATTGGATTCCATGATCTAATAATGTGAATAAGGAGTATTGACATAAGAGAAGGACTCAATTGCACGATCATTCCAATTTGAATAGGTTCTTTCACAATGTCTCATTTAGCTCGGATAACCTTGATTTGCCGCTAGGCAACAACCATTGTTTGTAGATGTTCTAAAAGGTTTCAATTAGCCTTCATTAATAAGAAGAATTAAATTGTGCAAGTTAATTCGTATATCATCTTTGAGAAGTTGAGTCAACACACCACCTTACTAAAGGGAACCTATGGATTTGCACACCCAAAGAATGTGATTAGAGGTACAAATGAGGAGAAATGAAATAAGGAGACACAAGTCAATGGTTGATAATCAAATGTCAAAGTCAATGATCAAAAGTCAACATGTTGACCAGAGCAATTGACCAAAGTCAAATAGTTCAACTGGGTCAATTAAGTAAGACTATAATTATAATTTAATAGTTTGGTTGATGAGTGATCATCTTTGTATCTCATTTTTCGTAAACCAAAAATTGGTCCAATGAAGAAGTAGACTAGCATCCATACTTCCTGATTGTCTTCTCTTCATCTCTAGGAGCATTTGGTGTGGCTAGGTCAATGACTCCAATCTTGGAGCCTTAAGGTGAAGGAGTAAAAATCAAAAGAAACAGGCCTTTCCAACAAAAGTGTTCATTCTTGAGAAATCAAGAAAAGGTCATCAAGGGTAAAGATCTATTCCATTTTTCCCTTTTCTATTTGTGTTCAAAGAAACTAGGCTAAGATACTTGGTTTAAAATGTGTAGGGGCTTTTTTCTTCCGGCAGCTACTACGGGCCTGGGCTGCTGTAAATAGCAAAATGGATGAAATTGCCCCTTGAGCCTAAGTTCGAAGATCAAGCCCCAAGAATGCTTCGAAAGGATAGTGAAGCCTTAGGAAACACCTTGGTTACCTTCACCAACAAAAATAACGACAGCTTACAGATAAATTTTCTAGCTTGGCATGATAAGCTTGTGGCATGGGAGCAAAGTTGCCATGAGTTTAGCACTAAAGAGAAAATCATGTGTTCTTGGGAGGAAGAAAGGGTGTCCAGGTAAGAGAGTAAAGGTTTGCAAGAGGATTTGGCTAAGAGGGAAGGGAGAGAAAGGAAAAGGTAGCTTGAGTGTTTCTTCCGACAGCTTGACAGTGACTCTGTCAAATGTTAGAGCAATCTTCCAGAAGAGGGAAAATGGGGAAGAATGGTGAATAGTGCACGAAATTGCTGGGTTTTGCAAATAAGAGAGGAAGCTTGCCCTCTCGTTGTGGATTGTGGCTAGTGGTGAAGTATTTTGTGGTTTGGGTAAGTTTCCAGCAGCCTGACAAAAGCTATGTCAGACTCTGGAATGGTTTGGCAGAAGAGAAAGTGAGAAGAGAAGGAGGAATAGGGCACGAAATTGCAGAGATTTCATGGTGAGAGATGAAGCTTGCTCTCTAGATGTGTGTTGTGATGATGGGTAGGAAATGCCTCTATTTATAAGCGCTGGCAGCTATCATTTTCCAAGAAACCCTAATGGTTTCTATCCAATTTGGCCAAGTCTTTCCCTTCCTTTCTCCCCTCATCCCTTTAATCATCCTATTTTTGTGAAATCAACTCTGTCTATTTGCACAAAATCAGGGATTTTTGGGGGCTCAATGCTCTTTCCCTCATTTTCAGCCATCTTTCTTCCTTCTTTTCTCCTTTTTTCATGGCCAGGGCTAATGAGGGAAAGAGAATGGGTATGCATGCTGGTTCAAAGGGTGATTCCCCTCCTAGCAGTCTGCGCTCCAATATCCCTTGGTCATTTGGAAGTTTTTGCTTGAAACTTGTTTCTTCTCATGTGTTAGAGCCTCCTAGCAGCTCTTCAGACTTTCCTTCGTGGCTTTGTTCTTCAGCCAAGTGTTGGAGCTTTGCAACTTTTCTATTGTAATTGTATGGGCCAAGTTGATTTATTGAATAAGTGGGCTATTTTTATCAAGTGTTGGGCTTTTTGGTTGAGTCAATAGGCTATTTTGGTTGGGATATTTTCTCTTTATGCTCACCCACATATTTGGGCCTAATAAATGGGCTTGGGTTCCGAGGCTCCCAAGCAACCCGGAACCTCCATTTCTCGGCTCATCAATGGGCCTCATGACAACTTATTATCATCCACACCACAACCCACTCAAGCAAGCCCCAGGCATCTTGCATGGCTTGGGCCCACTTAAGCTTGTAGAGTGGCATGTGTGCAAGCGCATATGACGAACTTTTGCGTGCCCAAATCGGGTTTTTTTCTTGGTAAGGTATCGCATTGGGCCGAGAATTTATTTGGGCCGAATCGTTGATTTTTTGGGCCTCAACAAAATGAAAATTGTTTAGGTCGACTAGTATAAACAAAATGATTATGCCATTTAAAATGTCATTGAAATTAAGCCCATATTATCCAATAACAAAGTTTAGAATTAGATTCTAAGTTAATTATCTAATGAGATTAAATAATAAAAGAGATGATTATGGACTTATGAACACAAATACATGACACAATGTGATTGGCCGATTATTCATTAGATGAATGGAATAGGTTTGATTTATTGGTTTGTAAATTAAACAAGGGTTTGCATGCCTCTCTGCTCTCTTAATCTCAAATGTAATTCCCTTAAAGTCTATTGGGCTTTAAGTTCTCTTTCTCAAGTTCTCTATTCTCAAATAGTTATAAGGAAGATGGAAGATCAAGAGAAGGAATAATCAAGTTAAAATTACTTGTATTATTCATGGGTCCAACACCCATAACAACCATGAATGTTTTAAGTAGTTAAGTCACGTAATAAAATCAACCTCCTTCCAAAGGCCTTAGATCCGACATCTTGGCTAGATGTTAGATCGAAATCAAATCCATAATCATCCATAAGCCTATAGATGACTATTTATCTAAACTTAAGGAAATGCAAAGGTATTCCCAATCTCAAATAAAAGAGTTTTATTGATTTGATTTGCAAAACAAATAGTGGCAGGACCCGACCCAAATTCCACTTTGGAATATGAGTCGAACCCTGTGCGTGTCCAACACCTAGCAGGTGCCAACACACTTGACCAAATTGCCCTTTTAATTAAGACTAAAAAATTCTTTTACGATTTGGCTTCGGCAGAAAATTCGGTAGAGTCTCCCGTATAATTCTCTCATTTCCCAAAAGTTTCACCTGTACAAAATGCAACTAATAGCCACAATTGTTCAGCATGCATCAACCAAATAACTTTGAATGGCCTCAGGCCTCTTTATACCAAATAAATCATTCTGTCATCAGAAACTGGTCTTTAACAAATTCCTAAATAACTTAAGTGAACAAATTGCCAACACTTAATCTTGTGGCTGCACCTAGTAACTCTAGGTTGCCTATGTACTTTTACTAAAGGATCAAGTCATACGTAGTTCTTTCATACTTCCCTAACCAAAAGCTTCACTCTAAATAATCCTCTGAAATCGTAAAAAAGATTTTGATTTAAGAATAATCTTCCACCCAATCACATATGTGCATAAACAACACTGATATGTGTGGAAATGAGAAAGTTACTAAAATAACTTTTGGTCATGTGAAACCTTAATATCGCTGTCAACAGTTTAAATAAAACATGCTTCTATCTTCTACATATAATACTAGACTCATTAATGAGAATAGATATGAACTGTAGACAATCCTTAAGACTTGGAAACCTTCAATCCTTGTCTCGTAAAATCAGAAAATAAGTAATAAAACTTTTGCTCAAAAATACGAAGATAAAATCATGAATTTTAGTTTAAACATCTTAAAACCAAAATACTCTCCACCTAGGCGTACCCCCATTCATGATCTGTCAATTCCACTGATAATCCGTCAATTCCAATAATATTTCGTCAATTCAATGATTTTCTATTTAATTTCCACATTATACCGTCAATTCCTTGTGTCACATAATGTGACACATCCTCGCGGGCCTTGGAAGATCAAAGTCAACTCGAGCCGCATTCCTCGCAGAAGTCAAGGGACATGCAGTCAGCCCGCGAAAGCACATCCTTGTACCACACAGTTCAGGCATCCCCAAAACTTGTGGGGCATTGTCATAAATGACAAAACTGTTCCAAAGGCAACTAGGGGGGTACCCTGTGGTGGGTTTGAAAACCGTATACCGAAACTTCTCATAAAATTTCCCATACTTCACAAATCCATATTTCAAATCTTTTCTCCATTTTCCAAAAATCAGTTCTCAACTACCTTTGAATTTACACCACATACTGTTGAGAACTAGTGTCCATAATTCATCATTTTCAAACCATTGAGTATCTATATATATATATATATATACATACATGTAATTAGATATTTAATTAATTTATTATTCACGTCGAAATCCAATTAACAAACCATTCTCAACTCTTCACAACTAAATACAATATAATATCCATAGAAGGTAAAAGCAATTACATAGTAACTCACAAACATTAAATCATCCAATAACACTCAGTCACATACTCTAATAATAATCATAATAATAATAATTAATTAATTAATAAATGAATAAATAAATAATAACCAAAAAATACCAAAAAATACTGTAATATAATCTCAAAATCCAACCATAATCAAAATAATTCACATAGCAGTCAAGCCTCGTTTATAAGATCGTTCTTGCTCTTCTCGAAGGATAAAAGTACCTTAAAAGACTCTCGGTCAACCGAGGGATCAAAGTTCTCAAATTTGGTGCTCGCGAGGCCCACGACCTCCGATTTCTGATCCGAAAGTTCCTATGGGTTCAACAAAATTTAATAAACATGTCTGGCCATTTTGGTCTGAATCGAGCAGTTAGATCACTCGCGATCACACGTTCGGGCAATTATCATTTATCATAAACTTTGAATTATTAAATCAGAGCATCCGGGACTCCGATTCACGGTTCATGAATTCCTATACGATCCTAAAGATGCCTATATCAACATGGAATCGATCCAACGGTCCGAACATATCGAATCCGGATAACACCCAATATGCGATAACCGATCGACGGTCAAACGATAACCAATTTCAAATCCGAGCATACCGTCGTGATTGGGACGATATGAGGATTATTTTAGAACCCAAAGACCTGCCACAAAGTGGCCCACGCTCCACCACACGCACCGGCAGCGCGTGGGTGTCCAAAGCTAGTCCGGAGATCAAAAATTCTCCAAACTGCCAGTCAAGACCTATACCTACATGATCAGGACATTGAGTGGAGCAATTTTTGTTCTTGGACCAACAGCAAAAAGTGATCGAAGATGGCCGGAATCGCGAGCCGAAACTGACCAAAACATTAAGCGATAAAATATGTTTCAAAACGCAGAAATTAATCCTAAACAACCCAACCATCAACTAGAACACATTGAGATGATGAAAAACCATACCTAGATCAAAGTGTTCGGATGAACAGTAAAAGAGGGGAGGGGACTGCTGCTTGCGAAGGGAGAGGGAGGAGGAAGATGGGAAAAGAAGAAAAAAGAAAAATTTTAAAACAGCCCCTTTTCCGTTTCGTTTCTAGACCTTTCCTCCTTCGTTACAACTCGAAATTGGGCGTGCCGCATGTCTACAAACTCGTATCGATTGCAATGATACTACTAAAATCCCTAAATTCTTTCCCGAATAAAAAGTCAATCCACACTGGTATATGTGGACCATTGTCCATTACATCAAGGGGTGACTTTTCTTACTTCTGTTCACCCCGTTTTTGTGCTTCCTCCTGAGATGGAGAGGGCAAAGTTCCCCATTAATCCAAAGACCATGGTTGGTCAATAAATTAACTTTCTTTGTGTGTCGAGCGTGCCACTGCTAGCAATGAAAATCCTAGCAGACTTAATTTATGGAAAAAGATAACTTGCGCCCCAAGTTACTTGACTTTCTAAACAAACGATTGTGAATTTGGGTGAGGAATATCTCCCAAGTAAGTTCTTTTCTATGCCTCAGACTGGTGAGGACTTTCACAATTTATCTCAGTATAAAAACAGCTGTTCTGGCCAGAATGATCGATAGAAATTGAAATATTTTCAGGCAGAACTGCCCTTTACATAGCCAGAAACGGACAAATAGATGCTGGAAAGGGAAAAAGACAGCTGGAACTCCATTTCTGCCTGGATGGAATACTCTGATCCGGGCTGGACTGGGAATATTTGGACTGGACTGAACTGTCAACAGCTTCAACTGCTAAGCTTCAGCTTCAAATCGATACCAAAGTTTGAGTTTGGCAGAGCTTTAATCTATTTCAGGCCCTGGAAGGTCTTTTGTGGGGGCAGAACTGAAATTCCTTCAATCTGGAATGGGCAGAAGTGGCTGATTCTGAGGTTCACTCAGCTGGAACTGCATTGTGGTACCTGTTCTGGTTGATCAGGGCTCCTCCTGAATATGTTGAGGTTTTCATATTTATGGAAACGCAAACTCTGCTTGTTTTGGCTTTTGCTGAACCAAATTTGTAACGAGAGAAATTTTGAATGACTTATTCTCTAAGTCTGAACTTTGGTATTTCTGATTTGTAGCTGGTATTCTTGTGGCTTGAGTGAACTGCTAGTTACTCCAGTTTGGAGTTTTCTCAATGATCAAGTGATCATGATCGAGTTTTGGCCCTTGGCTGTTTTGATTGATATTTTTGTTTGATTGGTTGATTGTCCGTAAATCTGTTCACCCTTTCTTATATTTATAGGAGATGTTTTTCTGGAGTAAGGTGATTTCTTTAAATAATGGGCGGCAAAAAACCTTTAAGATCTTTTATTTTTTCAAATGAAAAGAAAGGGTTTCGTGGATTTCTGGCAGGTATGTTTTAGTTGCCAGCTCCCATGATCATTCTTCTGTTCTTTTTTGGAAGAGAGCTTTAATCCTTTTTCCATTTTCAACCACCCTTTTGTGAGAGAAAAAGGGTCAGTCTGGTTTTTAGTTTCGAACAACTCCCTGTTCCCTTGCTTTGTCTCTCTCTGAACATCCATGAAGCCTGTTTATTCTTTCGGGGGAAGCAACCCTCTCTGCGAAATGGAAAATATCTCTGAATATTCTCATAGAATAGATTTTTCGGAGGTGTTGTTTCCGATTTGTCAGCTACCGACTCCTCTTTAATCAACTATGATATAGTTGATTTCATCCCAGGTCTGCAATTTTTCACGAGGGTTCCATGTGGGTCTGGTTCTTTTAGACTGATGCTGGGCTTTTGAGAGATGGCAATAGATTGGGTCCAATCCCAATTTCTTTTCTTTATTTGCAAAGCCCAGACTATCCCTGGTTTCATTTTGGGCTTGGGCTAGGGGTGCTAAATTAGGCCCAAACAATGCCCCCATTAAGTCTGAATCATTTCAACGGGTTTAGACTTAATGTTTTGGCCATTAATTTGCGCGCCAGTTTTGTTTTTCCTGTCTGCCACGTCTGCCTAGCACGGACTAGAGTTCGTGGGAAAGTGCTTCAGTTACTAGCTAGCTATTTAACTTAGTCATTTATCAGGTGTCGCATCATCTTCTTCTTCTTCCCACGACTTCCAGCTCTCCCCCTTTTTAAACTTTCAAACCTTCAGTTCCTGCTCATCCACCAACCAGATTTTTTATTTTTCTCCTCCCTTTTGTTCAAAATTTCGATCATGTCTCTTCCCAAGACTCGTGCTTCTTCCTCATCTTCGGTTTCTCCCGATTATACCACTGGGGCTGGGGTGGATAACCATGCTATCGAGGTTAGAAGCAAACTGCATCCTTTTGCCCAGAAAAATCTGGATGAGAATGTCCTTCATTTGTTTGAGAACACCTTGGTGTTGGGGCCTCACTGGTTTGGTCCTGTCCCTCCTGAGATGGCAGAACTGATGAAGAAGGATGCTGAGGCTCCTTTATGTTTTGAGAGTGTTTCTGCCCTAGCTTCTCATTCTTGGGTCAGCAAGAACCTGAGCAGGTCATTTCCATCCAGCGAGGTTAGAAACAGCCCGGTTAAGTGGATGGATTGGGTTGACAGACTTCTGCCAAGGTATGGTGCCCATTGGAGGAGGGCTGGTATCTATGATGCTATTCTTCTGTCCAAACTGTCTGTTAATAGGGATGAAAATCTGCTTGCTGCTGCGTTGTGTTTCTGGAATTTTGCCAGTAATACGTTTGACTTTCGTGTGGGTCCTATGGCTCCAACTCTGCTAGACATGGCGCAAATTTTTGGATTCAGGCCTCATGGTAGGCCTGTGAATGCTGTGGGTGACTACCATAGGAGAAAAAACCAGGAGAAATTGGCCAAACCTTTTACCATCTCTCCAACAGCTATCAACCAGAACTGCTCATTCTCCAATTATCTGAAGAAGTTTAGCGTTGAGAAGGACAAGGATCAGCAGCACATGCTGTTCCTTCTATACTGGCTGAACAGATTCATATTTCCCAATCGTTCATCAGCAGTTCTGTTAGAGTACAGGCATCTGGCAGAAGCTCTGCACAATCACACGGATGTCGGGCTCGGTCCCACAGTTCTTGCCCACCTGTTCAAAAACCTGCATGCTGCCACTTTAGAGAATCCGCTGAACCTGGCTGCTCCTGGTGCCTTCTGGATGATCCAAATCTGGCTGCAGGTCTATTTCCCTGAATTGAGATTCCCGGATATAGTTCTGCCTGAGGATCAGGTTCTAGCTCAGCCGTTGATGTCGGCAGAAGTGCCCAAGCGTTCGGTTGAAGAGTACCTGATGTTTTTCAGGCACTGTACAAAGAGATCAGCAGCTCAATGGTAGATGGTGATTAGGAGAACCTACCCTTGGTTCCAGTCTGGATACAGGTTGTTTGAGAAGGAGCCAGAAGAGGAGTCAGCCAGAATTGATTTCAGGAAGAAGTTCCTGAGTGTGACTCTCCCGAGAGACCTGCCTTATGGTGGTGGAAAACCTCCTAATTATCATTTGGGGGCAGAAGTCTACCATCCCAACTTCTGTGCTCGGCAGCTTGGCTGTCCTCAACTCATTCCGCTCAAATCCTATAGAAGCTGCAATCGGGCTTCTTCTTGGAGGGACCTGGATGACCTAGGGGTGCACAAAGACGCGAGATGTGTTGTGAACAAAATAAATAACAGCGCAGATGCCCTTTATCCAGCCTGGGAGCCTAATTCCTGCAGTTCTGCTGAGTTTGATGCTTGGTGGAAAGCCAGGTTTCAAGGTCTACCTGCCTCCAGTACCGCACTCAAAGTGCTATTCAATGGCTGGGACTCCTGGGTAATTCATGCAGGAGAGGAGACCCATCAATTTATGGTGCAGACCCTCAAGGACATCAATGCTCAGATTATCGAAGGTAGATCCTGAATTCTGTCTGTTTTATCTGTTCTTGCTTTTAATGATAACGTCTGACTGCTTGTTTTTTGTAACAGATCCCTCTTTGACGAGAAACATAGGTGGTCAGTCTGTTCAGACTGGTGATGTGATTGGTAAGCCCTTCGTCTTGTCTTGTCTATTTCTATTTCCTTTTGCTTGGCTCCTGACCTGTCTTCTGTCTGCATAGTGACTTCTGTTATTACCGCTGGTGACTTGGAGCTGCCTTCTGGAGAGGAAGAGGAAGATCAAGCAGAACAGACTTCTGCTGAGGCCACTCCTCTTGTTAGAAGAAAAAGAAAGGACACTGCTCCATCCACCACTTCAGGTGAGTTTGGCATCTCCTGAGTTTTTTTGCGTTTCTGTTCTGTCCTGTCTTATTCTAGCTTATGTTTTAATGGCCCCATTCTGTTTACTGCAGCTGGAAGTCCTTCTCCTCCTTCTACCAAGTTAAAAAGACTTAGAAAAAAGCTGGTGGTGGAATGTGTAGTCCCTGAAGGAACTGCAGCAGCTCCTACCTCT
The DNA here is from genome assembly GCA_020226455.1 of Prunus salicina. Classification (NCBI taxonomy): domain Eukaryota; kingdom Viridiplantae; phylum Streptophyta; class Magnoliopsida; order Rosales; family Rosaceae; genus Prunus; species Prunus salicina. The sequence goes on along the minus strand of CM035341.1, from coordinate 14,015,559 downwards.
ACTTCTGGCACAGATGATGAGCTGAGAGAGGCCTTCGAGGCTGTAGAACAGGAGAAGGAGTTAGAGGCTCTAGAAGAGATTGGAGAAAGACCTCAAGAAAAACCAAAGACTATGGAAGAAGAAGTAAGTATTTGGTCAACAGATCTGCTTTCATCTTTCTTCTTCCCAATTTCTAACTTCTGTCCTTGTGTCTGTCTGTCTGTAGGAAGAAATTCCTACTGAAGTGATTGCAGAGAGCATTGCTTTGGCTCAAAAGCAGCAAGAGGAGACAAAGGCAGAGCTTACTAGTTCAGAGCTGGCCCTTTTTGAGAATCCAGAGGCAGAACAATCAACTACTTCCCCAGCGACTGAGGAGCAAGCAGAGCAACCTGCATCCGAACCTGTGGAGCAGGCAGAACTGCCTATTTTAGTTCCAGAAGCTGTAGTGAACATGGCTACAGCTGTTCCTGAAGTGGTGGTAATTTTCTTTCAATTCTGGCCATATTTTCTGCAATTTTCCCTTACTTCTGCTTCTTTAACTGTTTTAATCCTTTTCAGGTAGAAGTGCCCAGGTCTGCTAGTGTTCTAGCTGTGGTGAGCAGTCCCCTGAGGCCTCCAATTGTTGCTGTAAGTGTCCACTGCACTTCATCTTCGTTGTTTTTTTTTTTTATTTCTGTCTGGTTCTGACTTTATGCCTTTTCTGCAGATGCCTATTCATTCCCTTGCAGGTTCATCTGCTACAGCCTCCTTTTCTGATCCAGAACTGGCAGAGTTTGAAGCTATGGATTTGGATGCACAACTGGACAGATTGGAGAAACTAAGCTCCCCTCCAGGCAAGGCAAAGTCCAGGGCAGTGAAGGAGGCTATGGAGAGACTGAAAATCTGGCAGTCTAGTGCGCTGGAGCTGGATGAGGATAGGGAAGCTTTTGATCAGCTGATGAGGGATCTGGACCTGCTGCACAGGCAGAATATGGCCCCAAGACCCATCCTGGAGATGAGCCTTGGACTGGCAAGAGATGTGCTCACTCTCCATGATCGCTATGAGGATCTCAAGCCTACTTTCAAGACCTCTGAGTTCTGCAAGGCCACTCATGAAGCCAACTTGGCTGATTTTGCAAAGCAAAAGGCCGAATTGGATCAGATGATGGTAGGATACAAAGAAGCCAAGGCTACTGCAGACAAGCTAGAGGAACAAATTGCAGAGCTTCAGAAGCAGCTGGCAGAATGCAGGGAAGTGCAGAACAGGCTCGGGGCTGGGCTGAGCACTAAGACTAAGGCCACCTTTCTTGTGCAGAACATGGTTGCAGCTTCTAGGCCAACCCTGGAGATTGCAGAGGCTTCAATCCACCAGGGGGTGCTGCTTCAAAAGGAGCTCTCTATTAAGAAGACAAACCTGCAGGAAACTCTCAATAAATTAGGATTTTAATTTTGTCATTTATCTTTCCTTTTTATTATTTTCTATGAACAATTTTGCCAAGGGGAAAGGCCCCTGGTTTATTTAAATAAAGTTTGTTTTTGCTGCACCTCCAATTTTGTTCTAGAAACTTTCAATGATGGAAAGAATAAAATCAGAAGTGGAAGAACAAAAACAAACTTCTGACTAACCTTAGGACAAAGCTTTAAGTAGAATAACTAGAATTAAAAATAACTTTAAACAGAATTAAAACAACTAGAATTGAAATTACTCAAGACAAAATTGAAATAACTCTAAGATTAAAATAACTGGAATTGAGATAACTTAAGACAGAATTGAAATAACTCTAAGATTCTAAAGTAGTCTCATCTCTATTCCAGGGTCTGTTTGTATGGCTTGTGAGTCCCACATGGTTGGATAAAATTTCTTTAGCCATTTGCCATTGATTGGGGCAGCATGAATTTCTCCATCCCTGTCCTGTAACCTGTATGCCCCCATTCCAAGGATCTCATTGACTATGAAAGGGCCCTCCCATGTGGGAGACCATTTTCCATAACCAGCTACATGCGTTCCAAGGGGCAGAACTGCCTTCCAGACTATTTCTCCCTCTTCAAAGCTCTTGTTCCTGACTCTTTTATTATAGGCCCTTGACACAGCTTGCTTTCCAGCCAAGAGTTTATTGAGGGTGTCAATTCTGCTTGCATCCAATCCTTCCAGTTCTAGCAGCATGGCTTGAGAGTAGTCTTCTCCTACCAGATCATGTTGGTGGGCAATTCTGAGGGACTGGACAACTATTTCCATAGGCAGAATTGCATCATGACCATAGGTTAATGCATAGGGGGTCATGCCAGTTGCTTCTCTTTTTGAAGTTCTATATGCCCAGAGTTTCTGATAGCTTCTCATGCCATTGTTTCGGATTTTTCTCAAGCATTTTTCTGATAATGTTGATAATCACCTTGTTGCTTGATTCTGCCTGTCCATTAGCTTGAGCATAATAAGGAGTGGATTGAAGCAGCTTGAATTTGAATGCTTCTGCCATATCAGCATGTCTCTAGATATGAAAGAAGATCCCCTGTCGGTTGTGATTGATTCTGGGATGCCAAATCTCTGTATAATCTGTTCCTCTATGAAGGTAATGATTTCTTGAGATGTAGTGGATTTAACGGGTTTGGCTTCTACCCATTTAGTGAAGTAGTCTGTAGCAACAATGATGAAACAGTGCTGCTGGTTGCTGGCTGGATAGATTTTGCCAATGAGATCCATTGCCCATCCTCTGAAAGGCCATGGTTTTACCACTGGATTCATGGGGACTGAAGGAGCCTGCTGGATTGTGCCATGTCTTTGACAAGACTCGCATCCCTTGGAATAGTTAATGCAATCTTTCATCATGGTTGGCCAGAAGTAGCCACATCTCCTGATTAACCAGCACATTTTCCTTCCACCTTGGTGAGCTCCACAAATTCCTTCATGAGTCTCTCCCATGACTTTCATGTATTCTTTCTTTCCGAGGCACCTTAAAAGTACCTCATCCTTACTTTTTCGTACCAAATCTTCATCCCACATAAGGTAGTTCAAAGCCATGATTCTGACTCTTTTCTCAGAGGGCAGGGTTGGATATCGTAAGTAAGTTATGATAGGACTTCTCCAATCATCTTCACTGATTATGGCAGAATTGACATCTATTTCCATCCCCCTGGTCAGAACAGATGGTAGGCTTTTCTTCCCTACCTTGATGATTCTTTGTACACAATCTTCAGGTATCTGTACCCCTGTTGCCAACTGAGCCAGTTCATTGGCCCGCAAAGTTTTCCTCTCTTGGGATGTGTTCCCAAGTAGCTTCTCTGAATTCTGTCAAAAGATTCCTGGCTGCCACCAAGTAGACAGCTAGAGAGGGACTTAGGCACTTGTATTCCCCAGCAATTTGTTTCAAGACAAGCATAGAATCTCCTAGGATTTCCACAGACTGGATTCCTAATTCTACCAACATTTCTAAACCAATGATCAAAGCCTCATATTCTGCCCTATTGTTGGTGCATTGGAAATCTAATTGAAAAGAGTAGCAATGTCTGATTCCCAGTGGTTCTTCCAGGACAATCCCTGCCCCAGAGGTTATGTCAGTTTTTGATCCATCGAAGTACAGCTTCCAAGGTGTGAGATGAACTGAATAGATAGGATTGTTGAGGCAAATATGAGCTCTGGTCAACAGATCTGCATTGGCTATGTCCAGAGAATCCATGTTCTCAATCTCCTCCCCAGGATAGTCTGCTAGGAAGTCTGCCACAGCCTGTCCTTTGACAGCCTTCTGAGGAACATATCTGAAGGCAAATTCTGTCAGGGCCAAAGTCCACTTTCCTATTCTGCCTCTCAACATTGGCCTGGTTAGCATGTATTTAATCAGATCTGTCTTGGCAATGATGTAGATGGTGTATGGCAGCATGTAGTGTCTGAGTTTTATAGCAGTGAAGTATAAGGCTAGGCAAAGTCTCTCAATTGCAGAATACTTTCTTTCCACTTCTGTCAGAGTTCTGCTTAGGTAATAGACTGCCTGTTCCTTTCCTTCCTTATTATCTTGAACCAACAGACTCCCTATGGATACTTCTGATGCAGATATGTAGAGCTTGAGAGGTCTGCCTCTCTTAGGTGGGGACAGAACTGGTGGATTTGAAAGGTAATGTTTGATCTCTTCAAAAGCATGTTGGTGCTGTTCCTCCCACTTGAAAGTCTGCTCCTGCTTCAATCTTAACAAAGAAGAGAAAGGCTGGATTTTTCCTGCAGAATTGGATATGAATCTTCTTAGAAAATTAATTTTTCCCAAGAGACTCTGCAATTCTTTCTTATTCCTAGGCGGTAGAGCTTCTATGATAGATTTTGCTTTATTCTTGTCGATTTCTATGCCTCTTTGGTGGACCAAGAATCCTAGGAAATTTCCTGCCTGAACTCCAAAAACACACTTCTTTGGGTTCATCTTCAGCTTGTGTTGTCTCATTCTTAGGAATGCCCTTTTCAGGTTTGATATGTGGTTTCCTACCTCTGGGGATTTAATTACCACATCATCAATGTAAACTTCCAAAGAATGTCCTATCATATCATGGAAGACAGAATTCATTGCCCTTTGATAAGTAGCTCCTGCATTTCTTAAGCCAAAAGGCATTACAGTGTATTCAAAAGCACCTATGTGTCCTGGGCACATGAAGGCTGTCTTATGTATGTCTTCTTCTGCCACCATGATCTGGTTGTATCCTGCATTGCCATCCATAAAAGACAGCATTTGGTTGTGGGCAGCTCCATCTATTAGCATATCTGCCATAGGCATGGGGTATTCATCTTTGGGAGAAGCTTCATTCAAATTTCTGTAGTCAACACAGATTCTGACAGCCCCAGTTTTTCTTTTCAGAACTGGCACAATATTGGCTAGCCAATCAGCATAGATGGCTGGTCTGATGAATCCTGCTTTGAGCAGTCTTTCTATTTCTTCTTTGACCTTCAGTTCTGTGTCCATAGACATTCTTCTTCTGGCCTGTTTGACTGGAAGGTAACCCTCTTTGATAGGCAACTTATGTTCCACTAGTTCCCTGTCCAGTCCTGGCATTTCATGATAATGCCAAGCAAAACAATCTCTGAACTCCTGCAAAAGTGCAATGAGTTCACCCTTAATTGGTTCTTTCAATAGTGCACTAATAAAAGTAGGTCTTGGATCCTCTTCTGTCCCCAAGTTTATTTCCTCCAAGGGATCTTCCACTTCTGGCAGAGAGTCATCCAATGCTGCTGGCGCAAAATCTAATACTTCCTCCTGTAACTCCTCTTCCTCCTGATCTTCCGTGCTTTCATGAGTGAATTCTGCCATGTTGATGGCTGGATCCTGCATGAAAAGCTTTCTTTCCTCCCAGTATACCAACAATCTTTTTGTAATGGATCGGATTGTTGCAGCTCGATCCTTTTCTTGTTGGTTGGGACTAAACATCAGAGTTCTGAAGTTTAAGAATAAAAGGTCTATTCCAGTCCTCCAAGGAACTAGCTAGACCATCTTCAATGAGTCTTTGGGCCGTGACACCGTGGGGGCGGCCGTTCTGGTTGACTCCAAGGAAAGTGAAAGGACCAAGGTCATCATGGTAATACCTTGCCTCAAAACACATGGCAGAAGGCAGAAATGGCCGTGGATCGGCCTCTACTATCTCCATGTAACCTTCTTCATTCCACAGGGCTAATTGCTGATGGAGAATGGAAGGGACACATAGGCTCTGGTGAATCCAGTCTCTGCCAAGCAGTGCATTGTAAGTGGTGGAAGTAGTGTCTACCATAAAGAATGCAATCTTCAGCTCTTTGCTTCCAATTATAACATCCACATCCAAGATCCCATGGGTTTTGGTGATGCCCCCTGCGAAGTTGGTGACAGTTAAGCGTGTTGGGATCAAATCCTTCTCTGTTCTGCCCATTTTGCTCAGCATTCTGTGAGGCAGAAGATTAATGGCTGCACCTCCATCTACCATGACTTTGGGAATAGGAACTCCCCCAAAATTTGCAGTTATGAACAAGGGCCTGAGGTGATTTGCCATCTCCTTGGTTGGTTTAGAGAAGCAGAGCTGGTCTGTGACTGATTTGCCGGCAGTTCTGCCTGCTTTAGGGCTGTCTGCTTGCTGTTCTGATGTTTCTTCTGCTTCTGCTAACCTGCATTCGAAGCTTTCCTGGGAGAAAACATCTCCTTCCAGAGTGCTTTCTTGTCCTTCTGCAGCCCAGAATTTTTCTGACAGAATGAACACCATGTTGATGCCTAGGTCACCTTGCAACAGGCCTTCTAGTTCTGCACCAAAGGCCTCAGTCTCTGTATCTAATTCTCCATCATACTCCATCTGTTCCTCCCCATATTCTTCTGTCCAGTCCTCCTGTCCTTCCATTCCAAGGAGTGCATTCTGGTCATCTGTAGATGGCTCGTAATCCAGCTGTTCTTCTTCACATTCTTCAGTCCAGGCTTCTTGTTCCTCTATTGGAATGGGTTCAGGCTTTCCTTCTACTTGTGAGGCTTCAAGCTGTTCGTCTGGAGATGAATTGAGATGGATGCGAGGCTCATCAGGGGATTTTGCTTTTACCATCTTTTCTGAGTGAAAGATTGCTTGTTCTGTCTGGAGAGATTTTTCTGGCTCCTTCATTTTTCTGGCAGAATTGATCCCTGGAAGTATCTGCGTAATGTTTTCGTTGTTGAGGTATGTGCAGTACTGTCTTTGGATCCTCCTTTTCTGGGTTCTAGTCAATTCCATTGTTGGCCTGCCACTCTTTCCGACAGCGTACCACCTTCCTTCTACGATAGCAGCCAAAGGCTTATCATCTCCAGGCATCTTGATAGATATTTCCTTCTTGGGCTGCTCTGTCATCCTCCTGTTGTGCTGGGCTGGTCTGGGACACTTTCCCTGCCTGGCTCTATCTCGGGATGAGGTTCCAATTCTGTCAAAGACACTTGGCAAGGGCTGACTTTGTCTGTTCAGAACCACTTCTAGCTCAGCTTCACATTTGCACTTACTGCAGATCACCATTCCAGCTGAGATAGTTGCTTTTGGCCTCTCATTGGTTCCCCTTGAAACTATTCTGCCCCTGCTGGAACTGGTCTCTGTAGTTGGCCTGGTTCTCTTCTGTTCTGGCCAGTTTAGGTTCACCATGTTAACTTGTGGTTGAGGAAAGGGATTTGTTGTTACTGTGGGAGTTTTCTCCGCTAGTTTCAACCTTCCTGCTGTTATTCCTTCCTGTATAACATCTCTGAAAACTACACAGCTGTTGGTAGAATGGTTCCAAGAGTTGTGCCATCTGCAATACTGCCTGCCCTTGATTTCTTCTGGCTTGGGCATCCTGTGGGGTGTTTCTATTGCCTTTTGTAGCAACATCTCATCAAATAAAGCATCTACCTTGGTCAGATCAAAGGAATAGACCTTGTTCTGTATTGGTTTGTTTGGAACAAACCCTCCTGTGAAAGGTGGCGGCTTCTGATCCTTTGGTGGCTTGGTAAGAGCCTTGCAGCTGATCGGATGTTTTAATTTTGTCATTTCTGCTACTGCAACTTCTCCTTCCTCCGAGCATTCTGCTTCCTCTTCTGATTCTATCTGAACCAGATGTATTGGTGACTTGTAATACGTTCCCTTGGAAGAATTTCTCTTCTGTTGTTCTTCCCTAAGCAGTTCCTCATACTTGGATGCTTTATCTGCCAGTTCTGCCAGATCTCCAAATAATATCCCATCAAATCTCTTCCTTAGAGATATTTTGAGGGCAGCCTGAGCCATCTGGATGAAATGTCTTTCTTCCATAGGAATTCTGCATTTCATCTTGAGTTTCCTGAACCTGGCTATGAAATCTTGAGCAGGTTCATCCTCACTTTGTTTGAGGGCAGCAAGGTCACTGATGGTGATTTCTGGCTGAATCCTGTAGTAGTAGTCATGGAAAATACTTTCCATCTGTTCCCAAGTCTGGACAGAATTTGGTGGCAGGCTGGTGTACCAAGTGAAGGCCTGTCCAGAGAGAGAATTTCCGAAAAGTCTCAACTTCAGCAGAGGATTATTCTCAATGGCTATGCACTAGACAGAGAATCTGCCTATGTGCTCAACTGATGAGGCGTGAGGATCCTCCCCATTAAACAACTGATGAGGTAGGCCTTTCTCCTCTTCTGGCTTCAGGCTCCATCATCTCCCTGATCATTCTTTGCAATGCCCCTACATCATTTAGGGCATTGATAGGGTAGAGGTTTCGTCCCTGTTCTGGCTGGGCGTAATCAACCATTGGTTCTACTCTGTATGGCCTGGGCAGAACTTCCTCCCTGTGTCCTTCCTGTTCTTCCAGACCTAGATTATTCCTCCAGTTTGCCCCCAGCCTGTTTCTGTCATTGTTGGCAAAAAGGTTGTTACCCCTTCCGCCTCTTCTGCCTCTTGCAGGTGGAGGGAATGGATTGGGATCTATTCTTCTGGGTCTATAAGGCAGTACTACTGGTGGCTCGGGCAGAGGTGCCAAAGGTTGATCCTGGGGAATGTGCTGAAGTTCTGGCTGGTTTTGCTGCCTCTGAACTGGTGCAGGGTCTTCTGGTTGAGCTGGGGCCTCATGCTCTTGGGCGGGAAAGGCTTCTCCCCTCTGTCCAGTCTGAATTTCTCCATGCCCTGGTATTCCAGCAATCTGTGCAATGAGAGGATTTTCCTGGTATGGCCATACTAATCCTGGTGGGGGACCATGAGGTAGGTCTAGTTGCTGGACTACAGCATCTGGATTTGGAATTCTGGCCATGGCAGCCTCACGGTCCTTCCTGAACTGCCTGTTAACTTGCCATTGCATCATGGCAGTTATATTGTTCAGAGTTTCTTGGCTTCTCTGCGTTGCGACTTCTTGTCGTAGCACAGATTCCTGTACCTGGTTTGTCCTTCTGGAACCAGTTCTGGATCGTCTGCTTCCTGTACTGCCATGGGCTGAGTGCCTAGCATCACTCTCTTCTGATTCTAGACCTTCCCTGAGAGCCACCTGGTTTATCTCCATAGCGTGGTGCGGGTTCTGGCTAGAGCTTCCAATATTCATAAACCTGGAAAGAATTCTGTCAGAATATGTATACTGAGAAGTCCCACTGGGCGTGCCAAATTGTTCACCCCGTTTTTATGCTTCCTCCTGAGATGGAGAGGGCAAAGTTCCCCATTAATCCAAAGACCATGGTTGGTCAATAAATTAACTTTCTTTGTGTGTCGAGCGTGCCACTGCTAGCAATGAAAATCCTAGCAGACTTAATTTATGGAAAAAGATAACTTGCGCCCCAAGTTACTTGACTTTCTAAACAAACGATTGTGAATTTGGGTGAGGAATATCTCCCAAGTAAGTTCTTTTCTATGCCTCAGACTGGTGAGGACTTTCACAATTTATCTCAGTATAAAAACAGCTGTTCTGGCCAGAATGATCGATAGAAATTGAAATATTTTCAGGCAGAACTGCCCTTTACATAGCCAGAAACGGACAAATAGATGCTGGAAAGGGAAAAAGACAGCTGGAACTCCATTTCTGCCTGGATGGAATACTCTGATCCGGGCTGGACTGGGAATATTTGGACTGGACTGAACTGTCAACAGCTTCAACTGCTAAGCTTCAGCTTCAAATCGATACCAAAGTTTGAGTTTGGCAGAGCTTTAATCTATTTCAGGCCCTGGAAGGTCTTTTGTGGGGGCAGAACTGAAATTCCTTCAATCTGGAATGGGCAGAAGTGGCTGATTCTGAGGTTCACTCAGCTGGAACTGCACTGTGGTACCTGTTCTGGTTGATCAGGGCTCCTCCTGAATTTGTTGAGGTTTTCATATTTATGGAAACTCAAACTCTGCTTGTTTTGGCTTTTGCTGAACCAAATTTGTAACGAGAGAAATTTTGAATGACTTATTCTCTAAGTCTGAACTTTGGTATTTGTGATTTGTAGCTGGTATTCTTGTGGCTTGAGTGAACTGCTAGTTACTCCAGTTTGGAGTTTTCTCAATGATCAAGTGATCATGATCGAGTTTTGGCCCTTGGCTGTTTTGATTGATATTTTTGTTTGATTGGTTGATTGTCCGTAAATCTGTTCACCCTTTCTTATATTTATAGGAGATGTTTTTCTGGAGTAAGGTGATTTCTTTAAATAATGGGCGGCAAAAAACCTTTAAGATCTTTTATTTTTTCAAATGAAAAGAAAGGGTTTCGTGGATTTCTGGCAGGTATGTTTTAGTTGCCAGCTCCCATGATCATTCTTCTGTTCTTTTTTGGAAGAGAGCTTTAATCCTTTTTCCATTTTCAACCACCCTTTTGTGAGAGAAAAAGGGTCAGTCTGGTTTTTAGTTTCGAACAACTCCCTGTTCCCTTGCTTTGTCTCTCTCTGAACATCCATGAAGCCTGTTTATTCTTTCGGGGGAAGCAACCCTCTCTGCGAAATGGAAAATATTCTGAATATTCTCATAGAATAGATTTTTCGGAGGTGTTGTTTCCGATTTGTCAGCTACCGACTCCTCTTTAATCAACTATGATATAGTTGATTTCATCCCAGGTCTGCAATTTTTCACGTGGGTTCCATGTGGGTCTGGTTCTTTTAGACTGATGCTGGGCTTTTGAGAGATGGCAATAGATTGGGTCCAATCCCAATTTCTCTTTTCTTTATTTGCAAAGCCCAGACTATCCCTGGTTTCATTTTGGGCTTGGGCTAGGGGTGCTAAATTAGGCCCAAACAACTTCATTACGTTCACTGATGATTACTCTCGGTTGGGCTATGTGTACCTAATAAAGTACAAGTCCGAGGCCTTTGAAAAGTTCAAAGAATTCAAGAACGAAGTTGAAATACAAACAGGAAAAAGTATTAAGATTCTAGGATCAGATCGAGGAGGAGAATACTTGAGTACTAAGTTTCTTGCATATCTCAAGAAACATGGCATCCTATCTCAGTGGACTCCACCTGGAACTCCACAATTTAAAGGTGTCTTCAAAAGGAGAAACCGAACATTGATGGGCATGGTCCGATCAATGATGAGTTATGTTGACTTGCTAGTATCGTTTTGGGGATATGCACTTCAAACTGCAGCATACCTGCTAAATAGAGTACCTTCCAAATCCGTGCCTAGAGCACCGTATGAAATGTGGTTTGGGAGGAAGCCGAGTCTTAATCATCTTAAGATATGGGGTTGTCCGGATTATGTCAAGAAGCATGATATTGACAAGCTAGGTGCTAGATAAGAAATGTGTAGATTCATTGGATATCCAAAGGAAACTTTAGGATACTACTTCTACCATCCAAACAAACAAAAGGTGGTTGTTGCAAGATTTGCAAGATTTCTTGAGATTGATTTTGCATTGGATGGCACTTGTGTGCAAAAGGATGAGCTCAATGAAAAGTCTGGAGAGCCTCATGAACCTGAACTAAAGTCTGATCTAGTTGACAGTCTGGTCCTTTTACCCACACTCACTCAACCTCCACGTAGGTCTGAAAGGATCAGTAAAGAACCTGATAGATATCTGGGCTTACACTATGTTTTTCCCATGGGAGATGACATAAAAGATCCTAAAACCTACACGAAAGCAATATTGGACATTGACTCAACGAAATGGCAGGAAGCCATGAAATCTGAGATGGATTCTATGTATGCCAACCAAGTTTGGACTCTGGTTGACCCTCCCGAAGGTATTGTACTAATAGGAAACAAATGGGTCTTCAAGAGGAAGAAGAGCTTAGATGGCAAGGTGAAGACCTATAAAGCTAGATTAGTAGCTAAAGGCTACAAAAAAATAGAGGGAATTGACTATGAAGAAACTTTCTTTCCTGTAGCAATGATAAAATCCATCCGCATACTTCTCGCCATAACGGCAAATTATGACTATGAGATATGAAAGATGGATGTGAAAATGGCTTTTCTGAATGGCCACCTTCAGGAAGAAATCTACATGGATCAACCTGAAAGATTCATATCTAAACATGAAAAGAAGAAAGTATGCAAACTTGAAAGGTCAATCTATGGACTGAAGCAGGCTTCAAGGAGTTGGACCATTCATTTTGATGAATCCGTTAAAGGTTATGGTTTTAGCCAAAATGAAGATAAACCTTGTGTGTACAAGAAAAACAGTGGAAGCGTAGTCGTATTCCTCGTACTATATGTAGATGACATATTAATGTTTGGAAAAGACATAGATATGTTCACCTTTCTAAAACTATGGTTATCAAATACCTTCTCAATGAAGGATCTGGGAAATGCATCTTACATATTGGGTATCAAGATCTATAGGGATAGATCAAGAAAACTAATAGGATTATCTCAATCCTGTATGTGGACAAGGTGCTCGGAAGATTTCAAATGGAACATTCCAAGAAGGGTTTTCTGTCAGTCAGACATGGTATTCACCTATCTAAGAGCATGAGCCCTAAAACCCCAAAAGTAGTGATACAGATGAGCAGGATACCATATGCCTCTGCAATTGGGAGCTTAATGTATGACATGCTGTGTACGAGGCCGGATATCAGTTATGTTGTGAGCATCACAAGCAGATATTAATTAAACCTAGAATCAGAACACTGGAGTGCTGTAAAGAATGAGTTAAAGTACCTCAGAAAGACTAAGGATATGTTCCTAATTTATGGAGGAAACCCATAATTACTGGTGGAAGGATATACAAACTCATATTTCAAATCTGATGTTGATGATCACCACTGCAGACTCCACAACTGAAGCAAAGTACATAGCTGCTTCAAAAGCAGCAAAGGAAGCGATCTGGATGAAGAAGTTCATTACTGAACTTGGAGTGGTTCCAAGCAATGGATCACCAGTCATTTTATATTGTGACAATAATGGGGCTATAGCACAAGCCAAGGAACCAAGGTCTCATCAAAGATCCAAGCACATTCAGAGGCGTTATCACTTAATCAAGGAATATGTTGCTGATGGAGATATTAGCGTGCTCAAGGTGCTTCAGCAGACAATGTAGTAGATCCACTCACAAAGCATATGAGTCAGCTTCAGCTGGACCAACACATGGAGAAGATAGGTATAGATACATGTCAGATTGGCTTTAAAGTGCCAGTCGTTAGAAATATGCCCTTAAAGCCAACTCATTATGTAATAGTTAGAGTTAAGGACATTTTTTTATAAAAGACATATTATGTTATCAATGGGCAAGAAATGTTGTTTTATACATTAAATCATCCTATATTATCTTTCAATATGTAGAACAACCATAGTCCAAGGAATACACAAATGGATATGAGAGCTATGTAATGAGATTGCATACATGGAGACTTCTCATCATCCCTTAATTCTGAATATGTTCATGGTCATAGAAATATTGATTGGGCATCAATATTCCGCAAAGACCAGTACACACAGTATCATCTCTATATGTAGGGAATGGCAAGGTCTCAAGCCATTATGTGTAAAGACACATCTATATGTGTGGAGACACATTGATATGTGTGTAGGTGCTTGTAGAAGAACAAGTACACTGAACGTGATCCAACACATGAGTTACAGCATGAAAGTCTTTACTCATGTCTAAATCCGGAACTCATAAATTGTAATGGTGCAAACTAATCCTTAGACCTGAGGCATCATAGATGTTTTGTGGCTATGTTGTTAATCTTTGAGGGCACTATACGCTCATGTTGAATTAGGCATAGCTTAAAGGTTCTCATCAGGATTCTCAATAGAGTCATGGAAGCAAATGAATGTATAACAAGGAATCTCTACTCTCAGTAAAGGGGAGAGAATACTCCAAGATATGATTGGTCAAATCTCTACGCAAAGTAGTGGATAAGACTTGAAAGAAGAAGTCTTTAAATCTTACCAGGATAATCATATAAAAGGGATGATTCACATTAGGATGCTGACAATCAAATTCCATGATCTAATAATATGAATAAGGAGTATTAGCATAAGAGAAGGATTCAATTGCAAGGTCATTCCAATTTGAATAGGTTCTTTCACAACGTCTCATTTAGCTCTGATAACTGTGACTTGCTGCTAGGCGACAACCATGGTTTATGAATGTCCTAAAAGGTTTCAATTAACCTTTATTAATAAGAAGAATTAAATTGTGGAATGTAATTCGTATATCATCTCTGAGAAGTTGAGTAAACTCACTACCTTGCTAAAGGGAACCTACGGATCTGCACACCCAAAGAATGTGATTAGAGGTACAAATGAGGAGAAATAAAATGAGGAGACACAAGTCAATTGTTGATAATCAAATGTCAAAGTCAACAGTCAAAAGTCAACATGTTGACCGGAGCAATTGACCAAAGTCAAATAGTTTGACTGGGTCAATCAAGTAAGACTATAAATATAATTTAATAGTTAAATTATAACTAAAAGATTAAAATAAAAGGGACAAAATAACCCAAAAGGATACTAAGCCCAAGGGATAAGTGGCATAAGATGACATGACCCATGGACCAAATGGAGCCCCAAATACCCACCCAAAATTTGGCAACTAAGGGGAAGCTCTCCCCTTGCCTTTTGTGTTGTCCTATATAAGCTAATTGTTGGAGAAAACCTAATTAGGGTTTTTGGGTTCTTACTTTTGTATCTCATCTTCCATAAACCAAAAATTGGTCCAATCAAGAAGTAAACTAGCATCTATACTTCTTGATTGCCTTCTCTTCATCTCTAGGAGCATTTGGTGTGGTGAGGTAGAGGACTCTAATCTTGGAGCCTTCAGGTGAAGGAGTCAAAATCAAGAGAAGCAAAAGGCCTTTCCAACAAAGGTGTTCATTCTTGAGAAATCAAGAAAATGTCATCAAGGGTAAAGTTCATTTCCTAAGCATATTATATGCATGTTTCCTTCATAGGGGTCCCTTCCCTTGCTGGAAAAACACACTCGATACAGATTCTCACCCTATCTAAGAGACAAGAGATTATAAGGTGCTGCATAGGTGAAGAAGATTCTCTACAATTACCATGGTTGAACAAGGTTAGTATTATTGCATGAAAGCTTAGTACAGACTTACATGGGACTTCAATTAATGAGGCCCCAACCTTTTCATTTATTATATATATATATATATATATATCAAGCGTCTAATCTAAATAAATAAATAAATAAAAAGAATAACACGCTGAAATTAAATGAGAAAAACTTGATTCGTCTTCCCAGAAGAAATGCGCTTCCTTTTCCCCACGCTTTCCTCTTTCGGGAAGACCTTGGTTTTCGTACTCCTAGTTTCTCCATGGAACATGCTCTCAATTTAATCCACCTTATTATTATTTGTTATCCCAATCTCTCTTCAATCTATTATTTTAAGTTTCTCTCATCCCTCTTTTCTCATATTAAAACCCAACAAGAATTGATCTCTCACTGAAAAGTTCACAATTTTTCTTTTTTGATCTTTGTCTTTAAGATTGATGGTGGTGGCCAAGAGGATAGGAGCATGAAAATTTGAAAAGGTAATTAGATTTATGAACTTTTCTTTATATTTTTCCCTATCTAGCAAACTATTTTTTCTCACCCTAAACCCTATATGTTGGTCTTTGTTGAGTTTTATTCTTGCTTTTCCTTCCACAAATTGTTGTTGAGGCTTGGCCTCTATCTTTTTTTTTTTTTTTTAGTACTACCTTTCCTATTGAAAAGGGCGATCGCATATTAAACTCACACACACAATATGGATGCTAGGACTCGAACCCAGGACCTTACCTGAGGGAGTAAATACGCCAAAAAAAAAAAGGTTACTTGAGAACTTATTGTCAAAGAATAGGCTGTTTTGTTGAATGTTAGAAGTTATCTAACTATGTATGAACCTAAATATGATTTTTCTTTTTTATGACTCATGTACTTTTTCTTTGTTAAAATGAAATTATTATATTTAAACCAATAAGAATGAATAAGAAATTTTTTTTATTTCCTTTTGTATTAAGCTTTATTGTATACTAAGAAAGGGGCCTCATTTAATTTATTGCCTTGGGCCACCCAAAAGTCAGGGCCGGCACTTATTCACATCATCATGCTTATTTCAGTGGGATCCTTGTAAGGCCTATTCACATTGTATTTCAATAACCCGAACCGTATATCTTTTAGATATTCATTCAAATATATCATGATTATCCATGCACAAAATCACTTGAATTTGAAACTATAAGGTGGATCTATGAACCTAGAAGGTGTCCTTCAAATAAAATTATTTGAGACATCAGTCAATATATAGGAGGGGATATATATATATATATATATAGAGAGAGAGAGAGAGAGAGAGAGAGAGAGAGAGAGAGAGAGAGAGAGAGAGCTTCAGTTGAGGGATCCCTCAAATAAGTTATTTAAGGGACACCCTTATAGACCTACTCCGCATTGTATATCACTAATCTAAACCGTCTACTTTATAGAAATTCATTCAAAGATTATCTCTGCAAAAATTACTCGAATCCAATATCATTTGACCACTTAATTAAATTATTGAAATTTTATTGTTTTCTTCGTCGATTTTGTTGGGCACAATTAGATATCAAAACGTTTTCCAATTGGGCTAATTTTTTTTGCAAGGATGGTCTATGAATGTAGACTTGAATAATGGACGGTTCAAATCTCATTAAAAAGAAATTTGCAATGGGTCCCAAAAAGTGTCCATCAAATATAATTATTTAAAGGATCCCTATATAGAAAGGGACTGTATAACTTTCTGGAAACGAGAAACAATGAATCTGTAAATCCTTTTAAGCAATTTGTGATACAGTTGGTATGCAATCAATGAACAAACAACCACACAAAATCACGTTCATAATAAACATCAGATTTTGGTGACTCGGAAGCCACCACTTGGAAAAAAATCGGGGGACCGTCTAGGCAAGAGCTTCATTAATCAAAAGGAAATCTAAATACAAAAGTATCCTCTTAGCTCGATCACTTAATCCTAAGTAAGTGGCAGCTATACCCCTTGTGCAACTTTCCAAACCATTGATTACTTCATGTTGATGGCAGCTTGCTCTTGAAGCTCTTCATCTTCAACCACGAAATCCATAGGAACGCAGATTTTTCAATTGGATGCTAAGCTCACATCTCATCAAGCTATAAACTTGAGCTTGATGAAATCAATGGAGATAAAATGTATAACTAAGCGTAAGATGGTCAAGGATAGATGAGAGATTTGATTTAGATCATCATGCAAGAATTTTCCAAATAAAACAATTTTTCTAATGTAAAAATCAGTTTTCCATTGAATATATGTACTTTTCCCAAAATGAGCCACAACACCAGAATGAAAAGTTATCCTAAAATATTGATGTCCAAATGGTTTTAAGAGGAAGCTCTTCAATGTAATTCATCTTTATAGCAAATACCCAAATCCTAATTTCTCAAGTTGAACTAAGAAGAATTACATGAAAGTATATACATTTAGCAAGGAAAGCCAATTCACTTTTACAATCAATCTTCCTACGTACTTTGCACTCATTCGAATTCTCTTTTTCTAATACCACTTGTATAAAATAAAAATAAAAATAAAAAAATAGGCATATATAATTAGAGAACGTCACCCAAACGGAATTATAGTAAGTTATGCGCAAAGAATTTAGATATTTAATATTAGGCTCCCATTAATATATTTGAATAATATTAAGGACACACGGTGACGAGGCCAAGGAGCCTCAGATATTGCATCAGTTCTTATTTTAGTGTACATATTTTAGTACAATACATGTTCAACTGCATGTGCAAGATCAGACTGACATTGTATATTTTTTATTTTTGGTGAGAGCTGACATTGTATATTTCACCATACCCTTGTTCCCACTGATTTTATTATCCTCAAATCCGAAAATAGCGTCGTCTTCATCGTCATCATTGTCGTGGTTCTGACCATTGTAGCCCCCGTTATTCTGGTTGCCGGAGTTGTTAAATCCCTGCCCGTTGTTGGGGTAGTTATGACCGTTGTGGCCCCTGTTATACTGGTTGGCGAAGTTGGTAAATGCCTGAGCGTCTGCGTTGTTGTCGCTAATTTGATTCCCTTTGACAGTGACAAGTTTGCGGTTGGGATTAATACCCAGAGGATATCCGCCCCCATTTCTGCCGTTTCCGCCGCCGTAACCGCCGCCATGTCCACCGCCGTAGCCGCCACCGTTGGGAAGACCCTTTTGCTTGGAGTTGGATCTATCTTCAGGATGGGTATCTGTGAGCCAGTTGAGGACCCCACGGGAAGTGCCATGGATGGCACCGTCCAGAGGGGCCAGAGGGAAAGTCACGCCATCAGCAACCCTGTGCAGGTCGTCGAAGCCTTGCTCAAAACTGTCTCTCACCTGATTTTTCACTTGATGACTCGTCATTGTCTGGCTGATTAGTATTTAGTTGGGATCTCAGTCTTGTTTGCTTTGATGATCAACTTATTGCCTCATGGTCTCCTTTTATAGTAGTTGGCATGCGCATGCAGAGAATATTTTATGAAGGCCGATATCCTTATCATATTACCATATTGATCATAAGATTCCTCACGTACATAAATAATTTACATTTATCTTCTTGCTACTACAGGGCATGCCCTTTCCTGTCGCGGGAAATTTTGAATATTTCACATTTACAATTGCATGCATACGTAAGCTGTGATACGTAAGTTGGAATAATTCTAAGATGATGAATTCAAAAAAACTAAACCAGAAAAAATTCAGTAAGGATAATGAAGTTGAGTTTTGCTTTTTCAAAAGAGAGAGATCCCTCATCCATGTGCAACTTGATTGAATTTTTTTTCCCTTTTTTTTCTTTAGTACAAGCACTTAGGGGAGGGGCTTTACACAAATATTCATTGGTGCCTGGGATTTCGAACCTCTGCTCAAATGAGTGGAGGCGGAAGAGCTCAACCAACTAAACTATACCCCAATGACCGCAGAGATAATCTTTAAATGGTGATATAAAGATGAATGATTCGTTAATCACATAGAGGTTAACAAGGAAGTACACCCAAGTGTTGTCCATATAGTTTTCCTCATTAAAAATAGTACATATAATTGTAACCGAATAAAGAAAAAGTTGATATATATAGGTCCTCATCATGAAATAAGATGATGATCAGTTAATGTTTCACTACCAACAATATTTAGTGCTGTAAGGAATTTTCCTAAAGATAAGAACCTTTTCTTTCCAAATGCTGACAATTCATAGCTTGTTGCATTGATTCCAATTTGCGAGGAGGATAGAGCATTTCAGCTTTTGGGTGTGTTTGACCGGATTCCTAATTATCATTTTCAAATGTTGCTTAGAAATGGATTTGGATCATTTGCTTGGTTTTTCTCTGCTGTTATCTGCTTGTGTTATCTTCTTCACATGCCACCTCATTTAAATTTGATCTAAAAGCTAAAAATTAAACACTCTGAAAAAGAATTAACCTAACTTGTATTGTTGCAGCCGTTCAGTCTCTTCCCAATCAACAATCTCTCCTCTTCTCCTGTGAAAAATAGTTCTTTCCAATCTCCCGCATGTCCAATCTTGCAACTATAGTATCAATTGCAAAGCCCAAAACCTAAAATCAATGCAAAGAAGACTGTAGCTATGTTTTTTCTTCTGGAAATAACGGATTGTTTTGCTCTCTATCTAACCTAATATGATAATCTTTTTTTTTATTCCCTGAAAATTTCTTGAATTCAGTGCAAAGCCATAAATACACAGATTTTTTTTTCTTTCAAGTTACACTAGATCAAAAGAATAAAAGATAAAAGGATGTACCACTCATAAATATTACTCAAAACAACATTATAGTCACCAACTAATTAGTTTTCGACAAGAAAGATTGAATTTTGGATTGAGGGGGCAAGGGTGAGAATTTTGGGGCAGACGTTGCATAGAACGGAAAAAGAAAAAAGACCAAGCAGTTGCAGAAGGTTAATTTCGCGTTAGGTCAATTATGGTTTTGTTTTTTCTTTTTTAATTATGAAGAAATTAGGTTTTTGTTTTAAGAATGATGTGTCAACTTTAAATCCTTTGGATTGAATTTTAATAAGGTGGCGTGTGGAGGAAAGAAGTCAAGCAGATCATGGTAGAGAAAATCCAAGCAGAGGATCCAGATCTCTTAGGAATACCACATTTTGTACTATACCTATATGATGTAACCATCTCAGGGTGATTTTTGTTTAGGAATGATCTGGTCGGTTAGAAAGTTCTTCTCTTTTGACTTTTGAGTTAGAGGAGATGACGAGAGAGTGGAGAGAGAAAGTACGATTTTGGGGGAGAGCAATTTATTTTCCAGGAAAAAGTCGAAAATTTTGAGACAAAAAAATAGAGAGATAAAAATAACATTAATTATTATTTTTAAGTCGATAATCTGAACCGTTGTTAGTAAATGAATTTAATGGTGTTAAAAGTGTGTTTTATTGTGCGTGAAAATGTGTGTCCTCCTAAGTTCTTAGAGGTAATTTTACAAAGGGATAAATTTGTCTTTAAAATTTTAAAGATAAGGTGGATGGGGAAATAAGACAAGAAAGTGAAAATAGCAGCTCTCTTTATTTATTATATGAGTTGACATTTTACACATAAAAAAGAGGCATAGTTACAAGCCTCAGATATTTGATCAGCTCTTATTCCATTACATGCATGCTTAGAGCTTGTTCCTATTCAGTACTCGTTGCCAAAGTCGTTAAATCCCACAGTGTGGCCCTTGTTTCCGTTCAGTTTATTGTTCTTAAAGCCGAATTCAGAACTGCCACTGTAGGGGCCACCGCCACGCCTGTTGCCAAAGTTGTTAAATCCAGAAGCTGGGCCCTCGTTGTTGCTAACCTCATTCCCTTTAAAGTTGAAGGTTCTGCGGTTGGGATTTCCACCATAGCCACCGTAGCCAGCGTCATTAGGAATTTGCTTGGACTTGGATCTATCATGAATGGCACCGTCCAGAGGGGCCAAAGGAAAAGTCACGACATCGATCGGCAACCCTGTGGAGGTTGTCGAAGCCTCCCTCAACTGTATCTCTCACCTGATTTTTCACTTGGTGACTCGTCATTGTCTTGCTGATTAGTTTTTAGTTGGATTCTGTGAGTTTGCTTGGGTGATCGACTTATTGCCTCATAGTCTCCTTTTATAGATGTTGGCATGCGCGCAGAGGATAATACAGATTCTATATTATTGATCATAAGATTCTTCACATTTATATAATTTACATTTATCTTCTTGGGTAACTTTTTTTTTATGGGTAAATATCTTTTTAATTTCTCTGCCTACATACGACCAATTAATTGCTCAGCTATGTGTGATGCTCAGTTGTATACGTAAGCTGTGTTACGTAATTTAGTTGGAATAATTCTAAGATGATGAATTCAACAAAACTAATCAAGAATCAATGCACTAAGGATAATGGAGTTGCTTTTAGATGTTTTTAAAAGAGAGAGATCCATCATGCATGTCCGTCAGTTGATGTTTTTTTGTTGTTGAGAAATTCTAAAATTGTATTCATAATTCAATCAAAAAAGCTACTAGTCATAAAAGATCTATACAAACTAACTACAAAGGGCTATTACATTACAATAATTAACAGAGCAACCAACAAATATAAATAAGACATTACCATAAGAATATTGTTCTTATAAGTATTCATGGCTTGTTTCGTAAGTCTTTCTTTTCTTTTTTTCTTTTTTCTTTTTTCAATCAATGGAGGAGGGAAGAGAGCGCTTTCTAACAGGCTTGGTTGAGAGCCAGTTTGTGACTTGTTGTGTAAGTTGGGTCCTTGAAAGATGGATGGTGGGAAGTTTAGTTAGTAATTTCGAGAAATTCCTATAACTTCGAGCAGTTCTATTCTTATGATATTGTATATTTATTTTCAAATAAGTTGAGTTCAAGCAAATTCATGCATGGCAAGTTCGAATTTGATAAGGATAATGAAGGTGACATATATAGCTTTCGGAAAAGAAAGATCCATTAAGTCTCTACATCACAGTTCAAATGGGATAAGAACCTTGTTTTACTACCAGCAAATAAGTAGTGCTTTACGGAATTTTCCTTGAGATAAGAACCTTTCTTTCCAAAGCCTTTGGACCGAAGGTTGATGAATTCACAGCCAGTGGGAATTCACAGGTTCCCATTTGAGAGGATGGAGCATTTCAGCTTTTGTATGTGTTTGACCAGATTCCAATTAATTTTATTGGATGTTGATTGTATACAACTCTTATCATATCATGTGGTATTAAATTATAGTAAAAATGAAAATGGGACCTAACAACCACTTCATCCATTTACTGTACATCATGAAGCTTTGCTCCATCTGTGTTAACAACTCATAAGTTTGATAAACTAGTTCTGATTGTCCATGGAAAGGAAAATGCTGGGGAGATTATCTTTATTAGAGATCAATTTATATACTTATTCTAATGATGACGTCCTCGACGACTTAATTGTGTGTGTGTTTTTGGTTGCCAAACTAATAACAAATTTTTAGTGCGTCAAAAAGCCAAACTTATGAATATTATGACTTGGATTTTGTTTATTTAAGATGGCAGCACGATACAGGCGAGAGGCAAATTATTTGTTGACATTTTTCATTGATAATCTAAAAGAAGTAGATATTATATATTCTCAGTTTTCTATTTGGTCGAATCAAGGTCTGAAATATCGATGGTTTCGGAAATATCGGTAGTTCAAAAATATAGAAATTTTGATGGAAATATTGGGATAGTATCGATATCATTAAAAATTAAATAAAACCCACGGAAATTGTAAGAAAAACTTGGAAATTTTTCTTGAAACTTTGGAAGATGTTTATTTAGTCAATTATCTATTACTTTATCACACAAAAATTGGAAGGAAATGCATTGCATGATGGGTTTAATAGATTTAAGTTGATTATATAGCGAGTTGACAAATACTGCGGGTGTAGAAAATATGTAGTAATTAATGAAAGATGATTAAACACACCATAATCTTTTATTTATAATGATTTACTACAATATTTTATACTTTATACATTTTATGGTAAGTTACATGAATAACTTAGTATCACATAGAGTTCTTATAAAGTTCAAATTTGAGTTATTTACACTAACACCTCCTGAGGTTTTCAACATTTTCAAAGAAATCCTTGAGATTTTAGAAATTACAAGAACACCCCTCGAGGTTTTAAGTTGTTTTCACAAAATTCCTTTTCATTGATTTTTCATCCAAAGATTGATGATTTTATACCAAAAAATTCTCCAAATGACAAAGTTGGCTTTTGAGGTTAGATTGCATATACTTCATTGAGGTTAATTTTGTCATTTGCATAAGTTTTTTTTTTTCCTTCAATGAAATTATCAATTTTTGGATAAACAATCAACGAAAAGAGTTTTGTGAAAACAAACAGAACTTCAGGGGTGTTCGTGTAATTGTTAAGACCTGAAGGGGTTTTGTGAAAACACAAGAAACCTCAGGGGGTAATAGTGTAAATAACTCTTCAAATTTTTCATTGTCTTCATCATCTCGATATTAGACAGAATAAAATCTTTCGCATGAACCCATATCATCCCATACACTTATACCAACGACTAAATTATTTTTATGTTTTTGGTTGCCCAAACTACATCCTCCACCCACCACCACCTCCACCACCTCTACCATCACCACCACACTTTCTACATCATGTCCAATTTAATCATTATCCACAATCACTTTAAAAATATTGTTTACCAAACACGGAACTACTGTATTTTATAGTTGATTATTTTCAAAACACAGTATAAGCAGTTTTATATATTATAAAGTGACAACAATTCCAAACTGACTCTTAATGTAGCTCCCATTAATTTATTAGCATAATATTAATAACACATACATGATAAGGAGGCCTAGCCAAGGAAGAAGCCTCAGATGATGCATCAGCTCTTATTTTAATGTAGATATTTTAGCACAATACATATTATTATGGCCTTCTTCAATTGTATGCATGCAGCGAGAGGTTGCCATTGGTTTGGATCACCGGTACTCTTCTCTTCCTGCTCGATAGTACTGGTTGCCAAAGTCGTTAAATCCTTGCACTCTGCCCTGGTTTCCGTTGACTTTATTATCCTCAAACTCGAAAATAGAGCTGTCTTCGTCGTCGTCGTGCCTATTACCCCCGTTATGCACGTTGCCGAAGTTGTTAAATGCCTGCGCTTCGGCGTGGTTATCGCTAACTTCATTCCCTTTGAAAGTGAACAGTTTGCGGTTTGGATCAAGACCAGCAGGATATCCGCCTCCGTTGTTGCTTGGTGGTCTGGGTCTATTGGGATTGGGATTATAATTATAATTGGGATTGTGATTACAATTATAGTTGGGATTGGGATTGGGATTGGGATTACAATTGTAGTTAGGATTGGGATTACAATTGTAGTTGGGATTGGGATTACAATAATTATAATTTGGAGGAGGCCGCTGTGGGCGATTACGCTCGGGCTCTTCAGGGTCCCGGCCCAACGCATCCAAGAAACCGAGAATTAAGGAGCAAATGATCATTGTGGGATATCAGTTGGAGAGGGATATGCTCAAGAGGTATAAGAGCTAGCTTACGAGTTAATTTGCCTTCATTTGTCCACTCCACTTATATATATATATATATATATATATATATATATATATCAAAGTGAAGGGAAGAATATCATCAGCTTGTTTGCCAAGCTACTTATGCCCTCCGAATGTGAATTGTTTTCCTTTGTGCTACAGTTCGATTCTGTCAACATATAATATAATATTTTCCCCTCTCTCTTTTTTTATTATTATTATTTTTTTTTTTGGTGATAATATTTCCCGGTTTTCTTCAGTTTCATCGAATATACTTCTTCGGCCTTTTAAAGGAAGAAGTATGACATATTGTGTGCTAGTTAAGCTAGTGGATTGGTCTCCAATCATCATCGACCAATTTGGATCAGTGATTTGGCAAAGCATAGAATAATTTTGTGCACATGGTTGATGGAGAGACCAATCCACTAGCTAACTAGCAGAGAATAATAACCTTTTTTTCATTTCAGTGTCAAGCATGATGACATTGATAGGTAATTACACGAAATGACCTCTTTTTAATCATACTTAAAATTAAGAGATATTTAGTTATATACCCATTCTTAGCACTAATGACATGGATAAACCCTACACCAATTAATTTCTATAGACAAACCAAAAAAATACCCAAAAAATGACAGATGGCCCCATTGAATTTAATTTTGATTATTAAATTACTCTAATGCCCTATTGAGTGTTTTGGATTTTTTATGTGATTTTGGGGTTGGGCTTGTTTTAATAAACCAATGGCAGTTTTGTAATTTATAAGAAGTTAAAAGTCTCTTTGTTATGTTCTAAATGAGCTTTAGGTGTGTTTCTAAAGTTCATTTTATATATGATGTTTTTATAATTTGTACTCATATATTGGGTATAATAATGAATCTCTTGCCCCTAATTAACTTGACCATGTCTGCTGCTACACGGGAGTAAGAAACCTGAGAGAGGATCTATACATTGTGATTAAAAGCATAGTTCTTAAATAAGAACTATTAAAAACATTAAATAAGCAGGAATTATTTATGGCCTTCAACTGCATGCCAATACAAAATCATGCAACCAGAATATTGCCATATCATTTCACTCTTCTTCCTATTCACTCGTTGCCAAAGTTGGAGAATCCGACATTTTTTTCCTCTGTTTCCCCATATCTTAACACCATCAAAGTGTAAATAGAGTACCCTCTACGTGGAGCACAATGGGCTTAGAATCCAAACTGAAACTCTAGAATCCAAAGATTTAACAGGTTCTACTAAAAGGAACTGGAGCGAAACTACTAATAGGGTGTTGGTTTGATTGATTCAGGCCTTTGGTGTGCTTCCAAGTGAACCTCGGTTCAAACCCCCACGGTATCCGTGTATGTGAGCTTTCCCCTTCCCAGTTTCTAACTTAATTACTGGGAAAAAAAAAAAAGATACTAGTAAAATAACCCTTTGCGCGACGAAAAACTATTCGTCGCTCAAAGTCACTTCGCACAACGAAACTCAAAACTTTGTCGCTCAAAACCTTGCGCAACCAACTTTTGAGCGACGAAAAATAATTCATCGCGCAAAGTGACTTTACGCGACAAACTTTTGAGCGACGACAATACATCGTCGCTCAAAGTCTTGCGCGACCAAATTTTGCTCGACGAAAAAAAATTCTTCGTGCAAAGTCACTTTGCGCGACGACAATGCATCGTCGCTCAAAGTGACTTTGCGCAACAAAATAATAAACTTCGTCACGCAAAGTCCTTATAAAAATAAATAAAATAAAATAATTATTTTTTAAAATCTTTGCATAGCGTAATCCAAATATTTTGTCGCCTAAACCAATTTATTTTTGTTCTTTATTTTGTATGCATAACACTTAAGAAATTAAACGGTATATATATTTTTGTTAAGTATCTTTAAATTTATTATTTTAGATCGGATCGGATTTTTGTTAGAAAAATATATTATTGTTGTTCGGATTGGGTTTTTGTTAGAACATATATTTTTTAAATGGGATATTTGTTGATATGTCACCTGAACTTATACCTTAGTTTCAATTTGTCACCTGAAAAAAAAAAATTTAAGTGAAATGTCACCTGAATTTTTCAAAATCCATAATTTGTCACCTGAGTTTAACATCATCCAATTTTCCATATATTTTCAAGGGTATTTTAGTCTTTTCATTTTCAAGGATATTTTAAAAATGGAAAAAATTATTATTGAAAAAATAAAGCTTAAATGTAAAAATGGTTGGGGGTTAAATGTGAAAAGATATATAATTTTTATAATTTGCAAGGGTCTTTTCATAATTTTTTTATAATGATTTTTCCATTTTTAAAATACTCTTTAAAATAAAAAGACTAAAATACCCTTGAAAATAGTTGGAAAATTAGATGATGTTAAAGTCAGGTGACAAATCATGGATTTTGAAAAATTCAGGTGACATTTCTCTTAAATTTTTTTTCCAGGTGACAAATTGAAACTAAGGTATAAGTTCAGGTGACATTTCAATGAATATCCCTTTTTAAATTGACGATCAAATTTGTTCATTGTATTCATATAGGGTCAAGGAGTGTAGCTATAAAAAAAATCATCAAAATCGGAGTGAAAATAACCGTTAAATTGTGATTTTTCATTTATAACCGTCGAAAAGTTTTGTCCCATTACTTGATCTCTGAATGTTTATTTTTTCCGATTTTTGGTGTATATGATCTTGAAGTATAAACAAATAAGTTTGACGGTTGGATCGTTGAAACTAGTTTTGTTGAATGCGTATGCCATCAAAACAATATATTCACTAACAATTAAGAGTTTATTTATACTTTCGTTAAATATAACATAAGATTTTGTGGTTATCCACTAGTGTAAATATTTTAAATTGAAGATCAAATTTAGTCATTGTATTCATATAGGGTCAAGGAGTGTAGCTGTCAAAAATCATCAAAATCGGAGTTAAAATAACCATTAAATCATGATTTTTCGTTTATAACCGTCGAAAAGTTTTGTCCCGTTACTTAATCTCTGAATGTTTATTTTTTATTTATTTTTGGCGTATATGATCTCGAAGTATAAACAAACAAGTTTGATGGTTGGATTGTTGAAATTAGTTTCGTAGAATGCGTATGCCATCAAAACAATATATTCATTAACAATTAAGAGTTTATTTATACTTTCGTTACATATAACGTAAGATTTTGTGGTATCCACTAGTGTAAATATTTTAAATTGAAGATCAAATTCAGTCATTGTATACATATAGGGTCAAGGAGTGTAGCGGTAAAAAAATCATCAAAATCGGAGTTAAAATAACCATTAAATCGTGATTTTTCATTTATAACCATCGAAAAGTTTTGTCTCGTTATTAGATCTCTGAATGTTTGTTTTTGCTATTTTTAGGGTATACGATCTTGAAGTATATACAAACAAGTCTGACGGTTGGATCGTTGAATGATGTGTGTATATATATATATTTATTTATTTATTTAGTAGCTTTAAATTTATTTATTTTGTACGTATAACACTTAAGAAATTGAATAGTATCTACATTTATTAAGTAGCTTTAAACTTATTTATATTTTAAAGCATAAAATAAAATATTTTTATTTTTAATTATTCATAACAATTATTTTATAAATATTGTGCTACGAACCAATTTTCGTCTTTCAAAAGTTTGCGCGACTAAAAATGGGACGCGGGATTAAAAAAAAAAAAATTTACACTTTGCGCGACCAAAATTTTGTGTCGCTCAAAACTTTGCGCGACCAATACATATTTTTTGTTGCGCAAAAATTTGGGTGGGTACCAAAAATGGGACGCGGGAATTTTTTTAATATAATTTTTTTAGACTTTGCTTTACCAATATGTATTTTTCGTCGCGCAAAAATTTAAAAATTTGGGCGGGTACCAAAAATGGGACGTGATAATTTTTTTATTTATTTTGCGCGACCAATATTCCAATATTTTTAGTCACGCAAAGCTTTGCGCGAACAACAATTTTGTTCGTCGCGCAAAGTGATAAGGTTTTTAAAACCAAAATTACTCCTCCACCATTTTCTCAATGTCTTTCTCTCCTCTCTTACCTCTCCTCTCTCTTTCCCTCTCCCCAAATCCCACCATTTCTCTCACACTCACTCCTCTCATTTAATCTCTCATCATATCTCTCTTCACTATCTCTCACTCTCACTCACTCTCTCATCTCTCTTTTCACTATCTCTCACTCTCTCATCTCTCTATCACTATCTTCTCTAATTCTCTCACACTCACTCACTCTCAATCTTGCCAAAAGATATATTCTCTCCAAATTTTAAATTTTTTTCATTAATATGTGTTTTTGGAGTTAGTTTTGAGTTTGTGTGGTGTTTGGGGTTAAGTAAAGGGGAGGAATTGGAGTTTGGGTTGGATTTGTGGTATAACAATTTTAGGGGAGATTATGCCTTCTCTTTTTTTTTTTTGTGGTTATTTGACCTTTTTTTTTTGTAGGGAATCATCGAGACTTTGATGGCTAAAGTTGAGGATTAGGAAGCTATCAAAACATATCTTCCGCCACTACCACCACAATACGCTTGTATTAGGATTTTATTATTGTACTTTGTTAATTTATGTGTATATTTGAATATTATATATATATATATATTTATTGGATAATTTGATCACTATTTTGAATATGTAATTTTATTTTCAATATGTCAATTTAAATTAAAGTAATTAAAAAAATCATATAATTAAATTAAATTTAAAAAGTAAAAATTTGAATAAATTAATATCAATTTAAATTAAATTAATGAAAAAAATCATACAATTAAATTAAATTTAAAAAATAAAAATTATAATAAATTAATATAATTAAATTAATATTAAAGAAATAATAAAACAAAAAGTCAAAAACCTTGCGTGACAAAATATTTCGTCGCGCAAAACTCTAAAAATTTGGGCGGGTACCAAAAATGGGACTCGGGAATTTTTTTTTTATATAATTTTTTTAAGACTTTGCGCAACCAAAGTTCTTCAACGCGCACAACTTTGAGCCACCAATGTATTTCATTGAGCAAAACTTTGGGCGACCAGTCGTTTTCGTCGCGCAAAACTTTGCGTGACCAATATTTTTTCGTCGCGCAAAACTTTGCTTGACCACTATTTTTTCGTCGCGCAAAGTCTTTCTTCACGATCTTTGTGCGACGAAGTTTCTATCACGCTGAAATTTGTGCGACTACAATGTATTTTGCGCGATGAAATTCTCTACCTCGAGCAAAGTGTAAAATGTAGTAGTGAGAGAGAGAATTATCCACAAAATTATAAATGTTGAGTTTTTCTATTTAAACATCGCACTTCTCTTTATTTACCTCATATTCTAAGTTCACCCCATCTTCTAATTTAAATGTTCACAATTTCTAAGAAAACCTCAATATCTTCCCAAACTACCCCTAAATACACATCGAGCAAAAATAAAAATAAAAACACATCAGCCTCACACTCCACACCCCACACCCCACACCCCACACCCCACTATCTTGCCCCTGACCACTAGCTAGAGCTAAGATTTTATTACAGAGATAGAAAAAACACTACTACAAAAAGGGTAAAAGACGACAAGAAAAAGACGACGGTCGGAGTAAGAGCCGTCGTGGTTTTTAAAAAGACGACGGTTATAAAAAAACCGCCGTGTAATACCACCTTAGACACCTAAAAAATCGAGATTCAAATGGCTGTTCAAAAACAACGACGTACCTAACTCAAAAACCGACGTCTATTTGAAACAAGATTTCCGAAGTGTAAAATCAAAGCCAAAAAACAACGGCAGAAGATATGAATATACCGACGTAGAAAGTAAAGACGACGATTTCAAAAAAAGCCGCCGTATTTACTCAGACAATAACACGACCATGTTTTCGTATAAGACGCCGTATAATTATAAATAAATCCACGGCGGTAAAATACAAAGTATCGCCGTATTAAATTAATGTACAACGACGTCAAAGATAAATATATCGACGTCATTATCCTATAGTTCTACGATGTTATCTTTAAAGAATACCATGTTGGGTTTTTAATTTAACGACGTATTATAAAATTAACGTCGTATTTATTCACTTTATACGTCGTACCTTTAATTTAAATCGTCATCTTTACATATAATAGACGACCTTTTTTTAAAAAAACCGTCGTCTTTACTTCATAAAACAGTGGAAGCAAAAGGGACGTAGCGGGAATTTGCAATTTTGTCGTCCGAGCTCTGATTGAGGTCCATGATACCTTTTTGAAAAGGGAATGAAGCCAGGAATCAGACTCAGTGCTTTGCACTGATGTATGGTGGTTTTTGGCCATTTGAGATCGTTTAGCCTTCCAAAAACGCATTTAAAAAAAGCGTCGTCTTTACCTACAATAGACGACGCTTTTTTTAAATGCGTTTTTGGAAGGCTAAACGACCTCAAATGGCCAAAAACCACCATATGTCAGTGCAAAGCACTGAGTCTGATTCCTGACTTCATTCCCTTTTCAGAAAGGTATCATGGACCTCAATCAGAGCTCGGACGACAAAATTACAAATTCCCGCTACGTCCCTTCTTCTTCCACTGTTTTTATGAAGTGAAGACGACGGTTTTTTTTTAAAAAGCGTCGTCTTTTAAAACACGCTAAAAATGGCCGCTTAAGTGATTTCCCGCTCGATAAATTTTCAAATTTTCACCCATATTTGAAAACCTTATCTCTCATTAACAAGCGTCGTCTTTTAAAACACGCTAAAAAAAGGCTACTTAAGTGAATTCGCGCTCGACAAATTTTCAGATTTTCCCCCCTCTCTGAAACCCTTATCTCTCCCTCCTCCTGCACTCTCTAAAACACCCCCATGAAACTCTCTAAAATACCATTCTATATCTTGCTAGTGAATTCTAGATTAGTCTCTTTGCGTTTCTGGTATGTTCTTTGTCTCCCTAATTTCAGATTTTGTCTCTCTTGATTTGTCTGATTTGTTTACATATTTTTTTATATTTCTGGTTCCTTTTGCAGGTTCTCGATGGTCTTTTTTATGCTCATTTTACAAGTTTTCTATGGAAATATGAACCAATGGTAAAATTTCTCTTCCACCTAATTTTTTATGTTTATAATCTTAGCTTTTTTTCTCTCTTTGTCATTTTGATTTATTTACAGGGATGATGGAGGAGACTTCAGTTGTGCATCATTTGTATGTTTGGATGAGGAATGCTTGGATTAGGAGTACTTCGCTCTTGTTTGGAATTATGTTTGTTGTAGAATAAAGATTTGTTAACTATGTAATAACTATTGAATCTTCAAGTTTTATGAAAGAAACTATTTGTGTATATATTCATTAATAAAGCATTATGGTTGGTTTTCTAGTTAAAATCGTTGTATAGCATCATAGGAAATAAAAAAGAACTAAAATGTAGCAGTTTGGAAACTTATTAGACGACGGTTTTATAATAAATCATGGTCTTTACAGATAATTAACGACGGTTTTTATAAAAAAGTGTCGTCTATTATAGGTAAAGATGACCTTCTTTTAGAAAAGGGTCGTCTATTTTATATAAAGACGACGGTTTTTTTAAAAAACCGTCGTCTTTATAATAATCCACGATGGTTTTTATAATAAAATCGTCATCTTTACATACAATACACGACGGTTTTATTAAAAAATCGTCATCTTTACAAACAATACACGACGGTTTCTTTAAAAAAAAGTCGTATTTCCTCCTATAATGAACGATCTTTACCTCTAAACAACGACGATTTTGTTTAAAAACCGTCGTCTTTATTGATAAACAACGACGGTGAAAAGCCGTCGTGGTTTGTTAGGGAAAAGATGACGGTGGATTCCACGACCATTGAAAAATCGAATACACGACGGTGATTTACCGTCGTCTTTTTGCTTTTTTGTAGTAGTGAAATAATATGTTTTACGTAGTTGAGTTTGGAGGCAAAAAACTAGAACAAGACTTGTATCCTCTTTCATGAGTAAACCGTACTTTTACACACAGTCCAATTTCATCTTCAATTTGGCAAACAAACTAAAGAACACTTATTTTTTTACAAGTTGAAAACAGAGTGTGGTGTTTTGGGGGTTTCAGACTTTCAGTTTTATTGCTATTTCTTTATGTACTCTTCCAAGTTCCAAACTTTCCTCTCTTTATCTGCTTTATGGAAAAATTCAACCCGCTAAAGATTTTTATTACAGAGATAGAAAAATAATTTGAAGATCTTTAGTTACTTTCCTCTCTTTATTTGCTTTATAGAGAAATTCAACCCCAAAAGATTTGTATTTTTCTAAAACTTAATATGATTATGAAGCGTGGTGAGGTGTGTGTATATATGTACTAAAGTTAAACATTAAGTTGGATGACCTTTTATTGTCCTTTTACATAATAATAAAACTTAGGATTAACTATAGTAAACCCCTCAACCTATAGGGTCATTTACGATTCTATACTCGATTTTTGGGACATTTATGGGTACATACTCAACGTCGTGGAAAACCTACAGATTGCCCCCTCCGTTAGCGAATCCGTCAGGAAATCCGTTATCTGCCTACATGGTAAATGTGGGTTCTATTTTTTAATGAGGTGGACTTACAGGTGGACAAATAAATAATAAAAAAATATTTTTAAAATAATAAAAAAATTAAATTTTAAAAAAAGCAAATAAAATTAAATAAAATTACTGTTTAAATTATTTAAAAATCTCTCTCTCTCTCTCTCTCTCTCTCTCTGAGAACTCAGACCCAGAACACTATCTCTCTCTCTTCCTCATAGCCTTCGTCAACGACCCAAAGGGCGACGGCCGCTTGCTCCAGAAGCTTCCTCTGCGGTACCGCCACAGTGACGCCATCGCTGGCTCCGTCACCATCATCCTCTCCACCGACGTCGAGCTCCGCTCTAATCCGAATGAGTGCAACCTCTTCAGGACGAGATCTCCGCCGTTTATTCGATAATCCTCCCAGTAGTTGGAGCTCCTCCTCGACGACCGGTCCTCCTTGCACCGTTCGATCTCGTTGATTATCGAATCGGAATCCTGAGATGCCGGAGCTTCGGCAAGCTCCTCGAGCGCGATGCTCCTAAAAACGGCGTCGTGAGGCTCGGTCGGATCCTGGAGGCCATCAACGGAACGAACGGAGACTATTGATTTTGTCCGAAAACTGCTCACAATCAGCTCCGAAAACTGCAGTGCAGCTATCCATAATCTAATCATTTTGTCCACACTGGAAAACATTTATCCGTTTTTGCTGCTTCTTCTTGTTCCTCCCAAAAACAGAGCCTTCTTCTTCTCCAACCCAGAAACAAAAACAACCAAGAAGGCTCCTTCTTCTGCAGAATAAAAGCCTCAAGTGTTTTTAAATAACTTGAAGCCCTTTTCTATGAAAAATCAATAGAAGGGGAAAAAATCCCGAAACAAAGTCTATGAAACTCCGCAGGTCTTTGTTTTGTTATCCAACGAATGGGAAAAAAGAAAAGAAAAGAAAGGAAAGGATTAATTTTTCTATGCTTGAGAGGTCTTGGGAAAAATGGGTTTTGGCTTCCTTCCCCTTGCCAAATTGCCACCACAATTGTCTCGTTTCCCAACTATATTCGGGTCGTTGATGAAGGTTATGGAGGAAGAGAGAGAGAGAGTGTGTGTTCTGGGTCTGGGTTCAGGCAAGGAGGGAGGGAGGGAGGGAGAGAGAGAGATAGAGAAGAAATCGGGAGCAGAGGAGTTGCTCTTGCTGCTGCCATAGCTCAAACCCTTTGTACGGCTTAGCTGCCACGTCCTCATTCTTGTACCAGAACAACGTCTCTGGAGCAATTTGATGATCCGGTGGGGGTGGGTTATTGCTGTTATGGTGGTCTTGATCTTGGTGGTTGTTGTTGTTGTTGCCCCCTCTGCTTAATGAGAAAAAACCAGCCATTGCTGCCCCAATTGTGACCTAAAATCCATATCAAAATCAAGCCACTCAATTCTGAACCCAATTTCGGGTCGAGTCGGGTTGGCTGAAGAAGAGAGATGGGAATTTTTAAATTTTTTTTAATGATTTTAATATGATTTAAACAGTAAAATAATTTTTTTAATTAATTTTTGATCCACGTGGAAGTCCACGTCATAAAAAAAAAGGATCCTATTTTTGACATGTCAGCATTTAACAGACTGACTAACAGTTTCGCTAACGGAGGGGGCAATCTGTAGGTTTTCTGCGATGTTGAGTATGTACCCATAAATGTCCCCAAAATCGGGTATGGACTAGTAAATGACCTTATAGGTTGGGGGTTTATTTTAACCCTAAAACTTAAGAGTTTAATAATTTAGATATTAGGGTGAACAAATAAAAGTGTTGGGTTTAAATAGAAAAACTTTAAATGTTTGCTTTACTAGTTTCCATAGAATTTTCTTATCCTTATTGCACAACTAAAAGTCATCATCACTCTAACTGGATTCTATAGCAACAACTAAACCAACTGATTACTCTGGCACTTGGAACCTTACCGGCCGAACATATTCACTTGATAAAAGTTCTTCTTTCTTATTGTTTATTATTATTATTATTATTATCTTATTAAGAGCATCTACAATCATGCTTTTTATTTTGTGAGCTTCACTAATATACCCAAAATAGGATAAAAAATTATATAAAAAAACCCCACATGAAATGCACTTTAGAAACACACTCAAAATCCATTTACAACATAAAAAATAAGTGTTGAAGTTCCAATAAATTACGTGACTGTCATTGACAAACTTAAAACAAGCCTAACACAAAAAACTCAACAAAAAAAACCCAAAATAAGCCCAACAAGCCCGAATTACGTTGTTAATACCATATCATAGAAGTACATTGTTAATTCCATGTCATAGAAGTACATTGTTAATACCATTTCATACAAAAAAATTCAAAAAAAAAAATTCCAAAAAAGCCTAGCAAGACATTCGATATCCTTTGCAGAAATCACCTCCAATTGTCCATAGTTTCACCAGAAACAATCACAAAAGCAAAAGGAAATACCTCTACAAGAAAAAAAAAAACACTGTTAATACTCTGTCACACAACTATCTTCCTAATAAAATTACATCATGCATATCATAAACTTCAAGTGCACAGCTATATAAAGAGCAAAATATAGAGCATGCTTTGTTACTGAAAATCTGTTAACACTATTATAAAAGTATACTATTAATCCTATGTTATAGAAATCAACTCAATTACAAGGTATGAACAATATAACAACTGTTCATACAACTTAATGGAAGTTAACAACTACATCATTTCATTTGCATAATAGGTACGATAAAAGTGTACAATTCCATACCACTCAAAATCAATACTCAACAATGATAAAAATACAGAGAATGACTTGCAAGTCTGTCATCCATTTTTGGCACGTTTTGTGGGCAGGGTACCAGACTCAACCTCACCTGGGTGGTCAGGCTCCTCTTGACTTTCGGTTTCTAGTGCCTTCTGCTTATTAATTCTTCCTATTTGCACCTTGTGAACCATCTTCCAAGGGAGTGCTCGCACTACTAGTGCTTATTAGTGTCTTCTCATGGTCATGTTTGGAGGTCTCTGGTTTATCCTCTCCAGGGGAAGGACACACAAGATTTGATGGTGAAGTAGCGTGGTCATCCACAGTGGATGATGCGGGCTTCACCCTGCTGTCTTCCATCTTTCTCTGTTGCTCAAACATCTTTTCAATGTACTTTTCTTGTTCTTCAATTTCCAACTGCAAATTTCTTTGGTTTTGCAAGAATTAATTATGACATCAGAACAAACCAATACACGCGCTCTCCCTCCCCCATATGCTGTGTCCACATCTCTGTGTGTGTGTGTGAGAGAGAGAGAGAGAGAGATGGAATCATCAGAAAAATATTTAAATTATTATTCAATAAAACTCATTTAATCAAGAAACAAAACTGAACTCTCAAGATGTAAATTACACTGATTCTTTACACACCCAGTTCCCAACAAGCAAACAGTTGTTACACATTCTAAACAGAAGATAAAGAAGGCAATATGTGTCTTCCAATTGCATACCTCAAGTTGTTCGTGAAGCCGCTTTTAGAGCTCCACCTGCAACCGCAATGCTTCAGTGATCCCCATACTCCTGCACGAGGTGGATAACAAAAGGTGAAGACTGATTTCAACTTAATACCTCCCAAATAGATTATTGTACAAATCTCTTGCAGAAAAGCTTAGCATTCCCAGTTGTATAGATTAATAAATGAAGCTTTTGTGCTAACAAAGAGGAAGAATCTCAGCCAGATGGGACAGCTTTCCAGTAAAACTAACCGGGTTAAAGAGGAGACAAAAAACATCATTGAGAAGAAGAAGGCGTGTTCGATTAACATATGCGAATCACTAGAGAGATTGCAGTCTGACATTAGAAGCCTTCGGGACAGATCTGTTGAAGAACAAGAGCATAGATGGGTACTAAATTCCAAAGGAGGAGCTGCCTCAACCGCTGATCTGTTAAAGTTTCGTTGGTCTTGTGTTGGCCCATGGCTCTAAAACTGTTTGGTTTACTTTGAAGGCAGAAGGAAGAAGGGAGAGAACATAGGACAGATGCTGGTTTGAAGGAGGAGCAAAACTAATTTAATGCTAAAAAGGGTAACAAAGGTATTTCATCTTATTAATTAAATTAAAAAATATACAATTGTTGATTTTTGGGTTTATTTTGGGTATGTTTATAAAGATTAAATGGTATAGGGTTTTGTAATAGGACTAGGTGTAGAATTGGGTATTTAACTAAAAAACTATTTTATTTTTTAGTTAAAATTTAGCTAAAAACATACAAAAATTATTTTAGGAGCTCTCTATAAAATTTGAACTCCAATCATATTCCCTAGTTTAGAGAGTTATAAATACTATAGTTATTTTTTTTTAAATTCAATATAATTGGTCCATCTCTATAAATATATATATATATATAACAGCATTAAATTACAGCGAGCCATTGGGAGTCATTTCTCTCTCTTTAGATTTAAAAGCTCATAGAGGCCTCCCTATTTTAAAATGTGGGTAGGGAGCATGGTTGGAGTTGTATTTTTCTAATTCCTCCCTAAAATTTTTCTAAAGAGGTGATTTAGGGAGCCCATTGTGGTAGTTTCGATTTTTTTTTTTTTGGTCTAAAGAGGTATTTTCGAAAAAGAAAAAAGAATTTGAATTTGACAACAAGTTTAAATTTGCTGAAAAATAAAATTGAAAGCATTAGATTGAATGTAATTAATGTAATTAATACATTGGCAATGGATTTAAAATGACATCTAAATCCATATTTTATTCAAATCTTGACATACATATTTTGTCGTGTGTAATTTTACAATTTCACCTTATAATGACATCTAAATCTATCATTCATTAAAAAGAGATGCAAGCGGAGACAAACTTGAGTTAGGATACTTTTTATCAGCTCTTATTTTAGTATATAGACTTAGTACATATATATTAAGCAGAAGTGATCCTATTGGCCTTCTTCAATTGCATACAACGAGATCTTGCCATTTCAGGCATTGCCAAATTTAGAAATTCCGACATTCTTGGCCTGGTTCCCGTGAATTTTATTACCGTCTAAGTTGAAACAAACTTTGTCGCTTTCACCCTCTAAGTTGAGATGAAGTTTGTCACCGCCACCCTGCTTAGCACCATGGGAGCCGCCATCCTGGTTGTTAGCATTGGGGCCGCCATTCTTCTTGTTGCCTGATAGGATTTTTAGTACCTGCGCAAACAGGGTTAAAACCACGTAAAATACTTGCAAGAATACAAGGCTATTGTAGTATAGATGCTCATGCAAGGTCGTTTTCCACAAGGACTATTTAGCAATTTATGTGAAAACAATTTCTAATTAACTACCTAAAATTAAAGTAGAGAGATGAATATGAAGTTGGTTGATTCTAAAAACAAATATTAAACAAAAAAAAAACAAATACGATTGAAGGAAAAAGTTTTGAATATCAATTTATAAAAGCACTAGGGTTCCACCATCACCTAGCAATCCTATGAATTTTTACCAATTACTTATGATTTGCACATGCCACTTTGAAGGTTAGGTTTTCCTAATTTATATTCTACTTGGAACCTCCAACATAGAACGTATATCTAACATGCAACCCGTCCGGACGTTCGGATCAAATCTGAACATGAAAGACTCATTAAGTTTTGTGAAAACCCTTTGAAAAACCATGCAACCCTTAAGAGCGTGATGTTCGCCTTAAGTGAACTTACAATTATTAATCACAAGAAGCTAGCATCAATTTCAGGGAACCTTCCGACCAAAATTGCATCAAATTACTTTTCTAAAGATCCTAATGGTGATCAGGCATCAAGACAATCAGATAGTTTAAACCAGTGATTAACAATTCAAAGCATGCATGCACTCAATCATAAGCAATTAAATAAAAATCACATATTCATGCTAAGGCTCAAGGCTTCACCCTAGCAAAAGAGATTTAGTTACGCATACGCATAATTGAAATCCAAGAAAATATCATTAAGAAGAATAAGAATGAAAACACCTGAAAGTCGCGAAAATCCAAAACCCTAGCAATTGCTCCAAAAGCCAAAAAGAAGTAAAAAGGAGTCCCCTAAATTGCTGTGAAAAGGAGCTTAAATACCTCCTAAAACCTAGCTACCCAATACAAGGAAACTAAGTTAAAATAAAATAAGACTAGGAAATAAAATCCAAATTGGATTAGGAGAATCTGCCCAGCCACGTTTTGGTCTCAAATCTCCTCCAAATCTGGCCCAAGATAGCTCGTTTTAAAGATAAAAATATTCCGAACACTTCTCCAGAAGGCCACGAACCCATCCGAGGTCATCTTGGGCTCCAAAAACGCAGTACAAGCCCAAAACGTCACTATTCCAGCACTGCACATCGCTCCTTCATTTATTCGCCAGGAAATCATCGCTTGGTGGAAAAGTCTGATATTTTGATACAATCAAGCTAAGTGACTCACGTACGTCCTCCAACTGGAATTACTCCAAAATTCATCCATTTGATTATGTTTTGCTCCAGAGGAAGTCGAAAGTCCTATATTGGAAATATAATTCAAAGTATCAAAATTCTTCCAAAATATTAACCAAAATATACTAAGAATGAGGTTAAATATATAATATAAAATCGACTCATCAAATACCCCCAAACTTAGCTTTTTGCTTGTCCTCAAGCAAAACAAGACTCAAACAAAAATAAAAACTTAACAAACTAGACACCTAAATAAAACTTAACCAAGACAAAATTTCCACCTTCAAGTTGCAATCCATAGCAAATTTTAAAAACTAGAACATCCGTTCAATAGGTCCAACTAATCCCACCACAGAGTCTAAGCTATTTAGAATCAATTAGAAAAGAATTCACAAACTTCATTCGGTGTAAAGTGAACCATTATAGTTAGGGAAACTCGACTAAAACATTTATCTCTCATCCCTTTTATTCATACTTCACACACTTACTTCACACTTTTTTTTTTGTTGGTTTTGTTTTTCGACTCTTTTTTTTTTTTTTTTTTCAGTAACAGTGGTGTGGTTGTGCAATGTCGGTTCCCTTAAGCTTTCGATCCAACCCATGTAACGAGCTTTAGGTCAATGACTCCCAAACCACTAAGGCTTTAGGGCATTAGGTGTAGAACACCCCTAAGGACTTATTAACTCAAGCTGAAACGGCTACGGAACCAACTAACCACCCTGCCTCATGCCAAAACTCTACCGTTTTACTCAAGAATCACTGCTGATTAGGCAGGACTGGCTCGGTTACTAGCAAAGCTTCGGGTGAGGCAATTATTACTTTATAACACATACTAACTTTATTACTAGATAACAAAAGTTAAAACACACTGGGACAAACAGTAAGTATTTCAATCTTACTCCCCACAAACCATGTTGGTGTGATGTGCAATTTTCAAAGTATAATTCATGAATTAGTGTCTAAGCAACAATAAACAGAAAAGACTCTATTGTGGGACTAATCTTCACCATGTCTATTTGTTCTAAAGTTTAAAATAATCTATGGATATTAACTTTAAAACGAAAATTCTAAACAAGACCCAAAAAATTAAAAAACTAAATTTTTAGTTTCCCACCCCCAAACTTAAAGCACACATTGTCCTCAAGGTGTGGAAAATAAACAAAAGAAACAAGAGCATACCAAACAACTAAATCCTAGAAAATGGAAATCAAAAATAAAGAAAACACTCTAGGAAAAGGAACTAGGAAAGCAAAAGAGAATAACAAAAAAAATAAAATAAGGCAGAAAATGAGAAAAACAATAAAAGAAATTAAAAAGGAAAGAAAATACCCAGAAAATTGACAATCCAGGGGTTCGAGCGCAGGACCTGGGAGCGGAGATCTTGCATAGCAGCGCTGACCAACTCCTCTAACTCCACACTTGTGTCAAAACTTCGCGACAGCTACAATATAACCTGATGCAGCCGCTGCAGGTGTCATTTGAAAAATATTAGATCCCCTTCGTCTCACCCCGAGCTCAGAGCCAACAGCCATTCCCATCTTTGATTGCGAAGAGGAAAAACAGATTTTCCTTCTCTCAGTTTAAACCCATCCATCTCCTTTTGCAAAAGAAGAATAGCAATAATGATATTGCTGTTTGAAAGCCTCGTTTTGCTTGATTTGAAAAACTTGAGAATGGGGTTCCTGAGCACCCCTCTTTGACGCCATCTGTTGGATTCCCAACCCAAATTCAAATGCTGTGCAGATCTCATAGCAAGGACTCGCCGGTGTCCACTCTGCGTCACACGCACTCTGTCAAAAGCCCCAAATTTGAAAGAACACAAGCTATTGGATGCTCCACTTGATTTGTCAAAGAATAGGAATCCCATGTGGCCAAGCTTGAAGTTGAGATTGGTGACTTCAAAAAGCTGCTGGAGAAGACGTTGCCTAATGGGATTTCGTCCAAAGAGAACATTGAGTCACCCAAAAACCACTGGACCACGAATCTTGCAAGGATGATGTCAAGATCCAATATCCATTCGAAGGTAAGATTATTGTCAGAATTTGTTTTGGGTCCTGATTTGGGAGCTGTGGTATGTAGAGATGTGTGTTCTGTGTCCCTGCAGGTACTCATATTGATGTGCATTGTGGAGGAAAAAGGTAGATCCAGGAGAGGTGCAAAAGCAAAGCAGGGAACACACAAACTCAGAAGAAACTTCGAGGATCCCAGATCTGGCATCTGGCAGGTATAATTTTGAATTCCGTAAACTGGCTGCTGGGTGCCTGATTCCAGTGTAGGATTTGCTGCTGGGTGCATGATTCCAGCCTAGGATTTTTTTTTTTTTTTTTTGCTTTTGATGTTTGCTGCTGATTGTTGTTGTTGGAAGTTTGGTAGACTTGCTGCTGGGTGCAGGATTCCAGCCTAGGATTTTTTTCTTGCTTTTGATGTTTGCTGCGGATTGTTGTGTCCTGCATTGAATCAATGATGTGTTAGGAGTAGAAAGAAAATAAAAACATCTAGAGAAAGAAAACAGCACAAACTATTTTTTTTTTTTTTTGTTGAAATTAAAAAGGAGTAAAGAGTTTAGAAAAATTGGGTTGCCTCCCAATGAGCGCTTTATTTTAAGTCTGTAGCTAGACATTGCAGAAGTCTGGTGGTCAAATCACTGGTTCCTTCAGAGTCAAAGACTCGGTTGCAGTGTCAAAGGGTGTCTCCACGTAGGGTTTCAGCCTGTGACCGTTGACCTTGAATGTGTTGCCTTGAGCTTCATTAGTGATTTGAACTGCTCCATGAGGAAAAACTTGAGTCACCAGGTAGGGTCCAGTCCAGCGAGATTTTAATTTCCTTGGAAAAAACTTGAGCCTTGAATTAAATGACAGAACCTTTTGTCCTGGCTGAAATTCTTTCCGTAAAATCTGACTGTCATGAAATGCCTTCGTTCTTTCCTTGTAGATGCAAGAACTATTATAAGCACCTTGACGAATTTCCTCTAGCTTATTGAACTGCAATTTTCGCTTTTTCCCAGCAAACGGTTTATCAGATTGACCTATATTTGAACTAGCATAAAAATTGTCTTGAACCATACTTTCTACCACGTTAATGCGCATGCATTCTTGCTGCTCAGCAGGACGTTTCTCTGCCTCAAACAAATTAAACACCACAGATTGGTCTTGAACCCGTAAAGTCAATGTTCCAGCTTCCACATCAATTAAAGTCCTAGCTGTTGCCATGAATGGCCTCCCCAAAATGATAGGTGTTTGAAGGTCTTCGTCCATGTCTAGAACCACAAAATCTGCTGGTAGATAAAGATTATCAACCTTTATAATTAGATCTTCAATAACACCTCTTGGATAAGTAATTGAACGGTCAGCTAGTTGAAGTATCATTGATGTAGGCTTTAAATCTCCTTGCCCCAATCGCTGGAAAAC
Organism: Prunus salicina; assembly: GCA_020226455.1. Lineage (NCBI taxonomy): Eukaryota > Viridiplantae > Streptophyta > Magnoliopsida > Rosales > Rosaceae > Prunus > Prunus salicina. The sequence continues at coordinate 13,972,958 of CM035341.1, read as the reverse complement.
AGAAAAAGGCATCAAATTAATACTTGCACCCAAATCAATTAAAGCATTTTGAAAATTAGAATTTCCAATAGTGCAAGAAATATTAAAACTCCCTGGATCTTTTTTCTTAGGTGGCAATTTGTGTAGCAAAACTGCACTGCATTGTTCTGTCAAAACGACTTTGTCCAAATCTGAAAACTTCTTTTTGCTGCTGCAAACTTCCTTCAATAGTTTGGCATATGATGGAATTTTCTTGATTGCATCTAACAATGGAATGTTGATGTGAACCTTGGATAATGTCTGCATAAAGTCTTTGAGTTGCTGGTCCTTCGCTTTAGGCTTCAAACGTTCAGGATAGGGTAATGGAGGGTCATAAACACGCTGTAAAACCTGTTTTGGGACAGTTTCCAGATCTGCCAGGTTATGTTTTTCTGTAGTTTTGGCAGGTTCTGTTGCTGCAAAATTGTCTGCATTATCCTCCTCTGCTTGCTGCTCATTTTCAATGTTATTTTCACGATTGTCATAAATTTTTCCACATCGTAAAGTCCGAATAACATTGCAATCTTCACGTCCATTTGGATTAGGAATCGTTTGACTAGGAAATTTGCCATTTTCTCTGTCTGAAATCTGTGCAGCTAGCTGGCCAAATTGTTGCTCCAAACTTTTAATTGATGCTTCAACATTTTGCAATCTTTGATTGTTGCCCTCGATGAATGACTGAGTTGTTGCTGCCAATTTAGCAAGTTGATCTTCCAAGGATGGTTTGGAGGGAACAAAAGATTTTTGTGCCTGCTGGAATGGTTTTGCATTATTCTGATTGTCACCCCATTTGAAATTAGGATGATCCCTCCATCCTGGATTGTAATGATTGGCATATGCATCATTCCTAGGCCTTTGATAGCTGTTCATCATATTAACATGTTGTTCAACAAGCTCCGGGTAGGAATCTCTATGCGGGCAGCCCATTATGTCGTGTGTAGCCATGCTGCAGATAGTGCAAACTGTTGTTGCAGGTGGCTGCTGTGTAGAACTTGCTATATGTTGTAGAAGAATATCAAACTTTGCATCCATATTCTTTTCCATTTTTTCCATTTGTGCAGACATGTTGGGAGATCCTGCTGATAACTCAAAAATGCCTCTTTTCTGTGAATGTTCTGCTGCCCATTGCTGAGATTCTGTAGCCATCATATCAAATAATTCAAATGCTTCTCTTGCAGATTTATTGGACAACGATCCTCCAGCTGATGCATTCACATGGCTTTTAGATGTAGGATTAAGCCCATCAAAGAAAATATTCATCTGTGTATCTGAATCAATCTTAACATGTGGACACTTTATGTACATCTCTGTATATCTCTCCCATGCTTCATGAAACTCTTCATTAGGTTTCTGTGTGAATGTCAAAATCTCCCTCTTGTAATTCAATGTCTTGGATGCTGGATAATATTTGTTCAGGAATTTTGTATGTAACTGCTGCCAAGTAGTAATGCTATTAGCTGGTAGAGTGAATAACCAAGTTTCTGCCTTGTCCTTCAAAGTGAAAGGGAAAAGACGTAACTTAATAGCTTCGGCAGAAAAACCCTTGATCAAAATATTCTTGCAACCCACAATAAATTTTGCAATATGTATGTTAGCATCTTCATTAGGCAGCCCTCGAAAAGTGGGTAGAATTTCAAGCATGTGGTGCTTGATCTCGAACGAATCACCCTCTTCTTGGTCGGGGTACACAATGCAATTGGGAACATCTGTGGCGCGGGCTGCTAATGACTCTCTGAGTGGTCTGCCTACTGCAGGTATTGCTAACGCCATGGTACCCTCGGCTGCAAACAAATTCTGCAAAAAAGTGCACTGCAATGAACAGTCCCAGGCCCAATTAACTTCTCTTCGCTGTCTATGTAGGGTGCGCTCTGGTTCTGGATCAAACTGTGCAAGCTGTGCAGTTCCTGATCTGGTCTGGACCATGCAATATGCAGAATCTGTGTAAACAGAAACGAAACTGTTCAGTTTTTGTTTTTGTTTTTTGTTTTTTTTTTTGACGAAAATTAAAAATAAATTAAAGTAAATAAAATAAAATAAATCAGAAAAAGTTAAAAAAAAAATTATCCAAAATAGTCCCCGGCAGCGGCGCCAATTTCTTGATAGGATTTTTAGTACCTGCGCAAACAGGGTTAAAACCACGTAAAATACTTGCAAGAAAACAAGGCTATTGTAGTATAGATGCTCATGCAAGGTCGTTTTCCACAAGGACTATTTAGCAATTTATGTGAAAACAATTTCTAATTAACTACCTAAAATTAAAGTAGAGAGATGAATATGAAGTTGGTTGATTCTAAAAACAAATATTAAACAAAAAAAAAACAAATACGATTGAAGGAAAAAGTTTTGAATATCAATTTATAAAAGCACTAGGGTTCCACCATCACCTAGCAATCCTATGAATTTTTACCAATTACTTATGATTTGCACATGCCACTTTGAAGGTTAGGTTTTCCTAATTTATATTCTACTTGGAACCTCCAACATAGAACGTATATCTAACATGCAACCCGTCCGGACGTTCGGATCAAATCTGAACATGAAAGACTCATTAAGTTTTGTGAAAACCCTTTGAAAAACCATGCAACCCTTAAGAGCGTGATGTTCGCCTTAAGTGAACTTACAATTATTAATCACAAGAAGCTAGCATCAATTTCAGGGAACCTTCCGACCAAAATTGCATCAAATTACTTTTCTAAAGATCCTAATGGTGATCAGGCATCAAGACAATCAGATAGTTTAAACCAGTGATTAACAATTCAAAGCATGCATGCACTCAATCATAAGCAATTAAATAAAAATCACATATTCATGCTAAGGCTCAAGGCTTCACCCTAGCAAAAGAGATTTAGTTACGCATACGCATAATTGAAATCCAAGAAAATATCATTAAGAAGAATAAGAATGAAAACACCTGAGAGTCGCGAAAATCCAAAACCCTCGCAATTGCTCCAAAAGCCAAAAAGAAGTCAAAAGGGAATCCCGAAAATTGTTGTGAAAACCAACTTAAGTACTTCCTAAAACCTAGCTGCCAATGTACAGCTTTTCTATCCCTACAAGGAAATTAACTAAAATAAAATAAGACTAGGAAATAAAGTCCAAATTGGATTAGGAGAATCTGCCCAGCCACGTTTTGGTCTCAAATGTCCTCCAAATCTGGCCCAAGATAGCTCGTTTTAAAGATAAAAATATTCCGAACACTTCTCCAGAAGGCCACGAACCCATCCGAGGTCATCTTGGGCTCCAAAAACGCAATACAAGCCCAAAACGTCACTATTCCAGCACTGCACATCACTCCTTCATTTATTTGCCAGGAAATCATCGCTTGGTGGAAAAGTCTGATATTTTGATACGATCAAGCTAAGTGACTCACGTACGTCCTCCAACTGGAATTACTCCAAAATTCATCCATTTGATTATGTTTTGCTCCAGAGGAAGTCGAAAGTCCTATATTGGAAATATAATTCAAAGTATCAAAATTCTTCCAAAATATTAACCAAAATATACTAAGAATGAGGTTAAATATATAATATAAAATCGACTCATCATTGCCAAATTGGGATAATCCGACGTCATCGGCTTTGTTGTTACTAATCTCATTCCCATGAATGTTGAAAGTCACGCCGGCCCTGGGATCCACAACAGTAGGTTTGGGACTATCAGAATTTTTAGGAGGAGGCTGTGGATCCACAACAGTAGGTTTGGGACTATCATAATTCTTAGGAGGAGGCTGTGGTTCCACAACAGTAGGTTTGGGACTATCATAATTCTTAGGAGGAGGCTGTGGATCTTTCACAGGCTGGTGAGTTTCCTTACACTTGAAACAACAGCAACAACATGAAATTACCGCCCTAAATGCCATTAGCTAGGAAAAAGTTCGGAGGCTCAAAACTAGCTAGGTTGCTAATTTTTGCCTTGGCCGCTTTAAATCAAACATCATCAACATGCTACCCTTATATAGATCGTGATCTAATCGTAGTCTTAGCTTGCTTGCCAAGTTACGTACTGTATGCCCTCGGAATGTGAATTGTGTCCATTTCGTCAACAGATAATGCTAATGAGGAACAACCAACCTGGAAAGGTCGTACCCTTCGGCCCACCCAAACCCCAGAAACGTGATTTGGGAGGGAGAGAGAGAACCCAATTGCTAGCAAATAAAAATGATTTCTTAATAAGTTAGTGATAATAGGAATAAATATAGTGCACCTCTAACTAGAGTCTTTATATATGTGTAGCACAAATTAAGAAGAAAGAGTTGTTTCTAGTGTAGAATCCAAAGTTCGAAGGCAAGTTTTAACATAGAAATTGGGGCTGAAATTAACTTTTTTCATATGATTGAAAAGGGGAATTCCTAATATCTATAGTCAAATGTCCCATTCATATATCTTTGATCACAATCTTTGTGGTACACCCTTTCACTAGCTAGCTAGTTTGAACACAATCTTTTTCTTTTTACTTTATAATTTTTTCCATATATCTCAACAGTTAAATGTTTCGATTTGGATTGCCATACGATTTTCTCTCTAGAACTGAACCGTCATTTGCTTACGTAGGTTTGTTGCTTAAAAGAGAGATTGGATGGTTGGGAGTTTAAATTAGTGTTTTCGAATAATTTCACCTACCTTTGAAGTATTCGATTCTTCTTATATGTTCCATGACTTCCAAACAAGTGGAGCTCGAGCAAATCCAGAATAAATTCAAAAACAAGAAAATTGAAGGTCCTTAATAATGGGGGCCAGTTATAATGGTGGTTCAGGACCACCAAACAATTAAGACATTACGAAGTTTCCTTAAGATAAGAATCTTGTCCTTTTCAAATTAAGCTGCTATGTTAATATAATAATATGTTATGAATGAACAGCCTATGGAGGAAAAACATACGAAAGATGGGGTAGTGTAGGATACGGCTCTTATCTTAATTACCCATAAGGCAAAAATGATCAATTCTCTTTCTGATTTGTTTGGTTTCTATAAATAAAGGCCGTCGTTAAACGAACCATAAAATTAACGGAGTGCACCTTATGATCTAAGTACACCTTAATATTTGAATCAAAATGTAAAATTAACTAATTACACCCTATTTAACTATCAAAAATATCCACTTCTTCTTTTTCTTTCTATTTTCAATTGATTGCAATCACATCCATTTTCTGATTAATTTGATGATCAGTGAGCCCCTTGTGTTTCTAGGAAGATTATGGCAATTTATTTTGACAAATTGACAAATTTTACTTATTAAGATCTAGTTTATGGATTATAGAATTTGATGTGACCAAAAAATATTACTCTAGAATCACCTCAAATTCTTAATAACTAAGTTCCTGTTTGATAACCAAAAATATATATAGTGGAGGGCCTCCCTTCCTATCAAGTATAAAAATCCTACTAGAGATGGGCCCTGGCGCCTTTCTTTGGATGCACTCAAACATGTTACGTAACAAGGGTTGGTTTTCAGGTCTAAATCTCTCCGTCCCATAATTCTTCAACGGATTTGTATCGTGATAATAATCCATCAGCCGAATCCAGTTCTTCTCTCTCCTCATCATTTTGTGCTGTGGGATGTGATTGATCTTGCCAAGGTCATCTTCTGATAGCTCCCCGTCAAACATGTTTTGTTGAAATTTTTGCAGGGGTCAAAGCCACTGCAAGCCTTGGCATGCCTCTGTCCCTGTGCATGAGAAATTCCATTCACCCTTTTTAATTTTAGAAAAAAAAAAAACCTTTAAAGATAGGCTGGCCTCTCTGGCCTTACCTTGTTTGAAGGCCCGTAGAGGTCCCTATTTAGTTTTCATCTTGTTATTTTTGGATTTAGGGATCAAAGTACTAGTTATTGTGGTCAAGGCCCAAAGGATTTAGAAGGATGGGGCACTGAGAAAGGTGAGGAATAATTCATATCATATCAGACCCTACAACATGAAAGTGATCCCAAAACTGTTAGGTACATAAATGAAAAAGAGAGGGTTTGCATTGCAAATACTTTGAACCTGGGAATGGAATCATGTTAAGGTTGTATATCTAGTACACAGGAACAAGCTAGCTGAAAATTGGTAGTTTGTTGTATGAAGAAATAAATATAAAAAGTTAATATAGATCCAAATTTTCATCGAGGAGTAAGGTTTAATTCTCGGATTTGATGGATCATGTATATAGCAAGGTTTGCCTATATATTATTTGTCTTTAAATTACACACATATATGTATAACAAGAGAAAGAGGCCCACGAAACCTCTGTTATTCTAGCTATTTTTAGTAGTTCAGTGCATATTAAGAGGCAGTGGAAAAGCCATTATTTAATTACGGTCCACAACCATCTATTATACACTTCACTCTCTGTCTTCACTGGAGTCATCGCTTTCGCTTCCAGAACTGGACTCCTCTTCTACCTGATTCTTGCGGCCAATGTACTTGTTGCCAAACCCGAAAACTCCGGCCTTGTCTGCTTTGCCTCCGTTAATAGTATTCCCACTAATTCTGAAATTATCGCCTGATGGCTTGCCTTTCTTTTTCTTAGAGCCACTCTTTGCTTTGCTGCCACTTCTTCCATTATTGCTCTTGGAAGCAGCTGTTGGCTGGGGGGCATTACCTGGTGGCCTCGAGAACCTGCTGTTTTGGTTCTCCAAGTTAGGCTTTAGAAATAGCTGGCCTGTCGACATTTTTTATCTTAAGTTTGCATACACATCTTGGTAATGAACTTGGGTTTTTATATAAGTGTTAGCTTTGTCGAGAAGATAATGCGATGTGACTGATTGATATTCCTTCCTGGTATGGACGGAATATGATTCTTTCTTAGCACGTAAAGAATTGGCTTCCGATTCCTGAAAGCTTTCAAACGCTTTTTGAATATTCCAATGAAGTCGTATGGGTGAGGGTTAGAGTACTGGGTTTTTTTTATTAAGGACTAGCCATACTTGATCGATAATACAATGAATGAACTTTATTCTTAGCATCAAACAAAAAGAAGATGGTGGGTACTAGATAATTTATATGTAAGGAATTTTATCAAACAGTTAGTCCCCATAGCACTTTGCTCAAAAGAGTATCAATTGAATTTCACGGGCAACAAAAAGGGCCTAATAAGGGTAATAGTCTTCACTCACTCTTAAATAAAGAGATATTTAGTCAAATACCCATTCTTAGCACTAAAACTATAAATAAACCCTACACTATTTAATTTTTATAAACATACCCAAAAAATGATAGCTGGCTTAATTGAATTGAATTTTAATTATTAAATTACTTTAATGCCCCATTAAGTGTTTTGGACTCTTTTATGAGGTTTTTGGGTTGGGTTTGTTTTAAGAAATCAATGGCAGTTTTGTAATTTGAAAGAAATTAAAAGCCTTTTTGTTATGTTATAAATGGACTTTGGGTGTGTTTCTAAAATCCATTTCATATAGGGCTTTTTTTATAATTTGGGCTCCTATATTGGGTATTATAGTGAATTTCCCATAAATAAATCTGTCACTGCTTAGTCATACACGATCGGTAATCCCACGAATCAACTTTATTCGCACCATCAAATAAAAAGAAAATTTTATTCTGACGTTTTCTTTTCACGAAAAGTGAAGTATATAAACCCTTTTTCTTTTGCTACGAAGACGTAAAGCTTTATGGCTTCCAGTTTTTCTTGGTTGAAGGATGTTTCACACCTCAAATGTAAAAGAAGAGGCTTTGCTAATCCTCATCATTTTCTCTCCTTATCTTTTTTATTCTGTCATTGTCACACGCATAACATATATGTAAGGGTTTCTAATAAGAGTTATTATTTTAATATTAGAAAATGTTTACAATAAGAGTTGTTATTTTAATATTAGAAAATGTTTACAATAAGAGATATTATTTTATTATTAAAAATGTTGTGATTCCCATAGCTAAATAGAGTAACATTTTTCAAGTGGCTAGAAAAATATAATATTCCAGTCACTGTGCAGATTACTTAGTCCCAATTAGTTACTTGTCGTTGGAAACCTCATGAGGGGGATTTGCTAAAATTAATTGTTGATGGGGCATTTTGTGTGGCTGATAAGATGGGGCTAGTAGCAGTAGTCCGAAATGTCAATGAAGAATTAATGGATGCCATGGCTAAACCTGTAATTGGCTGTCTTCCTAAGGCTTTTGAAGCCTAGGTTGTCATATGACATTAGATGCAGGATTCATAAGGTTGATTATTGAAAGTGATTGTTTGGAGGTGATGATTGAGGCCGTGAATTGAACTGAATTTGACATGAGCATTCGTTCATGTAATTTTGTGGCTCACCAATTAGCCAAATTTGCTTTATCTTGTAATGGGATATGTTATTGGATTGAAGGGGGGCCTAGCTAGCTTCACTCTTACCTTTGTGTTCTCTGCATTCTATTGATGAATAAAGTCTTTGGTCTTTGGCCTTTAATAAATAAATAAATAAAGATTGCTTAATCCCAACATATATTTCGAGTACTTGCTATTTGAAAACAACTGTTCTCAAATGAAATATAATTTCATAAGATTGAATACATATCCACCATAACTGCGATTGAATAGCTAGATATAATCGTTACACAATTTTTTTTTTCTTTGAAATCAAGAGTGACTAGATAACATTTACAGAAGATTGTTGAATTTGATCTTTAAGTACCATGTAAGTTGCCTATATATTTTGACAACTCCATTATTTACTGTTGCCATCATATATGTAGTAATTACTTCAGAACTAATCTCTTTCGTCTTCAGTACCGGAGTCAGTTTCTTCTTCAGTCGAGTCTTCTTCTTCTTCGTCTCTCTTCTTGCCGCCTCTACTATACTTGTTACCAAAGTCGAAAACTCCAACCTTGTCGCCTTTGCCTCCATTAATAGTATTCCCATGAACCTTGAATGAATCGCCGCTTGATCTGGAACTCTTTTTTTTCCCATTCTTTTTCTTGCCATTCTTTTCTCCAATATTCTTGTGCTTGTCAACTTTTCCATTATTCATGGGCAGCTGGGGATTAGCACAAGTACTAATTCTAATTTTCGAATTTGCTGGTTGGTTAGGTCCTCCAGCAATTGAGGAACTATTGTCATATGCATTGGGTGGTTTTAAGCCCTCACTAATGTCATGTCCATGAGGAACAAACGACGTCACATTATCATGGCTTAATTCTGAAGGATTAGTTGGGGCTGGTTGTGTGGGATAATAGTAGTAGTACGCAGGAGCAGCATTAGGAGCAGGATTAGGAGTGTAATTATTATTAACTGGATATCCATTAACCACATTAGGAAGAGGAGGAGGAGGAGAATAACCTGGATGATTATATCCTTTGGAAGTAGCAGGTGCAGGAGTGCCTCTGGTACTATTTGGATTGTAGCATTGCTCTGGAGCTGGACCATTGTTGAGCAAACCCAACGCCTTCAGCATATTGGTAAATGTCATTGTACGTATCAGTTGGAAGCTGATCAAAGTTGAAGATTGCTTTGCCTTGTCCACTTTCTAAACATGGTATATTTCTCTCCTTTATATATAGATAATAGTGGAGGAATATTGTCAAGTGGGCATTAGCTTGCTTTCCAAGCTATATTCTCACACTTTTGTCAACATATATATATATATATCCTCTCATATCCTTTCACTAATCCAAACCGTCTATTGTGTGGAATTCATTCCGTCTATTGTGTGGATATTCATTCTAAGATCATCTCTACAAAAAAAAAAAAAAACACCCTTGAATTCGATATCATTTAACCATTCAATTAAATTATTGAATATGAATGGAAAGGGGAATATATATTCTTTATGACCCCGTGTAAGGATTTGAGAGGAAAAAATATTATTCCTTGGGATCGAACCTCAATATATATTCTAATTGTTGGATATGAATCATGGCTATATATGTTAGAATAATGTATTTAATCCCACATCGACATGTATGGTTAACTATGAGTCATCCCTTGATATAAAAAGGAGCAATCAACTCAGCAATCGAGACATCCATCGATGCCTTTCACATAGACAACATCGGTTTCTTCAACCAAAATGATGCCTTAATGAGCTTCAGTTATTGACTTTCGTCCAAATTTTGTTGACTTCTGATGTCTTTGACTACAACAACAACAGTCCTTTATATAACACTGATGCCTTTTCATAAGAACCACATCACTTATGGTATATTTTCCGATGTCATTAAGGTATTTAGCATCGATTATTTTCACACATTATAATGTCTGACTGTTATGAGCGTCGTTTTCTTCATATTTGTGATTCTTTTTAACAAGAACCATACTTGATAGTTTCCAACTCTCAAATTGTTAATAACTACATGATATAAATATTTCAATCCAACATTAAAAGCTTGAAAAGAAAGAGAATACAGTACTAAGCATCTACACCAACATTGAAGAGCTAGAATTGCAGTACATTACAAGCTCGACTTGCTTTGGCTGGAGCCTCCCTAACCATACCAATCTGCCAAAACATTAACATATGGATCAAAGTTTTACAAAATTCTAAAGTCCTAAGCACCGGCCTACTAATAAGAAATACATGAAACAGGGAAAAGCATTCTCAAGAGGATTAAAAGAGGAGAAATAAGGAAACGACAAGAGCCAGTAAAAAAAGAAAGTTTGTGATCAGCCAAGTATCACATATTGTATATAACAAGAAATAAAAATAGTACTTGAGTATTGACCAAAGAACAAGTAAGGGAGACATACAACATGCATCAGCACAAACAAAAATTAAAAGCATGACAATTACTTAGAGCATGGATGAAAGCTGGAGTTTGCAGCATTATGTAATTAAAATAAATAACTTTTGACAGTTTTCAAAAATTCCAAATAGTCTATCCCACAACACTAGTAGAATCAAACATAAGTATCAGAGAAATGGTCATAAAAACATACGCAAGACCCCCAATAAGTTGAAGAAAAAAAAAGCACAAACCACGCAGGGGAAGCTCCACGACCACAATGATCAGTTCTCAACTGAAATGAAAAAGAAAAAGCATTAAATGTAAACATATTAGCATATATACAATCACAGACAGTATCCAATTTGAACAAAACCACCAAACATGACAGTCCTGAGTTCCAATTTGAGCAAAATGCAATCATCATAGTCAACCCCAAACATGACAGCCCTAATAAGGAGAGAATTCAGGAGTCAGATTTGGCATTTCACTTGGAATTCGTGCATCAATAAGATCCAGCAGTCCAATTCAGTCTCGTACCAACAGTGCACCAGTCCAGGCCAAAGTTAAGTGAAAGGATTACAAAACAATTGCTCTAGTTCACACGTGACTTGACTATGTGGAAAAAGAGAAGCGAAATAATTAGGCAGGCTGTAAACCAAAGAAAATAATAATTAGCCAAAGAACTTTCCGCGGACAAACATTCAAGCATTCATACACTGAAGAAAGGAAAAGACAAATGAGAGTGGCAGCGCAATGGATCCACCTTATACGCGCTTTGCGTACAAACTTTTGCTTTTGAAAATAAAAATGCACAAACGAAAGGGCCCTATCGGACCTGCCCCATAGAAGAACTTCTCTCTCTCTCTCTCTCAACCAAGGTCGAGTCCACCAAAAATTGTGACACACTGACGTGAGTTGACTATGGGCGCAAAGCCACAAAACCATCCAGGAAAAAGACAAGTGAAATAACTAGCCAAGCATTATCCGGGGACAAAAATTCAAAAATTCATACATTGAATAAAGGGCAGGGCACATGGGAATGGCAGCATCAGGGCTGGGCATCTATTTAGGCCATTTCTAATTCAAATGGGGCTAAACTCAAATTTCTCCCCTTAAAAATACAACTATTCATGTATTGTTCGGACTCAAATTATGTTTTCCTCCAAATATGCATACTCATAATTTGAGTTCATAACTTTATTAAATTGTTTAAAAATAATTAACCTCTATTTTTTTTTTTTGGTTCATTTTTCTTCACATTATTTTTGTTTCAACATTCATGATTTAATCTTCTGAACATTTTAACCTAAAAAAATCCAAAATCCAAAGCATAATATAATTTCACTTAAAAATCGAAACATATTAAGATAAACCATAATTATTCTTGGGCTTGGTAGTTGTACTAGAAGTAGCACAGCTTTTGGAACCCGTTGCTGGGTTCGAGCTGCTGTTGTTTTCTTGTTATCACCAATTTTAGGCTTTAGGATTAGGAAGCCAGTAGACATATCTTCACCGTGGTTACAATGGCAGACCCGCAATTTTTTTACAGGGGTGGGCTAAATTTTTTTTTTGTGGACACCTATATGATTCAGACTACAGTCAGGTCCTCCACCAAAACACCCACAAGCTCAAGATGATCAAACCGCCTATGCAACATCAGCTCATAACATCTTCACCACATGAAACCACCACCAATGTGTAGACAGAGAAACACGTGAAAAAAGAAGAAGAGAGAAATAGAGATTTAATAAAACAAATAGAGAAAGACAAAAGGAAAGAAAGAGAAAGAAGAAAAATGGCAGAGAGAAATAAAAAGAACGAGAAAAGAGAGGAGAGAGAAAAGAAAGAAGAAAACGGGCGAAAGGAGTAAAGAAGAAAGAGAAAATGGAGAGAAATAGAGAGAAATTTTGGGCTAAAATTTGATTTATCTAAAGTTGGCTTACAAATTAAGCCTACTCTCAAAGTCACCAAATGAATTGCCGAGCTGGGGCAGCCCGCGCGTGACCCATACCAATTCTACACTCCCTTCTTCTATTTGTTTCTTTGTAACTTCTATGGACATCTTCATCTCATGTAACGCCTTTTTCGCTCGAATTCTAGCTTTGTCCCAATGCCATCTTTCCAACTCCCCCTCCCGCATGGCATGAATCACCGAACCTGCATTCAGGAATAGTAATGCTTTGAAAAACACGTGATTCATTAAGTGGACCCGCATCAACTTGTTCGGCTTCTTTATCATGCAATTAGGTCCTCACCTCAACAAGGAATAGTTGAAGTTTGCGGCCCCGCCCTATAGAATGAATAAGGAGAGGCCTATTCATGATCGAGCCACTCTTATACTATTGCTTGGTTACATCCGCTAAGCAGCTGCAAGTCTCTTATATATAAAGGCCACCCACAAAAAATACTTTTACGCATGCATGTGTATTGATCACATGTTTTAAGGAAGTTGAGGTTTTATCTCAAAATTAATTGGCAATTAGGGGAGTAGTCCAACACCTTGTAAGTCATTGTTAGATTTTTCAACTTTTCAATGTGGGACATCTTTCACTTTCACATTCTCACCCCTACATATGTGGTGAATTTTTAAACCTAAGATGTGGACTTCAACAAAAAATTATCAATCACATCAGAGTCAAGGACACCTTTTTCTTTGTAGATAACTAGCTGACATTGGTTGCACCACTGAATTCGTCTAATGAATAGGCAAGATTCCACCCACCACTGTCTTTTTCTGCATGTATACAGGATATATATCCTGCGAAAATAACTTAGCTTCTCCATTCTACCTTGTTTTTCCTCTGATATGATGTATCACATGATGAATGAATAAGAAATAAACCAAATGTCTCCTTCTGTCTTTGGGAAGAATTACATGTTCATATTCCTTTTAGATGGAGGCAATTTCCTTCATTGCCCTTTAACTATAATAACCAGGTACATCACATATACTAATACTGTTACAATTATACATAAGCAAAAAGAGGTCTGCAAGCCTGAGTTCATTGCTGTATGAGCTACAATTACAGTTCAGTAGAATCTAGTGTTCAATTGGCCACATACCTTATTGTGGTAGCAAAAAATTAATGGCAACACCATGTAACAAACATAAGGATGTACCCTGTGGCTTTCTTCTCTTTAAGGGCAGAGTAGACCTACTACAATTTTTCCCTAAAAACAATTACCCATATACAATCACGTGGGTAATCACGTGGGGCCCACTTCAGAAGTACAATCACGTGTGGTACTATTGGTCCTGTACAATAGTACGTACAATATTGGCTAGAACAGATGGGTGGGTTCCATTTCTTTTTTGAGAGGCTTACAAGTGTATAGAATACAACTAATGTATGTATATAAAGATATAAAAGATGAAGGAGCTGCTGGATAAGCATGGGGACATTTTTCGTACGTCATTGGACATTTTGGCTTTTATACCTAGCTAGGAGACAGAGCTGAGGCTATGAATGTAAATGTGTCGTTGCTAGTTCGTCCGTCTTTTAGGACTTTTATATATGTCCATGTGAACAAATTAGGATTAATCGTCTTATTAGTTCTTGAATTTAGATTCAATTTGTATTTGAGTATTTTAATTTCCAAAATAGTTACCATGGTCTTTTAACTTCACTTTCGTTAGAACAAATGGTCCTACCGTCAATTTTATTAACTTTTGTTTTTTGTTAAATACAGGGGCAAAATGGTATTTTTATGTTAAAACCAAAACAATGAAAAAAAATCATATCTTTAAAATAACAATAAAGAAAATCAAATAAAAAACCAACCAAAAAAAAAAAATCAATTTTGGGGGAGTAGAAATCAGGATAAAAGGGGAGAGAGAGTTTAATTTTAATTTTTTAATTTTTTTATTCATATTTTAATCAATTTTGATACAAAAACACCATTTTGCCCTTGTATTTAACAGAAAAGTTAACAAAATTGACGGCATGACCATTAGTACTAAGTAGTCTTCTAATTTTGAGTGTTGCCAAAGTTGTTAAACCCAACTTTCGCGCGGATCCATTTGAACTAATATTGTTGGAAAAAAATGTTGTGACCAATGGCACTACGGTTAGGGTTGGGGAAGTCCTCCCTTCCTTCACGGCCACCTTGGCCTTGGCTGGCATTTCTCATCAAGTTGGTGTTATGAAAGTTGACCATCTCAACACATTCGGCTCCATTGACTATGGTAATGCTATTGTTATGAATATTGCTGGTGACGCAGTAATCTTCTTCATTAGTTGTGTTGTTCGTGTTGCTGAAGTTGTGAAACCCTTCCGGTGCTCCATCTCCTTTAATCTCATAGCCAGAGATGTCCTCGCCGACACCTTTGGGCTTCTTCCCTTCTCCGCCACGGGCATTGGTCCAGAAGGTATCAGAGCTGCCATGGGGGAAAATCCCAACATCTGTGGCGCCACTGGTTTCGTTGATTTCATTTTTAGGATAATAGTTCCTGCTTCTGCCGGCTCCTTCATTATTATGAAGAGATATTTAGTCATATATCAATTCTTAGCACTAAAACTATAAATAAACCCTACACCATTTAATTTATATAAACAAACAAAAAAAAAACCCAAAAAAGGATAGATGGCTCTATTGAATTTAATTTTGATTATTAAATTACTTCGATACCCTATTGAGTGTTTTGGGCCTTTTTTTGAGGTTTTGGGGTTGAGTTTGTTTTAAGATATCAATGACAGTTTTGTAATTTAAAAAAAGTTAAAAGTTTTTTTTGTTATGTTGTAATAATGCTCAGAGAGAGAGAGAGAGAGAGTATGCAGTCGCCAATAGGGATGGGAGGTTGGGTGGGGTGGTTTTGGTCTTCGTCTTTCTTTATCTTTTTTTGGTATGAGGTTCGTCTTATTTTGATAGTCCAAAAAACAAGTCACTCTCGTGTGGAAAACTTGTGTGGTTGAGGATATCGTTGGGTTTTGATGTAATTTTGTTCCTTTTTTTAGCCCCAGTCAACAGAAATGAAATTGTAGAGATTTATCTTGGATTAATTACTGTTTTATTCTTTAAAACGAATTATCAATCTCACTTTATCTCATGAAATTGAAATTTTCTCACTTAAACTCAGAATCTCTAAAAATTGTTGAAATTTTCTCACTTTACCACTTCCGTCCACAAAATTGTTAAGTGTACACATGGCATGATCATTTTAGTAATTTTAACTATTAAAAAGCTTTAAAATACAAATTAAATATAAAAAAACATACTTAAATATTTTAAAATTACTAAAATGTCCATGCTACATCAGCACACTTAATGGTTTTGTGGACGGAATTTGACGGAAGTGGTAAGAGAGGAGAGGATTGCCTGCAAGCAGTGGTTGTTAGGTTGTGAGGTTGCTTGGGTTGATAAGAGAGGGTTCGAGGAATAAGTCATTCAACTCAATAGCAAAACATTGAAAGTCGGCATGTAAGAAGTTGCCTCGTTCAAACTTTTCCAAAGAAAACTACATGGGTAAAACTTTAGGGTAGGAAATAGACTACCACACATACTAGAATTACAACTTGATTCATAAGCAAAAAACAATTTGATCCGGCCAATCATGTGGGACAAAATCCATTAGCCAAAGAGAAGACCTCCATCTAGAACGATAGACCATTATCACAGAGAGTAAATCGCGCTATCTGATTTGCAGCACAATTAGCACTACGAGAAACATACTGAACAGTAGAACGATGATTGGATGAAATGAGACGACGAACCTCATCCTCCAACGCCCCTTCAGCCGCCAAGCACTCCCCCTTATTATTAATCATTTGGACCGCCATCAAAGAGTTTGATTCAATAAAAAACAAAGGGCACAAAAGACGCATCCAATGCAAAGGAAATGCAAATCTTTTTTTTTTTTCTTTCGTCAAATGTACTTTCCATTAAACAAAAGATAGTACATTAGGGTGAAACACGACTACCAACAGCCAGACACAGCAAACAAAGAGCAAAACACCACAAGGCTACCAACAGCCCAAAAACAAAGCCAACTAAACGCAAACAGACAACAGGTACAAGTAATCAAGTTAGAGATCAGAGCATCGACACCTCCCAGGGGAGTGTGTCCGTCTCTAAACAGAAGACTACTGCCTAGGCTCAAACAGAACAAAATAAAAACCAAAACTAAAATGCCAAAATAGCAGGTTCACAACAACAAAACCCCACAAAAAGCTAAAACCCTAAAATCTAACCCTAAACAAAACAAGCTGCCGTCACCACCAATAGATATGCCGCCGCAGCCACAAGAAAAGCAAGGGCTATGCGAACCAAGAGGAGATCTGTAGAGTGTAGATTTTGGGGAGCAAGCCGCCATGCGTCATACTCAGGAGATCTATCAAGTTGTGGATATGAGAATAGGTTGATGGGGTAAAACAACTGCAGCAACCCAGTGGCAAACCAAGTAAATCTTAGGGATAGAGGACATTTGGGTTTGAGATTTTGTGGGAGAAGAGATACAATGTACCCCACATACTAAAACTGGGAAGAAAAAAAAACTCAGGTGTCGTTGTATGCCAGAATCGTTCTTTTTCTTTAGTAAAATACGAACACGTCACAAAGAAAACAAACACTCATAACTTGTCAAATTTTTGGAACGAGAAGACAAATTTGAATCTTG
The DNA here is from genome assembly GCA_020226455.1 of Prunus salicina. Taxonomy (NCBI): domain Eukaryota; kingdom Viridiplantae; phylum Streptophyta; class Magnoliopsida; order Rosales; family Rosaceae; genus Prunus; species Prunus salicina. The sequence continues at coordinate 13,955,687 of CM035341.1, read as the reverse complement.
ACCCAATTAGAACGAGAAGAAAAGTAACAGTTGTTCATTTGATCTTGACCCAATAAAGAAGACAACTTTCAATGGATTTTCTTTTCATTATCAATGTTCTGTTTCCGTTTCTGGGCGGATTTGCTTAAAAGGATTGTCATAGGAATTAATATAGTCTGAGTAATAATAGTAATGATAATAACAATAATTCTACATTCTTAATTATACATAAAAAGAGCCCTACGAGCCTTTGTATCAGCTCTTATACATAAAAAGAGCCCTACATTCTTAATTATACATTAAAGTTAAACTTTAAAGCATGGAATGGAAGAACAGATCGATATTGCGATTTTATTTTATTAATGTCCTTCTCCAAATGCTTTAAGTAATGTTAACTTTAATTTATTATTTTCAAGCCGGTGACTTCTTCCCGCCAGAATTCTTGTGGATTGTACGGTTGTCAAAGTTACTGAACCCAACACCCTTACCTCCTTTTGCAGTAATTTTATTGCCCGTAATGTTGCGACCACTCTAGGTGACGGTCGCGCCGCCTTGGCCGGTGTGATCAGTCCTGTTGTTAAAGTTGGACATCCCGACGTCGGTGGCATTGGTTGAGGTAATTACATTGTCACATAAATCCAACGTGCCGCCCCTTTCCTGCTCCTGGATCAGTATCTCAGGGACCACCGCAATTTTCTTCGGAGGCTGACGGTCATCACCAGTCGGAAAATTCTCCGCCATCAACAGGGTGTTGCCAAAGTTGTTATACCCAACTTTCTCGGATCTCTTTGCAATAATAGTGTTGGAACGAATGTTGTGACGGATGCCGCTAGGGTTAGGGTTGGGGAAGTCCTTCCTTCCTTCACGGCCACCCTGGCCTTGGCTGACATTTCTCATCAAGTTGGTGTTACGAAAGTTGAACATCCCAACACAGTTGGCTCCATTTTCTGCGGTAATTTCATTGTCACGAATATTGCTGGTGACGCAGTAATCTTCTTCCTTAGTTGTCTTGTCCGTGTTGCTGAAGTTGTGAAACCCTTTCGGTGCTCCATCTCCTTTACCTTCAATCTTATTTTCAGAGATGTCCTCGCCGTCAACTTTGGGCTTCTTCCCTTCACCGCCACCTGCATTGGTCCAGACGGTATCAGAGCTGCCACGGGGGAAAATCCCAACATCTGTGGCCCCATTGGTATACTTGATTTTATTTCCATTTTCATCAGGAATCCCTGTCATGTTTGGCTGGGGAGCTTTGGACATTTTTTTTTTTTTTGCGCTCAATATAACTCAGGTTCACTACTCGTATTTTAGTTCAAGGACATGATCATGACTTTAGCCTTCTTTTTTATTGGGTTCTCACGCGTTTTGGTTGATTTTTGTGGATATTGACTAACGCGTTTTGTGGTCCCTCCCGTTTTAGGCTAGTTTTCCTCTACTTTTGATTTGGGCTTTTCTTGCCCCCATTCAATGAACCTTTTTTCACAATTAAAACAAATACAAATATAAAATAAATAAATAAATAATTTGGGTTTCCCAACCTATTTTCGTGAATCTCATTTCACAATTTTAAAAGCTAAAAAAACAAAATCAATTGTGTTATCTGGTAGAAAGGGATAAAACAACGCAATTGTTACCAAAAAGAAATAGCAATCAATAAACAATGGCTGCTCAATCGATCATGAGTTGCTGATCAAAATGGCACATATATACAACAGCCAATGGAGGCTGAAGAAGATCTTGGTGTTTGCTAATTAATTTGCCTATTGGGTAAAGTACTTTGAGAAAATATGTTCACTGTTTAGGGTGCATTAGATATTTACTCATTGGATATTTACTGTTATTTCTAGAGTGCATTAGTAGTAGCAGTAGATGTTACATTAGTATGTTCAAATCTCTTGGGCTGGAGAGCAGCATGATTTTTGGAACTCGTTATTTCTGGGGACTTGGAGCTGCTGCTGCTGTTTTGGTGGTCGATGGTTACTTTAGAATTAGAAATACAGAAAAGTTGATATAGATTTAAATTTCCATTGAGGAGTTGGGTTTAATTATCAGATTTGGTGACTTTGATCTAAGCTCTTTGACTTTTGTGCCACATAGGATTACATTCTTTTTTAATATTTTCTTATGTAATCTGTTTATTTATTTATTTTAAAATTATTTTTGTTCCAATGTTGCCCCTATAACTTGAATCGGGTAATAATTAGCTATTTACAACATTTGGCATTAAATTAAAAAGGAAAATATAGCAAACATATCCCAAAAATGACGTTTTTACCTACAATCATGCTCCTTCGAACTCTAGATGTTTTGACAAAGGAAAAAATGCATTTGTTTACGGTGTCCTATTGCGTAGGTATATATGTGTTTTGTTTTTCCTTCATATTTTCGACATTGTGTAATTTATGTTCTAATTTTTATAGGTAACATAAAATTTTATTTGTCTATTTTTGTATCTGATTTATAGGTAGTCTTCTAATTTATGTTCCTAATTTATAGGTAGTCTTGTAATTTATGTTCCTAACTTATAGGTAAACACGATTTATCAAGGATATAATTCAAAATTTAAATTCTGAAATGCAATTACAAGGAAATAATGCATTAAATTTATATTTTCAATGTGTTTTCCTTATTTACATCAAAGGGTAAAATCAACACACACAAAAAAGAGTAATAAATGTCAGAGGACCTACATCTAAAAACAAAAAACACGTGAACTAAACCCAATGACAGCTAATCATTTTGAATTTAGATCTAAGAAGCCCATAGAAGTATCTTCAGAAACTAGTTGCTTGGGATGACCAGTTGTACCTCCCTTGAGGACAAGGTGGCCTGTAGACATTTTTTTCCACCTTACTTGAGTCTTCGCAACTCAAGTAGTCTTCGCATTACATCAAAGGTGGCCTCAAGGTAGTCTTCGCAACTCAAGTTGATATCCAGTGTTTCTCCTCCACACAATTATTCTTCAATAATGTTCAGAAAGAGAGAGAGAGAGAGAGAGAGAGAGAGAGTAGGTGGGTGCAGTCGCCAATATGGATGGGATGGGAGGTTGGGTGGGGTGGTTTTGGTCTTCGTCTTTCTTTATCTCACTACAAGAAAAAAGTCATTTAACAACGCGCATTGTGCGTTGTTGAATTGTATTGACAACACGCGGCGCACGTTGTTGAAGCCGATGTCGTTAAAAGGTCCAGAGCTTTCGACAACACGCTTTAAAATTTTCATTCAAAAAATAACTCCATACATATCAATAGATTCATTGTCAAGTTACATTTATCCAAATGGAAATAGCATGGAAATTGTAATATGCATAGTCTAATAACACTTCAAAATCCTTGTCTGATCTAAAAACCAGATTAGTTGCATTTCAAAGACTTCGTCCTAGTTGCATTTCAAAGTCTTCATCCAATTGTGGAATATTACAATGTCAAACACTTTCTACGAAACTTAGTTCCTGAAAAGATCAAAGAACCAAAGTTACTGTGATTTCAAAGAAATTTCACATATGCATTAAGAAACATCTTCTATTAAGTATGAAAGTAAAGAGAATACTCTCAGAACCTTATTCACTTTCAAATTATATATGCTTAGCTTGTGAGATTGCAGTTACTATTTAATGGGTTATTCGGAAAAACCAAAGATTTTATCCACTAAAGCATATCAATGGAAAATAAAATAGGAAATAAAGAGCCAAAATCTTAACAATCAATCCCTGCTCATTAACGACCCCAAGTATACTTATATTTATTAATTATGCCAAAAAAAAAAAGGCCGGGGGGGGGGGGGGGGGGGAGGGAAGAGGCTCAGTGAATTATACCTCATCATAGTTGATGCTTAATTGCATAACCAAACAAATGCATCTTAAACCAATAGCTAAACAGCAACTTGAGTATAAAATCAAAGAAAGCACCAGTGCATGAGAGAATCAAACATATACATAAATAATAATAAAAATTCTAAAATCAAAGTACACCAACCTGTCAAATTGCTGCCTTCCCATTCTTCATCCATAGCAAGAAAACAAGTAAACCAATCCTCTTGTCACCCAATATCTAAAAGAAACTTTGAGGCAATACCAGAAAAGAAACATGATTAAATTTGAGGCAATCTTCAGTTAATCCATAAAAAGAAACAAGATTAAAAATATTTGGACTAATTACCGACAACAATAGCAAAGAGAAGCCAAAAGGGTCATATGGTGTGTCAAGTGTGTTCACCGACTGCAATGGCAGAGAAGATTTCTTAACAGAAAAAAGAAAACCTAGAGTTAATCCACATATAATTGAACTAACTAAACATGTCTTGGATTAAAAGCAGAAGTTTATAAATAAAGTCATTTAACAACGCAAATTCAGTATGACAATATGCTTCAAACACAAGAAAGAACATGATTTCTCTTGGACCAAGAAGCTGCTAATGAAACCCACCTATCCAAACACAATTCAGTATGACAATATGCTTCAAAATTCACTTTACAACTAATAAAATTCAAACAACATCATCCTAAAAAATGACAGAAAAAGAAAAAAACTGAACAACACTCCCAATGAAAATTAAACTTGTTCTCCATTTGCACAAAGCCAACAAATCTTCAAGAAACAAAATTATAGGAAAAATAAAAAAAGATTAGAACCAAATTTATAATCCACACCTTGCCTATAAATGCATCTAAATAGAAATTGGAAACCATAAGCCTGCACAAATTATTAACAAAGATTGGAAACTAAAACTCAAAATATAAATTAAAAACTCAAACCTCTTAAGGGTATTGGTGACGTGAGAGGGCATCTTCTTTAACTTTGGTGGAGTAATCTCCTTTGTTTGCTTTTCAATTTCCTCTTCTCTTTTCACCTCCTTCAAAACAGCACCTACAAACGAGACCTTATGCCCAAGCCCCAAATTAGATTTCATGGAGTTAATGGAATTATTTTAACAGAGAGATGTTTCATAATTAGAAATTAGTGTTCCAAATTCCAAACAAAATAAAGAATGAATCCAAAACTAAAAACAAAATGAAAGTTCATAACCAAATGAACACATAGGGAAATTTAAAACTAGTGGTTCCATTAGAGATTTCCAATGAGATTCAAGTAAGAAGGTGAATTACCAACTAAAAATAGAGAGATTCAAACTAACATCCAAAAACAGAGCAAAGAATGAGCAACAAGCTAACACTCAGAATGGAGCAAGAAATAACTCACTTGAGATTGAGAATGGGCAAGTCACTACAGAGAGAAAGCCCCAAAAAAGAAAACCCTAACAATAAAAAGAACAAATTAGAAAGAGATTGTAGAGAAACTCATAGAAAGATTGGATTTAGGTTCAAAAGAAACAGCAGCACATGCCAATACTTTAAAGAAAATGAAAACAAAACACAAGAACATGATGAAAATAGACAGAAAGAAGAAAATGAATACCATATATCTAGCAGAATTTGAAGCAGATTCCTTCACGAGTAGAGCGACTTGCTGGAGTAGTGTCTTCAGCCCACCCAACAGAATCAGAGATGCCTAAGGAAGGAAAAAAAAAACACTTTCAGCCTTAAATCGAATGGAAGGAATTGTGAATGCCCAAATCCTAAATCGAATCCTATGTATTGAAAAAAATTACAAAGAGCAATTCAAAGAATAGCCTTTGGAAACCCAATCAAAATCCCAAATCCTTCATAACAATCAAAACCAAAATTGGACCCCAAAAATAACCTAGGAAGTTGAAAATCAAAAGAGAATAATCAAAAATTTAATAGAAGTTAATTATAATTTTTGTTAGCCATAGAAAAGAGGGATGGGCCTTACACATGCTTCCTTTGCTTGGGCTTCTCAGAATAGATGAAATAGAGATAAAATAAGGGAGAGAAAGGGGTGTTTAAGAGAGATAGGCTGAAAACCAAACGAACGACAGAGGGGGAGAGAGGTGGGAGAGGGGGAGAGAGGTGGAAGAGGAGGAGAGAGTGAGAGGGCTTAAGGCTGAATGGGTTTCTCAATTTGAACTTGGTTTTCAGAAGAAAAAAAAAAAACCAAGTTTGCTCAGTCCAAAAAAAAAAGGAGGGAGTTTGTGAAAAATTTCCCGCATAAACTTCAACTTGGTATATGTTTTCTCTTACAAAAAAAAAAAACATTTCACAACATACTAGGCACGTTGTAGACTTCAGTGAAACTTGCAACGCGCTTGTGTGTGTTGTAGAATGGCCGTTTAACAACGCGCAGCTCCTGCATGTTGTCAAAAAAAATTTAGGCAACACGCATTTAAAAGCACGTTGTAAAAAGTACATTTTACAACACCCATTAAACCACGTTGTTATATGGTATTTTTCTTGTAGTGTCTTTTTTTGGTATGAGGTTTTTCTTATTTTGATAGTCCAAAAAACAAGTCACTCTCGTGTGGAAAACTTGTGTGGTTGAGGATATCGTTGGGTTTTGATGTAATTTTGTTCCTTTTTTTAGCCCCGGTCAACACAAATGAAATTGTAGGGATTTATCTTGGATTAATGACTATTTTATTCTTTAACATGAATTCTCAATCTCACTTTATCTCATGAAATTGAAATTTTCTCACTTAAACCCAAAATCTCTAAAAATTATTGAAATTTTCTCACTTTACCACTTCCGTCCACAAAACTGTTAAGTGTGTTGACATGGCATGGTCATTTTAGTAATTTTAACTATTAAAAAACTTTAAAATCCAAATTAAATATAAAAAACAGACTTAAATATTTTAAAATTACTAAAATGCCCCTTCCACATCAGCACACTTAATGGTTTTGTGGACGGAAATTGACAGAAATGGTAAGAGAGGAAAGGATAGGGTTCGAGGAATAAGTCATCAACTCAATAGCAAAACACTGAAAGTCGGCATGTAAGAAGTTGCCTTGTTCAAACTTTTCCAAAGAAAACTACATGGGTAAAACTTTAGGGTAGGAAATAGACTACCACACATGCTAGAATTACAACTTGATTCATAAGCAAAAAACAATTTGATCCGGCCAATCATGTGGGACAAAATCCATTAGCCAAAGAGAAGACCTCCATCTAGAACGATAGACCATTATCACAGAGAGTAAATCGCGCTATCCGATGTGCAGCACCATTAGCACTAAGAGAAGACCTCCATCTAGAACGATCATTGGATGCAATGAGACGACGAACCTCATCCACCAATGCCCCTTCAGCCGCCAAGCAATCCCCCTTATTATTAATCATTTGGACCGCCATCAAAGAGTTTGATTCAATAAAAAACAAAGGGCACAAAAGACGCATCCAATGCAAAGGAAATGCAAATCTTTTTTTCTGTTTTTTTGGTCAAATGTACTTTTCATTAAACAAAAGATAGTACATTAGGGTGAAACACGACTACCAACAGCCAGACACAGCAAACAAAGAGCAAAACACCACAAGGCTACCAACAGCCCAAAAACAAAGCCAACTAAACGCAAACAGACAACAGGTACAAGTAATCAAGTTAGAGATCAGAGCATCGACACCTCCCAGGGGAGTGTGTCCGTCTCTAAACAGAAGACTACTGCCTAGGCTCAAACAGAACAAAATAAAAACCAAAACTAAAGTGCCAAAATAGCAGGCCCAAAACAACAAAACCCCACAAAAAGCTAAAACCCTAAAATCTAACCCTAAACAAAACAAGCTGCCGTCACCACCAATAGATATGCCGCCCCAGCCACAAGAAAAACAAGGGCTATGCGAACCAAGAGAAGAGTTCTGTAGAGTGTAGATTTGGTGGAGCAAGCCGCCATGCGTCATACTCAGGAGATCTATCAAGTTGTGGATATGAGAATGGGTTGATGGGCTAAAACAACTGCAGCAACCCAGTGGCAAACCAAGTAAATCTTAGGGAAGGAGGACATTTGGGTTTGAGATTTTGTGGGAGAAGAGATACGGGTCGACGGAATGGAGGAGGGATGAAAGGAAAGAGAGACAATGTCCCCCACATACTAAAACTGGGAAGAAAAAAAAACTCAGGTGTCGTTGTATGCCAGAATCGTTCTTTTTCTTTAGTAAAATACGAACACGTCACAAAGAAAACAAACACTCATAACTTGTCAAATTTTTGGAACGAGAAGACAAATTTGAATCTTGACCCAATTAGAACGAGAAGAAAAGTAACAGTTGTTCATTTGATCTTGACCCAATAAAGAAGACAACTTTCAATGGATTTTCTTTTCATTATCAATGTTCTGTTTCCGTTTCTGGGCGGATTTGCTTAAAAGGATTGTCATAGGAATTAATATAGTCTGAGTAATAATAGTAATGATAATAACAATAATTCTACATTCTTAATTATACATAAAAAGAGCCCTACGAGCCTTTGTATCAGCTCTTATACATAAAAAGAGCCCTACATTCTTAATTATACATTAAAGTTAAACTTTAAAGCATGGAATGGAAGAACAGATCGATATTGCGATTTTATTTTATTAATGTCCTTCTCCAAATGCTTTAAGTAATGTTAACTTTAATTTATTATTTTCAAGCCGGTGACTTCTTCCCGCCAGCTGCTGCATCGTCTTCGTCATTCGAATTCTTGTGGAGTATACGGTTGTCAAAGTTACTGAACCTAACACCCTTACCTCCTTTTGCAGTAATTTTATTGCCCGTAATGTTGCGACCACTCTTGGTGACGGTCGCGCCGCCTTGGCCGGTGTGATGAGTCCTGTTGTTAAAGTTGGACATCCCGACGTTGTTGGAATTGGTTGAGGTAATTACATTGTCACGTAAATCCAACGTGCCGCCTCTTTCCTGCTTCACAAGGACCACCGAAATATTCTTAGGAGGTTGACGGTCATCACCAGTCGGAAAATTCTCCGCCATCAACAGGGTGTTGCCAAAGTTGTGAAACCCAACTTTCGTGGATCCATCGGCACTAATATTGTTGGAATAAATGTTGTGACCGATGCCGCTAGCGTTAGGGTTGGGGAAGTCCTCCCTTCCTTCACGGCCACCCTGGCCTTGGCTGGCATTTCTCATCAAGTTGGTGTTCTGAAAGTTGACGAACCCAACACATTCGGCTCCATTGACTGCGGTAATGCTATTGTTATGAATATTGCTGGTGACGTAGTAATCTTCTTCATTAGTTGTCTTGTTTGTGTTGCTGAAGTTGTGAAACCTTTTGTTGGAAAGTAAATAGGACAGCTAGGATTTGCTCCATAAATGCCATAAATGAGGACAGCTTTTGATGCTCCATAAATGCCGTGAATGAGGACAGCTTTTGATGGGATACACATGTTGTTGGAATGTAATCAATACCGGGTTCTACGGGAACTAGAATAGGCTGTGTAATTGATTGATTACCTGTATATATTCTTACCTCTTTTATATTGCTAGATAGTAGAGATAGCTTCCGGATTCTAGGAAACTTTCTTGTATAAATCTCACCTATTGCTTAATGAAAAATCATATCGGCACAATATCTTCTATACCATTTTTACATGGTATCAGAGCGGGAGAAACCCTAGCTCTTGTGCTTTTTTTCTTTTGCCGTTCTCTTTAAGCAGCAATTTAGATAATTTTTCTTGTTTCGCTACTTCTCCATGGGAGATGACGAGCAGAGCAGAGAGGGAGGTTCTGGTGCATCCAAGGATGGTGGTGCAAATGATGCCAGCAATCCTTTTTTTGTTCATCACAGTGACCATCCAGGCATGGTACTTGTTCCCAAACTCCTTAACGGAGATAATTACACAACGTGGTGCCGGTCAATTCGCTTATCCCTTGGCGCAAAAAATAAGCTAGGGTTCGTTGAAGGGACCATGCAAATACCGTCCGAGAAGAGCAATCCAGATCATTATTCTCGCTGGTTACAGTGTAACGATATGGTGCTCTCATGGATCCTTAATTCCATTGAACCTGAGATCGCCGATAGCGTCATCTATTCGACAACGGCACATGAGATTTGGGAGGACCTGAAGGAGCGATTTTCTCAAAGCAATGCACCGAGGATTTTCCAACTACAACGAGATATTGCTTCTCTCCATCAAGGGCAAATGTCTGTCGCTGGCTATTTCACCAAGATGAAGGGGTTGTGGGATGAATTGGGTTCCTACAACGATTCACCGTCATGTTCATGTGGTGCTATGAAGAAGCATCATGAAAAAGAGGAACACAATGCCCTCATGCAATTCCTGATGGGTTTAAATGAATCCTATAGTGCAGTAAGGGGCAGATTTTACTCATGAATCCTTTGCCGAGCCTTCGTAGAGCATATGCGTTGGTTTCGCAAGAGGAAAAACAGAGAGAATTAGGTTATGCACGGGTTGTAGCTGAAAGTGCAGCGATGGTGGTGCGATCCAGTCAGCAACAACAACAGGTCAACAATAATCAACGGCCTAACATTAGCCAACAACATCAGCAGTCCAGACCCAATCAGTTGCTACACAACTCCAGTTTCAGCCAACAATCACTGCTTTGTTCTCATTGTGGGGACACAAACCATGTTGTTGAAACTTGTTGGAAATTGCATGGCTATCCTTCATGGCATAGACTACACAAATCAGGAGGAGGCAATAACAACTCAAAAGGAGGTGGGGGCCGCAACAAATCTTCTTCAGCAAACCATGTGGATGCAAATCCTAGTTTTTATAATGTGAAAGCCGTGATGCCCAACCTCACCAATCAACAATATAAGCAAATATGTTCAGTCCTGACAGAGAAGGAAAGTGATTCACAGCCTGATTCCCAAGCAAATATTGCCAGTTCAGGTTTGTTTAAAAATTGCTCTACAACACTTAATTGGATTATTGACAGCGGGGCGACGGATCATATCACATCTTCCCCTCATTTGCTCACAAATGTGAAGCATTCCACCATGCCACCCGTAAAGTTACCAAGCGGAGACCAGGCTCCAATTACTGCTACTGGCACTTTGCCGATAAATTCATATTTATTTTTGAAAGATGTGTTGGGGGTTCCCACATTCAAAGTTGACTTGATGTCTGTGAGTAAGATTACAGAGGATTTAACTTGTTCAGTAACTTTCTTTCCACAATGGTGTGTTTTGCAGGATTTGGCTACGAGGAGGACGATTGGTCTGGGTAAGCAACGTGGAGGCTTGTACTATTTAGCAGCATTGGCTTCTTCAAACTCCTCTCCAAATAAATCTGATCCATCTTGTCATTTGGCTTCAGCTTCCGCAAATTTATGGCATCGCCGTTTGGGTCACCTATCTTCAGCTCGCTTAAATTTTATGTCCAAAACATTGTTAAATTTCCCTTGTTCTTCAAATAATATTTGTGATATTTGTCCATTGGCCAAACAGACACGACTCCCATTTTCTAATAGTTCCATCACCTCCTTTCATCCTTTCGCACTCATTCACTGTGATATTTGGGGTCCACATAAAATAGCCTCTTTATCCGGTGCACACTATTTTTTGACTGTGGTGGATGATTTTACAAGGTTTACATGGATTTTTCTCATGCATAATAAAAGTGAAACACAAGAGCACCTTCGATCTTTTTTTGCCTATACCCAAACACAATTCAACACCAAAATCAAACAGATACGTGTGGACAATGGGGGAGAATTTTATTCCCTTCGCAATTTTTTCAAAGATCATGGGGTCATTTACCAACGATCTTGCGTTTACACCCCTCAACAAAACGGGGTCGTAGAACGCAAACATCGCCATCTCATTGAAATGGCACGGGCTTTACTTTTTCAAGCCCACCTTCCCCTTCGATTTTGGGGAGAAGGAGTGCTTACCGCTGCTCATATCATCAACCGCATTCCCACCAAACTATTAGCCCACCACACTCCTTTTGAAAAATTATATGGCAAACCACCTTCCTATAAACATATGAGAGTCTTTGGGTGTCTTGCTTTTGCCACCAATAATCATCCCACATCCAAATTTGATATTCGTGCCAAGAAAAGCATTTTTTTGGGGTATACTAGTGGGCAAAAAGCTTACAAGTTGTATGATCTCACCACCCACAAAATTTTCATCAATAGGGATGTTAACTTTTTTGAGCACCATTTCCCTTTCCACACTCTTAACCCAACCACACCATCAGACCAATCGCATGTCCTACCCACACCACACCTAGCAGACCTTGATCCATGCCATTCAACCTTGGGCCCACATAACTTTCCTCCAACCAACCCAACCTTTTCCCCTGAGCACAACTTCACACTTTCAAGCCAAGATGATCCCATATCTCCAACCACTCCTAACCCTCCAAGCCACCAATCTTCCTTTTCCCCCACTGACCCACTTATTTCTACAGCCGACCCCACCACATTATCACCTGTTGCCCTTTCACATCCAGAACAACCTGCTTCTCTTCCACTTTCTACTCCTCCTCTTTCTCCCAATCCACTTGTCAGAGTCTCTCAGCGTTCCAAACATGCTCCTGCCTGGCAGAAAGATTATGTTCTTAGTCATGTACTAATGCCCAGACCCGCTTCATCGTCTTCCTCGCCGCCGATCCTGCCCAAAGGTACTCGTTATCCTCTCTGTAATTTTATTTCATATCATCGTTACTCACCTTCACATCTTTCTTTTATTGCAACTGTCAGTAGTAGTGTGGAACCTTCTTGCTTTACAGAGGCTGCTGCAGATCCCAATTGGCAACAAGCTATGCGCTCTGAACTTGAGGCCTTAACGTCCAACAACACTTGGACACTCACTACTTTGCCCCCCGGCAAACAACCCATTGGTTGTAAATGGGTTTACAAAATCAAGCACCGTTCTGACGGTTCCATTGAACGCTATAAGGCTCGCCTCGTGGCCAAAGGATATACTCAAATGGAGGGGATTGATTATCATGATACTTTCTCACCCACGGCCAAGATGATTACTGTCCGCTGTTTGCTTGCTATCGCCGCTGTTCAAAATTGGTCCCTTAGCCAGTTAGATGTTAACAATGCTTTTCTGCATGGGGACCTCCATGAAGAAATTTACATGTCACCTCCTCCTGGTCTCCGGCGACAGGGGGAGAATCTTGTGTGTCGCCTCAACAAATCACTCTATGGGCTCAAGCAGGCATCTAGGTAATGGTTTGCCAAATTCACTGAAGCTGTTCTAGCTGCTGGGTTTATCCAATCCAAGGCAGATTATTCTCTTTTTACATGCAAGAAAGGTGCATCGTTTACAGCCTTGTTGATTTATGTTGATGACATACTAATAACTGGGAATGATCAAAAGGCAATCTCATCGCTTAAGCAATTTCTGCAGTCACGGTTCAAAATAAAGGACCTTGGAGATCTCTGATCAGTGCATAATTACATATCTTTTTGTACCCTTCTAACATATGATTTGGTTATGTTTTTGAGTTAAACTTGTGCTTTTAATAAAGTTTGTGTATGTTTCAGTGTAATAAGGATGAGACTCATTACATGCATTTTGAAGACAAGTTAGCTCAAAACAGTGTCTGCAGATCAGTCACAGTCACGGATTAACCTGTACTTGCTCAAGAAGAACCAGATAATGAGCCATACATCATTGGAAAGATACGGAAGTCTAGTTTCCGTAGCATTTTACGGTTCATGATTTGGAGTCTTCTAGAGGAAGTTATCCATGATTTAGCAGCTCAAGGTCAAAATTCGGCAGCATCTGCGTTACTGGGCCAAAAATGACATTTGAAGGTCTTTCCTATTTTTCCTTGAGTTGGGCTGCATATGCTTGGAAAGATAAGACAAAGGGCTTGAAGATCCATATTTTTCCAGAATTTATTGGAGTGAATAACAAGCCCAAAATCGGCCCACAAGCTGACTATGTCATGCATGACTATCTAGTGGGATTTGTTGGTGAAGTGCACTAGCCAAAAGAATGAGTTTCTAATTACAATGGGATTTGTTGGTGAAGTGCACTAGCCAAAAGAATGAGTTTCTAATTACAAGTGCTATTGGCATAAACCATATTCAATTCAAATATTCCCCTTCCATTCTCCCTATAAATAGCACTCCAATTCTAAACACAAATCATTCAACAATCCATCAATTCACTTCATCCATTACTCATACACATTCATATATATATAGAGAGAGAGAGAGAGAGAGAGAGAGAGAGAGAGAGAGAGCTAGTTGCAAAAGGAGCAAAGCTTGGAGCTGTCTTGGGAATTCCTTGCTGCTATCATCTAGTTCTTTTCTTCTCTTTATCCTATCCTATGTATTTCTTATTCTATATTGCTTTTCAATTATTAAATATGTGTAACTAAATTTCTTCTTAGTTAGAGGTGAATTCGAAGCCATGGACATATGTTTTATATGAATTGATCACTTCCAGTTATGGTTTCGTAAAGTATGAATGTGATTTACTTTTCTGTTTTATTCAGGACTTATTCTTGCATGTTTATTAAGGATGCATACTTAGTTTGCATGCAGGGATTTGATGCTAAAATATGAGGGAATTTCACCTAATCGTTATAAACTTATATTCACAAGTAGTAAAAATCACTAGTCATGATTGTGTTAAGTAAATTCCTGGCAGGAGTATCATGCTTTTCATAGTTACAAATGTTTTGTCAAAGCTTATGATTTTCATAGAACTTAATGATCTTTGATATGTATCTCTATCATGTTGTTCATATAGGGAACTTGATAAGAATAATTTGATTGAGTCGCTGAGTCCAATTCAATGAACTTAGGAAAATCTGAGAGTTAATTAGTGCAGTTCACAATTAATTTGGGGCTTTGTCATTCATACTTTATTGAAAGAGTAACTGGAGATCGATTTGTATGCATATGTTCCATGTGTGGAGAAGAATCCTCTAGCTATCCCTTAATCTATATTTCATTCACAACTTAGTTATTTGCTGTTGTTAATTTTACTTTGGTCTAAATCATCCAACTCCCCCCAATCATTGTTCCCTCAACTGAATTTCCAGTTTAATGAGTTTAATTTGTGTTAATTTAATTTGTGTTGATTAGCATCCCTCTTAATCCCCGGAATAGAACGATCCCTACTTACTCGTACTACGATTGCATATAGGGTTTAATTTGTGCGTTAGTTATTTCTCACGCCAATTTTTGGCGCCGTTGCCGGGGATTAGCAAAATTGCTAATCTTCCGTGCGTTTTCGTTGTTTTTGTGTTTCTGATTTTGTTTTGTTTTGTTTTCTTTGTTTTAGGTACAAGTGTATGACTCGAAGTTCACACCGTGTTCATGCGCACATATTGGACTTTGACGACGATCTCGAACGAACTTTGAGAAGGAAGAGGAAACAGCCAGAACTCAGTCCCTCTAGTTCTGGTTCCGAACCCGAATCTGAAGCAGAAACGGACTTGGAAGAGGAACAAGACATGGCTGTAGACAATAGATCAATCAAGGAACTTTCAGCCTCTGAATTGGACAATGCAGTCCCTCTTTGCATTCAATACCCCGGGGCTGCTGCAGGCAAGACCGATGTGTTTGAATTGAAGTCAAGTTTGCTACATCACATTCCCAGATACCATGGGCTATCCATGGAAGATCCAAACAAGCATTTGAAGGAATTTGAAGTAGTATGTTCAAGTATGACACCCATTAACGTGGATGGAAATATTTTGAAGATGAAAGCCTTTCCATTTTCTCTTATGGACAAGGCTAAGGATTGGCTCTATGAACTAGCACCTGGAACTGTTACTTCTTGGGAAAGTATGAAGAAAGCATTCTTAGAGAAATTCTTCCCAACTTCAAGAATCATTGTTTTGAGGAAGAAAATTAGTGGAATTCAACAAGGCCCGGGAGAATCCTTTCCAGTGTACTATGAGCGTTTTAAGACGTTAGTTGCATCCTACCCACAACATCAAATGAAGGAAGAGCTTTTAATTCAATATTTCTATGAAGGGCTACTTCCACTGGAGAGACAAATGCTTGATGCTTCAGCAGGAGGTGCTTTGGTTGACAAAATACCAGTTGCTGCAAAGATCTTAAAAGCAAACCGAGCTTTGAATGCACAACAATATGAAGGAGTTGGAGGGAGAGATCATGCACAGCCAAGTCAAGTTAATGAGGTAAGTGCTATTTCAGAACTTCAATCTCAAATGGCTAATCTCTCTACTCTTATTTCGCAGGTTGTTGAAGGACCCAAAGTGCAAAGTGCAGCCACTTGTAGTGTGTGCTCTATGCATGGACACCACACTGATCAATGTCCTCAATTAATAGCGAATGGGGGATGGGAAAGTGCCAATGTCATAGGTTATCAAGGCCAAACTCAACCTAGGTATGACCCATTTTCAAACACCTACAATCCAGGCTGGAGAGATCATCCAAATTTTAAGTGGAGGGAGCCTCAACAAACTCAACAACAAGGCGGATATAGACAGCCACCTCCGGGGTTCTATCAAAAGCCATTCGCACCACCACAACCTCAACCACAAACTGCCCAATCAAATTCAGGTTCCCCAATGGATAATGATCCAAATGCTTAAAGTACTAACTTCTTTGACTCAGGGTTTACAAAATCAAGCCAAAGAGATGAGCGAAGTGAAGAAGCAAATTGGGCAGATGGCGGAATTCATGGGACAGTTTAGAGAAGAAGGCAAACTACCTAGCTCAACCATTGTCAACCCAAAAGGAGGTTTTGAAACGGCTAAAGCTATCATTTTGAGGAGTGGTAAAGAGATTGGAACCAATCCCAAAATATCCAAACAAAGCCCAACAGAGAATGAAAAGTTGCTCTTCAAAGAGAAGGAGGAGGACAAAGCCACGGCAAGGGAGGAACAACCATTGCTGCAGTCCCTCAAAGCTCCTGCACAACCAAACTTAGGTAAGGTTGTTCCAAATTCAACTCATTCTAACCATATCCCACCAAATGTGCCTTTCCCTCGCAGGTTTATGCAATCTAAGAAAGAAGAGAATGAAAAAGACATCTTAGAGACTTTCAGGAAGGTACAAGTAAATATCCCACTTCTTGACGCAATAAAGCAAGTTCCAAAGTATGCTAGATTCTTGAAAGAGCTTTGTACAACAAGGAGGAGGAATTCGAACAAAGAAGTGGTAAGGGTAAGTGAGAATGTTTCTGCAGTTTTGCAACGAAAACTGCCACCTAAATGCAAAGATCCAGGTAGTTTCACAATCCCTTGTGTTATTGGTAACACCAAGTTTGAACATGCCATGTTAGATTTAGGTGCTTCCATTAATGTCATGCCATACTCTATTTATGCATCTATGAACTTAGGGGAGCTTAAAAATGATGGAGTTATAATTCAATTAGCCGATCGTTCTAATGCATATCCGAAAGGAGTTTTGGAAGATGTTTTAGTGCAGGTTAACCACTTGATATTTCCAGCAGATTTTTATGTGCTTGAGATGGAGGATTCGGCCCACTCTACACCATTGCCAATCTTACTTGGACGACCTTTCATGAAAACAGCCCGAACCAAGATCAATGTATTCAAAGGGACATTGACAATGGAATTTGATGGCGATATCATTGATTTCAATATTTCTGAAGCTATAAGGTACCCTATTGATGATCACTCTTGTTTCTCTATTGATGCATTTGATTCTTTGGCGCAGGAATATCTCGAATCCCTGGATAGGGATGCCCTTGAAACCACCATTGTTCAAGGAATTGAACTCATCACCAATGGGGCCGAACCTAATCATGAAGAAATCTGCGAGATGGTGGCTACCCTTGAGTCATTGCCAAAATATGTTGGTAAGCCTCCAATCCCAATTCCAATTTCCGTTTCTGCTAACAAGTTGTTACCTTCAGTGATTCAGGCACCCACTCTTGAGCTTAAACCGTTACCGAATCATTTGAAGTATGTCTTCTTGGGAGATAAAGAGACTTTGCCCGTCATAGTCTCCTCATCACTCACGGCAGTGGAGGAGGAAAAACTAGTTCGGGTGTTGCAAAAGTACAAAACAGCGATTGGATGGACTTTAGCCGACATCAAGGGAATTAGTCCTACAACATGCATGCATCGCATACTTCTAGAGGAAGGGGCTAAACCAACTCGAGAGGCTCAACGCCGACTCAACCCCATAATGATGGAAGTTGTGAAAAAGGAGATCATTAAGCTTCTCGATTGTGGGGTCATTTACCCAATTTCGGATAGTCGTTGGGTTTCACCAGTTCAAGTTGTACCAAAGAAATCAGGAGTCACTGTGGTAAAAAACGAAGAGAATGAACTTGTCCCGACTCGTATCCAAACAGGCTGGAGAGTTTGCATTGACTATAGGAAGCTCAACGCCACCACAAGGAAAGATCACTTCCCTTTGCCGTTCATTGATCAAATGCTTGAAAGGTTAGCTAGTCATTCTTTTTATTGCTTTCTTGATGGCTATTCGGGATATAATCAGATTGTTATAGCCCCAGATGACCAAGAAAAGACTACTTTTACTTGTCCATTTGGTACTTTTGCTTATCGACGAATGCCATTTGGTTTATGTAATGCACCAGCCACCTTTCAAAGATGCATGGTAAGTATCTTTTCTGATTTCGTTGAGAAGATTATTGAGGTTTTTATGGATGATTTTAGTGTTTTTGGTGACTCCTTTGATGGCTGTTTAACTAATCTCACGTTGATATTAAAACGTTGCATTGAAACTAACCTTGTTTTAAATTGGGAAAAATGTCATTTCATGGTAAAACAAGGCATAGTTTTAGGACATATAATTTCAGAAAAGGGAATTGAAGTTGATAAATCAAAAATAGGTCTTATACGCCACTTACCCTCTCCCACTTCGGTGAGAGAGGTTCGTTCTTTCCTTGGACATGCAGGATTCTATAGACGTTTTATCAAAGATTTCTCAAAGATTTCAACACCCATGTGTCGACTTCTACAAAAGGATGTGCCGTTTGTGTTTGATGACGAATGTGAGAAGGCGTTCGATCACCTCAAAGAATTGTTAACTTCGGCACCTATCATTGTTCTACCAGATTGGAGCCTTCCGTTCGAGCTTATGTGTGATGCTTCAGATTATGCTTTAGGGGCTGTTTTGGGGCAACGGAAGGACAAGAAGCCACACGTCATCTACTACGCATCCCGAACCTTGAATGATGCTCAATTAAATTACTCCACCACTGGAAAAGAACTTCTTGCTGTTATGTTTGCTTTAGATAAGTTTCGTTCTTATTTACTTGGTACTAAAGTAATAATTTACTCTGACCATGCAGCTTTGAAGTATTTACTCACAAAGAAAGAAGCCAAACCAAGGCTTATTCGCTGGATGCTTCTTCTTCAGGAGTTTGACATGGAAATTAGGGACAAAAGAGGATGTGAAAATGTAGTGGCTGACCACTTGAGCCGTTTGATACATGAAGAAGACCCTCTACCTATTCCAGAGGCATTCCCAGATGAACAATTGCTAACCATTGAGGTAAGTGAGCCATGGTATACTGATATTGTGAATTATATTGTGTCTAAACAAGTACCAAGCACCATAACTAGGCACCAATGCAATAAACTTAAAAAAATGGCACGGTTTTATGTGTGGGATGACCCTTATTTGTGGAAATATAGCTCTGATCAAATTATTCGTAGATGTGTGCATGATTCTGAGTTTAATTCAATCTTAACCTTCTGTCACACTTATGCATGCGGGGGTCACTTTGGTACACAACGCACAGCACTTAAGGTTTTAGAATGTGGATTTTATTGGCCTACTATCTTTAAGGATGCTAGAACTTTTTGTATGACTTGTGATCGTTGTCAAAGAATGGGCAATATAGGTGCAAAAGATCAAATGCCACAAACTCCTATCTTTTCTGTTGAGATTTTTTATGTTTGGGGTATTGATTTCATGGGCCCTTTTCCTTCCTCACATGGTTTTAATTATATCTTACTTGCAGTGGATTATGTTTCGAAATGGGTGGAAGCAAAAGCCACCCGTACTAATGATTCCAAAGTGGTTGCAGATTTTGTTAAAACTAACATATTTGCAAGATTTGGAATGCCACGAGTACTTATAAGTGATGGGGGCTCTCACTTTTGTAATCGGACCATAGAGGCACTGCTTAAGAAGTATAATGTCACACATAAGGTTTCAACACCTTATCATCCCCAAACAAGTGGACAAGCCGAAGTCTCCAATCGGGAAATCAAGCAGATCTTGGAAAAGACAGTTGGACCAGCTCGAAAGGATTGGAGCTTGCGTTTGAATGATGCATTGTGGGCATATCGTACTGCCTACAAAACACCAATTGGAATGTCTCCTTTTCGGCTCATTTATGGGAAACCATGCCATCTTCCAGTTGAGTTGGAGCATCGTGCACATTGGGCAGTCAAGACTTTCAACATGAACATTGATGCAGCTGGACTTCATAGAAAATTGCAATTGAATGAGCTTGAGGAAATTCAGACTGAAGCTTATGAGAATGCTCATATTTATAAGGAGAAAACAAAGGCTGCCCATGATAAAATGATTCGTAGTAAAACGTTTTCTGTGGGGCAGAAAGTGTTACTTTTCAACTCTCGGCTTCGTTTGTTTCCGGGTAAGTTGCGTTCTAAATGGTGCAGTCCAAATTCAAAGTTTAAAGACAGGACAAGAATTCAAAGTGAATGGACACCGCTTGAAGCCATACTATGAGTATTTTGAGGAGCATGTAGTGGAGGATGTACCCCTCCATGCCGTTGGCCCTAGTGAAGCTTAAAGGGAGGTATCGTCCGGCTGAAGACATAAAACTTAACGCTTCCCATGTGTTGAAGAATAAGGTGCTCGGTAGCGGTCGACCTAATCGCATCAAGAGGGAGTTTCTCTAATCCTTTGTCTTAAACTTTCCCCTTATTATTTACATGTTCTCACTCATCTTATATACTTTCACATTGAGGACAATGCTCCATTTAAGTTTGGGGGTGGGGATTGACAATTTTGTTAGGTTTTGTGGTAGAGTTAAGTTGTGTGAGCTTTGTTTTACTTAGTATAATTTTGTTCAATGTCTTACAAGCCTTTGAAAAAAAAAAAAAAAAAAAAAAAGATTTTTCATATGAGTTGACTTCTGGTAACTCCAATAAACACCTCTGTTAATACAGTGTCTAGGAGTTCTATAGGCGACACCTTCGGTGTCTAAGAAGTTTGGGTTTTAAGCGGAACCATTGTGACCTCTCCAAACTTCCCGGATCCCCTGGCTGTGTTTTCTGAGGTTCTTAACTGGTAATCCATGAGTCACTTGTATATTCGTGTGTTTTATTCAAAAAAAAAATTAATAAAATAATAATTAAAATAAAATAAAATAAATTAAATTAATAATAATAATAATAAATTAAAAAATTTATATAAAAAAAAAATAAAAAAAAACCTTCTCTTTCTTTGAAACACTACATTAACCCTAACTCTCCATCTTTCATTTGATCTAGCCGCCCGCTAACCCCTGAAACCAAACCTTCTCTTCCCAAGCCTTCTCCAAATTATTGCTTATTGTAGGGCTCGTTAATGGAGAAACTCAAGGATGCCGTCGGTAGAAAGCTCAAGGAGGAGGAGTCCGAATTGAGCATGGTGAAGGTGCCTAGCCCAATGGTTTTGTTGAACTCACTGCCAGCTATCCCACCAGAAGATCCTTTGGGAGAGGACACCATTATGCAACGGGTGTTTGAGGTGATTGAGGTGCTCGTGGTTGTGTTTGCCATGGATCCCTCAGAAGTTACCATAGATGCCTTTCTGTTTCAAAGAGGTAGGGTGATAGGGGAAATTGAAGGCATGATTCCAAATTGGGATCTGGATTGTGGATTGGAAGAGATGCAGCTTGCGGCGCTGGCACGTTGTCTATATACTTGGAGGGTATATCTGCTAGACAGGAGGTTTGTGGCAAGAACTGTTGTGTTGAGCAGTCACATGTATTCTACAAGTAACATTCGAGACGAGTTTGGCATTTACTTAAGTGTGCTTGACGAGTTTCACTTCCAATTAGTATACATGACCACAAGGTTCCGAGACTTCGTGGAGCAGATGGATGAGTTGATGATAGATGGAGTCATATATGATTCTTCTGTTTCAGACCCTTCGGAAAGTGAGTCGGATTGAAAGATGAACCGTCCTAATCGCTTCAAAGGGGAGTTTTTCTAAACTCTAAAATTTGGTTATGTCTTTTCCTTCTCTTCTTTCCTTGCATTTATGAGGCATTGCATGTTCTTACGCTCTAAACATTGAGGGCAATGTTTCATTTAAGTTTGGGGGGAAGGATTTGGTTATGTTGTTTTACTGTCAAATTTTAAATTTTTTTTTTCTTTCTTTTTTGTGTGTTTAGCGTCTAAAAACGCAGGATTTTGTGTGTTGTTTCGTTATCCTTCCAAACACCTATGATAAGACTTGGATTTAATACTAATATGGTTTATCAGAAATTGAGAGTCATTTTTTAAGGACTTTGTGTGGTTCTGAGTTAACTCTGTCTTGCATGCCACCCTTGCACTTATTGAGCACTTTGCCAAGTTAGTCCAATTTTTTGTTACTTAGAGACGTTATGCAATTCTACTTATCTCATGATCTTGGTTTTGTACTCTAGAACTTATTTGAATATCTCTTGAGATATTTTGTTGTCATACAATGCTTAGGAAGTGATTTAGGCCATGTTTAAACTGTTTGAGCTTTTCTAACCATCCCTCTACATTTATTCATCCCTAGTCAACCCATTTGAGCCTGCATTAAGCCTTTCTTTGTGTAAACCATTCCTACCATAATGAACCTCTGTTTTCTTATTCTTACTTATTCTATGAGCAATTAAAGTTATCTTCAAAGAGAGTTATAAAGACTGCAAAGTTTTTGGAGCAAAAGTGAATCATTAGTGCCATTACCCAAGTGTTGAAAAGAAATAAGTTTGGGGGTATTGGTAAATAATCAAAAGAGGTAATGAAGTGTGACCAATGTAGTCACGGCCCTAGGGTGTTATAAAAGAGAAGAGCATGGTGATCTAGGGTAAAGAGCCACAAAATTAGGCCAAATAAACACATTTGAAGGTGCTGAAATTATGTTGAAAATCTGCTCATGTATGTGTTCCTTGCTTGTTACAAAGTTCCAAAAAAAAAAAAAAAAAAAAAAAATCTCTCTTATGCTCTTACCTGTGCTTTAATTGTGCTAAAAATATTGTATATCTCATATCCCTTCTTTCATTCTACCACTACCCTGAACCTCATTACTACCCTTGTAAAGTCCTTTTGATCCTTGGTGTTGCATGGTATTACTGTGGAGAGCAGATTGGATAATGAGCTTATGGGGTTCAGAATTATTGATTTTGCTCTAAGTGTGTGCGCATATACTTATTTGAGTGGCAGGGGTTGTTCTGATTTGGCATTCACACACTACACTTAAGGGTGTCATTGTGAGCTTTGCTTTCTCGTGAATCATGTGTGGAACTTAGATTGTGATTGTTGTGTTTCTTTGGAACCATATACGTTGGTGATTCTTTGAGGATATTGTTTGGAAGGCTAGTTGCTTATTTCCTGTTTCCTAAGTTGTAGTTTTATTTTGTTTTGCTCGAGGACTAGCAAAATCTAAGTTTGGGGGTATTTGATCAGTGCATAATTACATATCTTTTTGTACCCTTCTAACTTATGATTTGGTTATGTTTTTGAGTTAAACTTGTGCTTTTAATAAAGTTTGTGTATGTTTCAGTGTAATAAGGATGAGACTCATTACATGCATTTTGAAGACAAGTTAGCTCAAAACAGTGTCTGCAGATCAGTCACATTCACGGATTGGGCCAAAAATGACATTTGAAGGTCTTTCCTATTTTTCCTTGAGTTGGGCTGCATATGCTTGGAAAGATAAGACAAAGGGCTTGAAGATCCATATTTTTCCAGAATTTATTGGAGTGAATAACAAGCCCAAAATCGGCCCACAAGCTGACTATGTCATGCATGACTATCTAGTGGGATTTGTTGGTGAAGTGCACTAGCCAAAAGAATGAGTTTCTAATTACAATGGGATTTGTTGGTGAAGTGCACTAGCCAAAAGAATGAGTTTCTAATTACAAGTGCTATTGGCATAAACCATATTCAATTCAAATATTCCCCTTCCATTCTCCCTATAAATAGCACTCCAATTCTAAACACAAATCATTCAACAATCCATCAATTCACTTCATCCATTACTCATACACATTCATATAGAGAGAGAGAGAGAGAGAGAGAGAGAGAGAGAGAGAGAGAGAGAGAGAGAGAGAGCTAGTTGCAAAAGGAGCAAAGCTTGGAGCTGTCTTGGGAATTCCTTGCTGCCATCATCTAGTTCTTTTCTTCTCTTTATCCTATCCTATGTATTTCTTATTCTATATTGCTTTTCAATTATTAAATATGTGTAACTAAATTTCTTCTTAATTAGAGGTGAATTCGAAGCCATGGACATATGTTTTATATGAATTGATCACTTCCAGTTATGGTTTCGTAAAGTATGAATGTGATTTACTTTTCTGTTTTATTCAGGACTTATTCTTGCATGTTTATTAAGGATGCATACTTAGTTTGCATGCAGGGATTTGATGCTAGAATATGAGGGAATTTCACCTAATCGTTATAAACTTATATTCACAAGTAGTAAAAATCACTAGTCATGATTGTGTTAAGTAAATTCCTGGCAGGAGTATCATGTTTTTCATAGTTACAAATGTTTTGTCAAAGCTTATGATTTTCATAGAACTTAATGATCTTTGATATGTATCTCTATCATGCTGTTCATATAGGGAACTTGATAAGAATAATTTGATTCAGTCGCTGAGTCCAATTCAATGAACTTAAGAAAATCTGAGAGTTAATTAGTGCAGTTCACAATTAATTTGGGGCTTTGTCATTCATACTTTATTGAAAGAGTAACTGGAGATCGATTTGTATGCATATGTTCCATGTGTGGAGAAGAATCCTCTAGCTATCCCTTAATCCATATTTCATTCACAACTTAGTTATTTGCTGTTGTTAATTTTACTTTGGTCTACTCCTCCCAATCATTGTTCCCTCAACTGAATTTCCAGTTTAATGAGTTTAATTTGTGTTAATTTAATTTGTGTTGATTAGCATCCCTCCTAATCCCCGGAATAGAACGATCCCTACTTACTCGTACTACGATTGCATATAGGGTTTAATTTGTGCGTTAGTTATTTCTCACGCCAATCTCAAGTATTTTTTAGGGATTGAAGTTTCCCGTTCAAAATAGGGCATATGTATTTCACAAAGAAAATACACCCTTGACATACTCAAAGATAGTGGCATTTTGGGAGCAAAACCGGTAGCCTTTCCCATAGAACAGGGCACCAAACTTTCTGATGCAGGTGATCTACTCAAAGATCCATCTCAGTTTAGAAGATTGGTAGGGCGCCTGATATATCTCACTATCACACGGCCTGACATCACATATGCAGTACATGTGCTTAGTCGATTTATGCATGCACCCCGAATGCCACATATGGAAGCAGCTCTTAGAATACTCAAGTATCTTAAAAATGCACCAGGGCAAGGTCTATTTTTTCCAGCTGAAAATAACTTGAAGCTACAAGCTTATTGTGATTCTGATTGGGCGGGGTGTCCAATGACGAGGAGATCCACGACTGGTTATTGCGTATTTCTTGGGAATTCATTAATTTCTTGGAGGACTAAGAGACAAAAAACTGTCTCATTATCTTCTGCAGAGGCAGAATATCGAGCTATGACAGGAGCATGTTGCGAGCTCACTTGGCTACGAAGCCTGTTACGTGACCTACATCTTCCACATCCAGAAGCCTCAATTCTCCATTGTGACAACAAGGCTGCACTACACATTACTGCTAATCCAGTTTTTCATGACAGAACTCGTCATATAGAGATGGACTGTCACTTCATCAGAGACAAGATACAGGATGGTGCAATCTCTACCAAGTTCATACCTTCTTCACATCAACTAGCAGACATGTTCACCAAACCCTTGGGAAAAGATCCCTTCTTATCCATGCTAGGCAAGTTGGGAGTTCTTGATATTCACTCTCCAACTTGAGGGGGAGTGTTGGAAAGTAAATAGGACAGCTAGGATTTGCTCCATAAATGCTATAAATGAGGACAGCTTTTGATGCTCCATAAATGCCATAAATGAGGACAGCTTTTGATGGGATCCACATGTTGTTGGAATGTAATCAATACCGGGTTCTACGGGAACTAGAATAGGCTGTGTAATTGATTGATTAGCTGTATATATTCTTACCTCTTTTATATTGCTAGATAGTAGAGATAGCTTCCGGATTCTAGGAAACTTTCTTGTATAAATCTCACCTATTGCTTAATGAAAAATCATTCCGGCACAATATCTTCTATACCATTTTTACACCTTTCCGGTGCTCCATCTCCTTTAATCTCATTGCTAAAGATGTCCTCGCCGACACCTTTGGGCTTCTTCCCTTCACCGCCACCGGCATTGGTCCAGACGGTATCAGAGCTGCCACGGGGGAAAATCCCAACATCTGTGGCGCCACTGATTTCGTTGATTTCATTTTTAGGAATCTCTTCCCTCCTAGAACTCATGTTTGGCTGGATGATCAAACCACCTATTCAACATCAGCTCATAACATCTTCACCACATAAAACCATCATCAATGTGTAGACAGAGAAACACATGAAAAAAGAAGACGAGAGAAATAGAGATTTAATAAAACAAAAGAGAAACAAATAGAGAAAGACAAAAGGAAAGAAAGAGAAAGAACAAGAAAAGAGAGAGAAGAAAGAAAAAGAAAGAAGAAAACGGGCGAAGGGAGTAAAGAAGAAAAAGAAAACGGAGAGAGAGAGAGAGAGAGAGAGAGAGAGAGAGAGAAATTTTGGGCTAAAATTTGATTTATCTAAATTTGGCTTACAAATTAAGCCTACTCTCAAAGTCACCGAATGAATTGCCGAGCTGAGCTGGGCTGGGGCAGCCCGCGTGTGACCCATACCAATCCTACACTCCCTTCTTCCATTGTTTCTTTGTAACTTCTATGGACATCTTCATCTCATGTAACGCCTTTTGTGCTCGAATTCTAGCTTTCCAACTCCCTCTCCGACATGGCATGAATCACCGAACCTGCACTCAGGAATAGTAATGCTTTGAAAAACGCGTGATTCATTAAGTGAAAGACGCTAACCGAATAGTTAGAGATGCCGCAAGCAAAGATCATATAGTTGAAGTTTGCGGCCCCGCCCTATAGAAAGAGGCCTATTGATGACAGGGCCACTCCTCCTCAAGCTTGGTTCGCCCTTGCTTGGTTACATCTAGCTAACAAGCTGCAAGTCTCTTGATCACATGTATTAAGGAAGTTGAGGTTCTATCTCAAAATTAATTGGCAATTAAAAGAGTAGCACAACACCTTATAAGTCATTGTTAGGTTTTTCAACTTTTCAATGTGGGACATTTTTCACTTTCACATTCTCATCCTTTCATGTGTGGTGAATTTTTAAACCTAACATGTAGACTTAAACAAAAAATTGTCAATCACATCAGAGCCAAGGACACCTTTTTCTTTGTAGATAACTAGCTGACATTGGTTGTACCACTGAATTTGCCTAATCAATAGGCAAGATTCCACCCCACCACTGTCTTTTTCTGTATGTATACAGGATATATCCTGCGAGAATAACTTAGCTGCTCTTTTCTACCTAGTTTTTCTTCTAATATGATGTATCACATGATGACTGGATAAGAACTAAACCAAATTTCTCCTTCTGTCTTTGGGAAGAATTACATGTTCATATTCTTTTTAGATGGAGACAATTTCCTTCATTGCCCTTTAACTATAATAACCAGGTACATCACATATACTAACACTGTTACAATTATACATAAGCAAAAAGGTTTGCAAGCCTGAGTTCATAGCTGTATGAGCTACAATTACAGTTTCAGTATAATCTAGTGTTCAATTGGCCACATACCTTATTTGCGGTAGCAAAAAATTAATGGCAACATCATGTAACAAACATAATAATGTACCCTGGCTTTTCAGTTGGCAATATATTTTGGCCAACGTCAGTATAATTAGTTCACCAGAAAAAAAAAAAAAAAAAAAAAAGGATTAAGCCGTTTGTATATTTTACTGATTTTTTCTATACAATAAAAAGGCTTAAATGTCAAAATCATCTCCTAGTTTTATTGTGTTGGCTAATTTTGGGGGTCAATGTAGTCATGGCAACTCAAGTTTATATCTCAAGTTGATATCCGGTGTTTCTCCTCCACCCATTTATTCTTCAATAATGCGCAAAGAGAGATAAAGAGTAGGTGGGTGCAGTCCTGGGATGGGATGGGATGGGATGGGATGGGAGGTTGGGTGGGGTGGTTTTGGGCTTCCTCTTTCTTTATCTCTTTTTGGTATGAGGTTTTAGTCTTATTTTGATAGTCCAAAAAATAAAATAAAAAAACAATTCACTCTCGTGTGGAAAACTAATGTGGTTGAGGATATCGTTGGGTTTTGATGTAATTTTGTTCCCTTTTTTAGCCCCCGGTCAACATAAATGAAAAAAGCGAACCACGTGGTCTTCAGGTTATATTGGCGAGGGACCCACTCGGGCTCAAGGGGCAGCTCTTGCGGGTCTTTTTCGTCATCTATAGTCTGATATATTCTTCTGTCAACCTCCTGTACATAATCATGCGTGCTAGTGGGCTTCGTCGTTATCCATAGAAAGAGGGATTAATCATTTTATTAGGCAATCTCCAGAAGTGGGCTAAATCTCAAATATAGCCTTAAATTAATGCAAAATTCATCTCCAGCAGTGGGCTAAATAAAATTTTGGCCAAATTTGGAGGGCTACATTTAGCCCTTTAGCCCTCCAACCGGGCTAAATGTAGCCAAGCTTTGGCCTAGGCCAAATTCATTGTGGACCCCATCACATGCTTTTCAACTACTAAATATTATATTTTAATTCACATTTGCCTTTTAAAAGCTAGATATATATATAGTTTTAAATAATAAATGTATAGAGTTTTAAAAGCTAGACAAAATCTTATCATAAATATTGTTCTTAATACGTGTCATATGTGGAATATTATCTCTAAATAGTAGTTTAATTAAATTAAACAATATATAGTTGTTGAATGTATGAGTGTTGTACCATAGTTTTTGTCAAAATAATAAAATATGAATGACCCAAAAATATAGCCCTGCATTGCTGGAGATGGAAAAATTTAGCCCTGCACTATTCTTTAAAAAATTAATATTTTGGGGGGCTAAATTTTTAACCCTGGACTACATTTAGCCCCACTGCTGGAGATGGCCTTAGTTCTTAAATTTAGACCCAATTTGTATTTGAGTACCTTAATTTTTAAAATGGTATCTATGGTCTTTCAACGTCATTTTCGTTAAGACAAATGGTCATGTAGTCAATTTTGTTAATTTTTATGTTAAATATAGGGGTAAAATAGTATTTTTGTATTAAAATCCAAAAAATAAATAAAAATTTATATCTTTAAAATAACAATAAAAGAAAATTAAATAAAAAACCAACACAAAACAAAAAATTCAAAATAAAAATCAATCATCGTCCCCGACCCCCTCCCCCAAAAAATCTCATCGTCCCCGGCCCCATTCCAATTCCCCCACCCCCATCTCATCATCCCCGCTTCCACCACCTCTCTCTCTCTCTCTCTCTCTCTCTCTCTCTCTCTCTCTCCACCTCTACTACAATTTGGTTGTAATATAGTATGGGCACTTGATTTCTAGACACTATAAGAACTGTTGAGGGTTACTCTAATATTATTGTGATGCGACACTTTGAGAGTGGTGCAGTCAAAAGGGCGGCAGCAACTGCTGGCATTCCTTGAGAGATCAGGGTTAATTAGGTAGCCGCGGTCAATGGCGTACCGCAGTTGGGGATTACGGCTGAGGGGTCGGGCTCGCCGCCGAGTCCAGCTTTGATTAGGCCGCCGCCGTTGTCCAACAAGACGACGTTTTGATGCATGTCCAGGTGGAGGGGGGTTGGGTGGTGGGGGTCTAGGACTGATTTGGCGCGAGGTTGAGGTTGAGGTTTAGGTGGAGGTCTCACTCGCTGGGTTTTGGGGTTTAAAGGGTGTATTGCAGAGATGGTATGAGCTGGAGTTGTAAAGATGGGAATTGAGGGAGAGCTGGAGTTGCAGAGATTCTGGACTGGACTGGAAGGAGAGAGGGATTGAAATTTTGTTTGTTTTGATTTTTATTTGATAGGTTATAATTGAATTTAAATATTTTATTGATATTTATTTCACCAAAGCTTAAAAAGAAGACAAAATTACCATTTTTTGTTTGTTTTTAATATTTTATTCATATTTTAATCAATTTAAAAATTATAAAAATATAAAAATACCATTTTACCCCTGTATTTAACAGAAAAGTTAACAAAATTGATGGAAGGACCATTTGTCTTAACGAAAATGAAGACATAAAAATACCATTTTATAATTTTTTTAAACAACAAAACATTTGAAAATGTGAAGACATAAAAAAAATAATAATAAAAAATAAGAAAAGGAAAGGATGGGATTTAATGTTTTAGCTCAACGGTAATAAACATTAACTTTTTTATTATTTTTTTAAACACTTGAAAAGATGGCAAAGCTGACCACATTTATGATTTCATTTTTTATAAATTAAAAAAAATTAAAAAAAAATTAAAAAAAAAAGGAGTGTGTGGCTCCATTTATGATTTGTTGTAACATTTATGATTTCTTTTTTATAAAGATGGCAAACCTACAGCTTTTCAACCAACGTGAGCGGAAGAAACATTCAAAAAGCTATAGGTTTGTTGTGATACATGCAAGACCAGTGCTCCATTTATTATTTAAAACTCTATATATATCTAGCTTTTAAAAAGCAAGTGGGAACTAAAATATAATATTTAGTAGTTGAAAAGCATGTGGTGGGGTCTACAATGAATTTGGCTTAGGCAAAAGCGTGGCTACATTTGGCCCGATTGGAGGACTAAAGGGCTAAATGTGGCCTTCCAAATTTAGCCAAAATTTTATTTAGCCCACGGTTGGAGATGAGTTTTACATTAATTTAGGGCTATATTTGGGATATAGCCCATGACTGGAGATGGCCTCATCCATCATGTATTTGACACAGACATCCCAATAATCATTATATAAGTGAAGGGTTGCACATGGACTGGTTTTGTTATTTTGACAACTTTACAGCTCACCGCGAAGTTCATTGGGCATCGGAACACCGAATCAGACAAAATTACAAAAATTAGTTAATTAAAAAAGTCAATAAACTGGCATCAAATAGGACCGAATCGGTTCCAATCGATTCTGATTTCGATTTCATACCGCATCAAACTGGACCAGATCAAACCAAACCAGTTGTGCATAAATTTTTTTTTTATAACAAAATTATTTAAATCCAATGCTACGTTTTTAATCTTATAACTAATATTTTTCCAAGTCCAACTTCAAAACATCTCTATTTTTTAGGTTCAATATCTCTCTTTGTATGAAATTGGATCATTTGTTAATTTTCAAGCCCAAAAAATAAAATCTTAGTAGGAATTCTTATTCAAAACTGGAAAAACAAAAAATAGGACCATAACTAGTGAGAACCGAACTGGCTGATTTCAAAAAAAATTTACTAAAATCAGATCAAATCAAACCGATTAAATAGAACCAATTTTAATTTCAAATTGAGATGAGAATTGGACCGAACCAGACCATGCCCACCCTTAGTTCATATCTTGTAGGATTGCCACAACTCTTATTTAATTTGTTTTACACCTGTATGAATTTACTAGCAGAGTTGTGTTTATGATTTCTATTTCTGCACATGAGTTTGTATTCCACTAGAATTGAGTGTGAAGCCCTTAATTAAAGCTTTACATTCATTTCATCCACAACAAGGAAATACACCTTTGGTGAAGAAACAATTTCATCAATCATGGGGACCTTATTGCCTGTCTATGATAGTCATCAATCATCATGGATCATTGATCGCTGCACATAATCGTTTGATAGTAGAACTACACGAAGGAATCTGGCAAAGGAAACCAACTCAAAACTAAAGGGTTTGTAGAAAGAATAATATTCAATCTTGATTATCAAATTACGTAAGAAATAGTGCATACATAAAATAAAGAGGCCTACAGACTACAGATCACCTGAGTTCACTCTTCGTTTTCACCACCGGAGGCCGAGTCGGTTTCTCCACTTCTTGAGTCGACTTGTTTTTCTTTCTTGTGGCCTTAATAGACGTTTTTGTTGCCAAACTCGGAAATTCCTACTCTACCTGAATTGCTCCCCTTAATTGTATTCCCAGAAATGTTGAAGACATCTGCAAAGTCTAGATATTCTGCATACCAATTTTTTTTTGGATGGAAATCTTCAGCCCATTGTTATACCTTGCGACCTTTTGATTGTCAGTCTTGGTCAAATGGTTTCGCTTTACCAAACGCATGAATTCTTCGGTATATTCAGAAACCGAACGGTTGCCTTGCGCACAACCTAGATACATACAGTATAGAATCTGCTCATAATCTGTGGGCAAGAATCATTCCATCATAAGCGGCTTCATCTTCCGCCATGTACGAACCCGCTGCTTTCCTTGCCTCCGCCGTGAATTTTGCAATTAATCCCACCATACAGCCGCTGTAGCTTTTAGACGGAAAGCTACCATCTTCACCATTTTATGTTAAGGAACCTCCATAATATCGAAAAATCTCTCCACTTCTACAAGCCAATCCAAGAAGTCTTCAATCTTCAGATTTCCCCAAAAGTTAGGGATTTCGGCTTTAATCCGATAATCGCCAAAATTTTCGTAATTACGATTACGAGGATTATGAGCCGGTAGTGGTGGTTCCTCCAGTTCTTCTTCTGATTCTGACTCAATATCCAGAATACGTTGCCTCCTATTTTCTCTTCTCTCGCCGTCTCTACCTTCTCTTCGATTATCATCTCTGCCTTCTCTTCTATTGTTGCCACCAAGAGCTTGCAACAACAATTCTCGCATCTCCCCAAATTGGTTGGTTAAGTTGTCGATCCGTTGGTTTCGAGCGTCCAGATCCGCTCGAGTAATTGGGGCTGGGACATCAGCTTCTCGATCACCCATGATAAGACAAGAATACCGAGACGGGAGAGACCCGCTCTGATACCACTTGACGCAGCACAAGCAACAAAGGTTTCAAGCGAAAACCTTGAGTAACAAGTAATCTGGATTCCACCAGAAATTAAGAGGAATTCTCTTTGGGATAATTTTATTAAAATATGATATGATGAAAAACGTTCACCAAACCTGTCTAAATACACATCTCTCAACCCTTGAGCTGCTAAGGGAGTTATTACATTAAAACTGAAAAACAGAATTTATTCCGAAAATTAACTATGAAATTTTGAATGCAGTTTTGGAAGGCCAAACGACCTTAGGTTGCCAAAATCCATCATACGTCACGGCAAAGCAGTGAGTTTGACTCGTGGCGTCGTTCCCTTTCCGAAATGGTATTTTGCGTCCTAATTCCTGCTACGTCCTTTTTCTAGCTCAACCGCGATAAAATCTGTCATTTGTTCTACGTCATTCACTCTTCGTTTTCACCACCGAGGCCGAGTCGGTTTCTCCACTTCTTGAGTCGACTTGTTTTTCTTTCTTGTGGCCTTAATAGACGTTTTTGTTGCCAAACTCGGAAATTCCTACTCTACCTGAATCGCTCCCCTTAATTGTATTCCCAGAAATGTTGAAGACATCGCCTCTTTTGGCCTCACCTCTCTTAGTAGTATTCTTGGGCTTGGTAGACATTTTCAATTTTGTCAAAACATCTTGAACAACTTCCTCAACAAAATCGGCCTCTGTACTCCTGGCAAATATCGTTATGAAAGACAAACAATAGCACGAGTAAGTATGAATCAAATGATAACAAGTAGAAATTGATACAGGCTAGAGATTTAGTATACCCTGTTTTTCTTGAATCATGAAACCCAGCAATATTGGTTGCTTCCTCCAAAGCAGCCCTCCAGTTGGCCACCTCATCCCTAAGTTTATGATCTTCAAGTGCAAAAGTTCCCTTTTGTTTTCGTACATACGATGGATCTATGCGATAAAAAATGGGTATAACAATCTGTCTATGTTTTTTCTTGCATCGAAGTATATGCACAAGTTCTTCCAAACACCAAGTGGAAGAAGCATAGTCTTTTGAGAAAATGACTAGTGCAATTTTCGATCTCCCGATTGCTTCTAGAAGGGCAGGTCCAATGTCGTCTCCTTTCTCAAGTCTGTCATCCATGTAGGTCTCAATGTTCTTCCGAAGTAAAGCCTTGTGAAGATGGCTGGTAAAAGAATCGCGTGTTTCATCACCTCTGAAGCTGATAAACACATCATACTTTTCTTGAAGAGGGGGGACATCAGTATCAACAGCAGCAACAGAAGTGGAAGAAGAAGAAGATGTTAATGATCTGAAGTACAAGCAGAACAGAGTCATGATAATTATGATGAAAACTTGAAAGAACTCGATGGAGTCCATATCTGTTTCTCTGAATGCACCAGAGCTATAATTAAAGCAAATCTGATATTTGTGATGAAAACTTGGAGAAGAAAGATAATCTGATATTGTAGATGATGGATGGGTTTAATTAAGTTGCATTAACTAATACTGGGCCCACTCGTCTGGAGAGGAGGGACTAACAGTCCCGACGACCCAAGCAACTAGCAACCACACCCAATCGCCCCACAACCAACGACCCACCAAGCGGCATCCCCAACCACCAGATACGACCACCCGCCACGAGCACCAGCCACCAGCCACAGCCACCCAAGAAGGAGAAGACAGAATAGAAGAGGAAGAGGACAGAACAGAAAATTTTCGAAAAACAAAACAGAGAAGAGGAGAGAAAATGGAGAAGAAGAGATGAGAGAAATTTTTTTCACATAGAGAAGAAGAGGAGAGAATTTTTGAAAAAAAAGAAGAGAAAAGTAGACAGAAGAAGAGGAGAGAATGGAGAAGAAGAAGATGAAAGATATGTAGAGGGGAAGAAGAAGAAAGAGATGCAGAGAGGTTCGTCCAAAAAAGAAAAAACGAGATGCAAAGAGGAGGAAAGAGATGGAGAGAGAAGAAAAGTAAAAAATAAAAAATAAAAAATCTTACTTATAAAAAAAAAAAAAAAAAAGTCCTAGTCCGATCAAACATACACCAAACGATGTGTGAGTGTTATCCAACTTATGCCATGACAAGTCAATCCAAGACAGTATTAATATTTAATCTAGTTCATGATAGTCCTTTGTATCAAGCGACCCCGAAGAGAATAGAGAGCAGTAAACAAGGTTTAAAGCCTTTCCAAAAGGAATATGGCGGAAAGCGTTGGTAATGAGACCAATGTGGAGATCTTTCCTCGCTTTACAAAACAATTGCTCTAGTTCACGTGACTTGACTAGGTGGAAAAAGAGAAGCGAAATAATTAGGCAGGCTGTAAACCAAAGAAAATAATAATTAGCCAAAGCACTTTCTGCGGACAAAAATTCAAGCATTCATACAGAAAGGAAAAGACAAATGGGAGTGGCAGCACATTGGATCCCCCTTATACACGTTTTGCGTACAGACTTTTGCTTTTGAAAATAAAAAAGCACAAACGAAAGGGCCCTATGGGACCTATCCCATAGAAGAACTTCTCTCTCTCTCTCTCTCTCTCTCTCTCTCTACCAAGGTCGAGTCCACCAAAAATTGTGACACATTGACGTCACTTGACTATGTGCGCAAAGCTACAAAACCATCCAGGAAAAAGACGAGTGAAATAACTAGCCAAGCATTATCCGTATCCGGGACAAAAATTCAAGCATTCATACACTGAATAAAGGGAAGGGCACATGGGAATGGCAGCATTTAGGAGTTGGGCATCTATTTAGGCTATCTTCAATTATGTTTGGGCTAAACTCAAATTTCTATCATCCAAAATATAACTATTTATGTATTTTCAGGACTCAAATTGTTTCTTTCCTTCAATCTTGCAGACTCATACTTTGAGTCCACAACTTTGTTAAATTGTTTAAGAATGATTAACCCATAATTTTTTTATTATTAATTTTTCTTGATATTATTTTTGTTTCAACACTCATGATTTAATTTTTTAAACATTTTAACCTAAAAAAATTAAAATTCCAAAACATAATAGAATTTTACTTCATATCTTCGGTCACTGTATTATATCACATACCTAATACATTATTAAATTAAAGCATATGACGAACAGACTATTATTAAATTAAATCTTGTCGTTGGCTTGATTGCTAACTTTGATTTCTTTATTATCTCACCTACACTCAACCCGCTAGTTGCTTCGTCTTTAGTCTTGTAGCCTAGTTTGCCAAACAAAACAACGACTTTGTATGCCTTTACTCTCACAAGTATTAAAACGAAGAAGATCAAAAGATAGTCTAACAGCCGACGGGGTTTAGCTAGTTAAAAAAGGCATTGACTGGAAGACCATTCTCAAGTTTGAACTCTATAATACTTTGATAGTATATGTAAAAATCTCCCCTCTCTTTGTAATTTAGATAATATCGCTTGTATTATAAATAATAAATTTAAAAAGAGAGTTAAAAAGTTGAGCTGTCAAGAAATGAGCCAACAATGTATATCAAGCTAAGCTAATAAATTTGTCATTCAAAATAATCTTATGAAAAATGTTGTGTAATTCTTATCATCGTCCAAAAAATTTGGAGGCCTTCTACTATGCCTCATGAGCTTAACAAAACTCACGTAACTCCTCGCAATTGCCATGTTCTTCCTCTATCTCCTTTCTCATTCATCCTTCTTTCTTCCATAAACAACATCATATATCTATCATCTTCCAAAATCATATATTGAATCTTGTCAGACATGGAATCATCCTAATATACATCGTGATCTGACAAATTCAAAGTAACGAATTATATATATAAAGGCCACCCTATATGATCACAAATAACATATACATAAGAACAGGCTTACAAGCCTGGGTGATTACCGTACGAATTCTTATTTTCTCATACCG
Source organism: Prunus salicina (assembly GCA_020226455.1). Taxonomy (NCBI): domain Eukaryota; kingdom Viridiplantae; phylum Streptophyta; class Magnoliopsida; order Rosales; family Rosaceae; genus Prunus; species Prunus salicina. The sequence continues at coordinate 13,918,959 of CM035341.1, read as the reverse complement.
TATACTGTATACATAATAAAATTAAACACATAAGAAGATATTACTCTTTTATTCATATTTAATTTTCCCAAACCATGTGATCGATGATGAGTTAGTTGATGGGCCCCCCTTGTGGCTTTGGTGGACTGGAGCCGCCTTCTGCTTCTTCTCCATGATCCTCCTCAGTAGTAAAAGGCATGACGTATGTGGTGTTGCCGAAGTTGTGAATCCCAACTTTCCTGGCTCTGTCTGCACTAATTTTATTGCCAGAAATGTTGTAACCACCGCCACGTTTAGGGAAACCCTTCGTTCCTTCGCTGCCCACTTTACCTTGGACGGCATAGTTGTCAAAGTTGGAGACCCCAACATCTGTGGCGCCATTGGTTGCGGTAATTTCATTCTGACAAATATTGTTCCTAGAAGTAGCACAGCTTTTGGAACCCGTTGCTGGGTTCGAGCTGCTGTTGTTTTCCTGCTCGATGTTCACTTTAGCATCCTCAGATGCTTTCTTGTTATCACCAATTTTAGGCTTTAGGATTAGGAAGCCTGCAGACCCACGATTTTTTTAACGGGGGTGGGCTAAATTTTTTTTTTGGACACCTATGTGATTCAGACTACAGTCGGGTCCTCCACCAAAACATCCACAAGAGCTCAAGATGATCAAACCGCCTATTCAACATCAGCTCATAACATCTTCACCACATAAAACCACCATCAATGTGTAGACAGAGAAACACATGAAAAAAGAAGAAGAGAGAAATAGAGATTTAATAAAAACAAAAGAGAAACAAATAGAGAAAGACAAAAGGAAAGAAAGAGAAAGAAGAAAAATGGCGGAGAGAAAGAAGAACAAGAAAAGAGAGAGAAGAAAGAAAAAGAAAGAAGAAAACGGGTGAAGGAAGTAAAGAAGAAAGAGAAAACGGAGAGAGAGAGAGAGAGAGAAAAAAAAAAAATTGGGCTAAAATTTGATTTATCTAAACAATAATGCTACGGGCACCAACTTGTTTACCAACTTTTGGATACCAACACATATAGCACATGACATGGCAACCCATGTCATTTGCCATCTCATCTATTTTAATTACATAATTTATTATATAAATAAAAGAATTTCTCACCGAAAACAAAAAAAGTTAAATATAAAAAATAATTAAATTCTTTTATTTATATAATAAATTATGTAATTAAAATAGATGAGGTGGCAGATGATATGAGTTGCCATGTCATGTGCCACATGTGTTGGTATCCAAAAGTTGGTAAACAAGTTGATGCCCGTAGCGTTATTGTTATCTAAATTTGGCTTACAAATTAAGCCTACTCTCAAAGTCACCGAATGAATTGCCGAGCTAGGGCAGCCCGCGCGTGACCCATACCAATCCTACACTGCCTACTTCTATTGTTTCTTTGTAACTTCAATGGACATCTTCATCTCGTGTAACACCATTTTCGCTCGAATTCTAGCTTTGTCCTAGTGCCATCTTTCCAACTCCCCCTCCGACATGGCACTCCAGCCCTAAAGTAGGTCCGCCCTTGCTTGATTACATCCCGCTAACTAGCTGCAAGTCTCTGATAAATAAAGGCCACCTATGAAAAATAGTTTATGTATGCATGTGTATCGATCACATCTATTAAGGAAGTTGATGTTCTATCTCAAAATTAATTGGCAATTAGGAGAGTAGGCCAACACCTTATAAGTCATTGTTAGATTTTTCAGCTTTTCAATGTGGGACGTTTTTCACTTTCACATTCTCACCCATGCATGTGTGGTGAATTTTTAAACCTACGGACTTAAACAAAAAATTATCAATCACACCAGAGTCAAGGACACCTTTTTCTTTGTAGATAACTAGCTGACATTGGTTGTGCCACTGAATTCGCCTAATCAAAGATTCCACCCACCCTGTTAGTTTTAAGATTCCACCCACCCACCGTTGTCATCTTTGTTCTCTGAATGCCGACCCACGCGTTTTGTGGTCCCTCCCGTCTTAGGCTAGTCTTCCTCTACTTTTGATTTGGGCTTTTCTTGCCCCCATTCAATGAACCTCTTTTCACGATTAAAACAAATACAAATATAAAATAAATAATTTGGGTTTCCCAACCTATTTTCGTGAATCTCATTTCACAATTTTAAAAGCTAAAAAAACAAAAAATCAATTGGGTTATCTGGTAGAAAGGGATAAAACAATGCAATTGTTACCAGAAAGAAATAGCAATCAATAAACAATGGCTGCTCAATCGATCATGAATTGCTGATCAAAATGGCACATACATATACAACAGCCAATGGAGTTGAATGATCGATGCTGGTAGCAGTCATTTCTTTCCCCATTTTGGAGTGCTAAAATCATCCTCTGTTTTCTATTATTAAAAAATACACTCTTACAACTATGATAGTCTAGACCAAACTTTACTACTTCTAACTAAAATTCAATTTTGGTATTTGTCTTTATTTAGTTGGAAGAGGTCTCAGATGATTATACAATAAATCTCATATTCTAGATAAGGAATAATGATTCACTCTCAGTCTTTCTTTTCTTTATCTTTTTTTTTTGGTATGAGGTTTGTCTTATTTTGATAGTCCAAAAAACAATTCACTCTCGTGTGGAAAACTTGTGTGGTTGAGGATATCGTTGGGTTTTGATGTAATTTTGTTCATTTTTTTAGCCCCGGTCAACATAAATGAAATTCTAGGGATTTATCTTGGCTTAATTACTATTTTATTCTTTAAAACGAATTCTCGATCTCACTTTATCTCATGAAATTGAAATTTTCTCACTTAAACCCAAAATCTTTAAAAATTGTTGAAATGTTCTCATTTTACCATTTCCATCCACAAAACCGTTAAGTGTGTTGACATGACATGGTCATTTTAGTAATTTTAACTATTAAAAAACTTTAAATTCCAAATTAAATATAAAAAACAGACTTAAATATTTTTAAATTACTAAAATGCTCATGCCACATTAACACTTAAAGTCGGCATGTAAGAAGTTGCCTCGTTTAAACTTTTCCAAAGAAAACTACATGGGATAAAACTTTAGGGTAGGAAATAGACGTGTGCTAGAATTACAACTTGATTCATAAGCAAAAAACAATTTGATCCGGCCAATCATGTGGGACAAAATCCATTAGCCAAAGAGGAGACCTCCATCTAGAACGATAGACCATTATCACAGAGAGTAAATCGCGCTATCCGATGTGCAGCGCCATTAGCACTACGAGAAACATACTGAACAGTAGAACGATCATTGGATGCAATGAGACGACGAACCTCATCCACCAACGCCCCTTCAGCCGCCAAGCACTCCCCCTTATTATTAATCATTTGGACCGCCATCAAAGAGTTTGATTCAATAAAAAAAAAAAAAAAGGGCACAAAAGATGCATCCAATGCCAAAGGAAATGCCAATCTTTTTTTCATCAAATGTACTTTCCATTAAACAAAAGATAGTACATCAGGGTGAAACACGACTACCAACAGCCAGACACAGCAAACAAAGAGCAAAACACCACAAGGCGACCAACAGCCCAAAAACAAAGCCAACTAAACGCAAACAGACACCAGGTACAAGTAATCAAGTTAGAGATCAGAGCATCGACACCTCCCAGGGAAGCGTGTCCGTCTCTAAACAGAAGACTACTGCCTAGGCTCAAACAGAACAAAATAAAAACCAAAACTAAAGTGCCAAAATAGCAACCCCAAAACAACAAAAGCCCACAAAAAGCTAAAACCCTAAAATCTAACCTTAAACAAAACAAGCTGCCGTCACCACCAATAGATATGCCGCCGCAGCCACAAGAACAGACTGATATTACGATTTTATTAATGTCCTTCTCCAAATGCTTTAAGTCATGTTAACTTTCATTTATTATTTCCGAGCCGGTGGCTTCTTGTCGGAGGCTGGGGCTGAGCTACCGGGGGCCTTCTTATGGTCTGGTGACTTCTTGTTGGAGGCTGGGGCTGAGCTTAGGGGGGCCCTCTTCCCGCCAGCTACTGCATCGTCTTTGTCATTCGAATTCTTGTGGAGTGTATAGTTGTCAAAGTTACTGAACCCAACACCCGTACCTCCTTGTGCATTAATTTCATTGTCCTTAATGTTGTGACCACTCTTGGGGACGGTCGTGTATCCTCCGCCGCCTTGGCCGGTGTAATCAGTCGTGTTGTTAAAGTTGAAAAAGCCGACTTCGTTGGCATTGGTTGTGGTAATTTTATTCCCACATAAATCCAACGTGCCGCCTCTTTCCTGCTTCAGGATGACGGTCACAGGTTTCTTCGTAGGCTGACGGTCATCATCAGTCGGAAAATTATTCGCCATCGGCACTTGACTCTTGCCTTTGAATCGTGCTGGTAATTGCCCACAGAAAGAAAAACTTTGCCGACTACCCTGAGGCCCTTTGTGAGAGCTGTTTTGAACTTGTATTTCTATGGCCAAAAAGCCCACAAAATAACTTTGCCTTCCCCTCCCCCATTATATAGGCAAAGTTATTTTGAATTGCATGGTAATTAAAAGGCCACGTAAGGTTGGTAATTATTTAGCGTGTGTGACACACTAGAGAAATGAAAGGAGTTAAGTGGAGTTTGAAAGTCAGTGTGAAAGTAGCTCCTCCGTCCGTTTTTGGTTCAGCTTTATTTCTCTTCAATTATTGCTCAGATATATTGCTTGTTCACACCAGTGATAAGCTTAAGGGGTGGAAACTCAAATTTTGAGTTTTGAGTTAAAAAATTTCTCAAACTCATGTATTTTGGGGGTGAAAATTTGAGAAATCTCAAGTTTGTGGTGGAATTCCAATCCCAATATTTCCTGGACTCATATTTTTTGTGAGCCCAAAATCTATTTTTTATTCTTTTTTTCTTGGCTGGAAGCCCACGTGCAGACCAACATTACTGGCCCGCTGACATTTCTATTTGGGCATGCAAATAAAGCTGGTGTACATTTCAATCTTGTTGGGCAATGGCTATATTTTCAAAACAAATCTAATTTGCTATTTTTTTTTATTAAAAAAAAAAGTGAAATTCTATTATGTTTTGGAATTTTAATTTTTTTAGGTTAAAATGTTTAGAAAATTAAATCACTGAGTGTTGAAATAAAAATAATGTCAAGAAAAAAAATTTAGGGGTTAATCATTTTTAAACAATTTAATAAAGTTGCAGATTCAAATTATGAGTCTGTAAGGTTGGAGGAAAAAAGAATTTTTGAGTCCTGAAAATACATGAATAGTTGTATTTTGGAGGGTGGAAATTTGAGTTTAGCCCCAATATGGTTGGAGATGGCCTTAGCTGACGACCCAAAATAAAAGGTCTGTATGTATACTCTGACGTCTAATGTATGTATACTCCCCTCCTCTTCTTGTTACTTTTACTAACCCGGCAACCGAACACTAATATTAATTATATGATGCCGTTTCCTCACACAAGGGCCAAAAACACCTGCACCTGATAGTAAAAATTCATCACGTTATTCTGTATACACACCTTCACCTTCACAAGGGCCCAAGATTTCAGTATGACCCAAATTACCACCCCTCCTTATACATGGTTGGAGAAGGTTTTTGGGGCTATAATCCTAAAATTTGAGTTTGGCCCTCATGGTTGGAAGATGGCCTAATAATATCACATGATACATTATTGATATTGAAATAATAATTGAGAATTTCCACTACCAAAATTTTATTCTCATAAACTTCCAATTTTTATCATGTGCACTACTCGAAGAATTTAGTTATATTTAGTGTTGTACTGTTAACTCTTGCATCAATATTGAGATCAAAACGGACACGCAAGTCAGTTCAATTCAATTCGTGAATTCGATAGGTCAAGAAGCTGACTTTGATACTATAAAAGAAGTTGAAGTTTCAGCTTAAAATAAATTGGCAATAGGAGGAGTAGTCCAACTCCTTGTAAACTCTTGATGAGTTTATTAACTTTCCAATGTCAGACGTTTCTTTACATTCTCACAAGGATTAATTCATAGGACATGAAGCGCAAATATATACTATGGTTGGTGGTTGTTCATGAAAATGGTTGAGAAGCATATAATGCAGGGCAGCAAGAATGATAGGGAAAGATGATTTGCAGTCTGGTGGTGCAGCAAGCGGCACGATGTGTGTTCACAAGAATAGTTATGCGGTGGTGTGGTGGATACAGTGATATTGATAAATTTTGGGATTTTGATGTAATAAAATCAACATTATTTTTCTATAAGAAATATCAATCACTATTTAATAAATTAAAAGTGGATGAGCAAATGACTATATGAGACAAATGCATAATATGTAAATGTAGAGATTCAGGATCCTTTATATTGAGACATACTTGAGAAAAATTGTATAAATGATTTTAGATCATAAAAATGCTTCTTATAGTAGTATTCCCAAACAAACCCGCATTTATGATGGTAGGTAGTAGTACCATCGTCTTTTCCCTAAGCAGTGATGACTCAGTGCTCTTCAGCGGAGGCTGACGGTCATCACCAGTCGGAAAATTCGTGGCCATCGGCCCTTGACTCTTGACTTTGTGCTGGCATGCCTCTCCATTATATAGTAGGGGCAAAGTTATCTTGAATTGCATGGTAATTAAAAGGCCACGTAAGGTTGGTAAATCTTTAGCGTGTGTGACACACTAGAGAAATGAAAAAAGTTAAGTGGAGTTTAAAAGTCTAAAGATCGAAAGTAGCTCCTCCTCTGTATTTTGTTCAGCTTTCTTCTCTTCAATGACAGAGTAACTCCAATTTTTTCCTAAAAAAAGGAAAATGCTAGGCTTACTATATATTTATAACACATTATATATTACTTTTCTAATAGGGGTGTGCTTCATTGTATAGATAAGTTCTGCCTTTATTAGAAATGTGGTATAAAATGTGATATGAAAATATGATAAACTTAGCATTATCCCAAAAATAATTACCCATGTACAATTACGTGGGGCCCACTTCAGAAGTACAATAACGTGTGGTGCTGTATACTGTTGGCCCTGTACAACAGTACGTACAATATTGCTACAGAGCGCGAATACAACAGATGGGTGGGTTTCATTTCTTTTTTGAGAGGCTTACAAGTGTATGAAATATAACTAATGAAAGTTTATAAAGATATAAATGATGAAGGAGCTGCTAGCTGGCATGGAGACATTTGTCGTACGTCATTTGACATTTTAGCTAGGAGACACAGCTGAGGGGGCTGTGAATGTAAATATGTGGTTGCTAGTTCGTCCGTCTTTTAGGACTTTTATATATGTATATAGTTTTATTTTACATAACACACGTGCAATTGGTGCCTAATATTTACTGCTCTTAGACAGGGGCGGTCCTACACCTAGGGCAAGTTAGGTTGCTGTCTATCTCGAAATTTTCAAAAATAATAAATACCCCTATGGCCAACCCATGTGAAACATACAAATCAATGTCCACCCAAAAAGTACGAAAATTTGGTGGGGCCTTAGCTGTACTGGTACAGCCACTTATCTAAGGGCTGAATTTTCATTTTAAAAATAGTATATTATCTCTGTACATTTGGGTGCTAAGGGTGTTTTAGTCTTTTGCATTAGCAATTAATTGACTATATTAGGAGTTTAGTTAGTATTGTAAAGGTTATTGAATTGTATTGTGTTTTGAGGAATAAAAATAGTATATTATCTCTGTACATTTGGTTTAAGGTTGAACGGGGTTCCAACAAACTCCAATTCTCAATTTGTGCGTTGATCCTTCTTATCTTTTTGGCTACAAAGGGTGCAACCTGAGAGTGGAAAATTCAATGCTTTCCAACTCCCCCTTTACGCCGCAGCTTTCAAATTGTTGTCATTTCTCAGTGTGTTTTTTAAACTTTCTTCCCAATTTGGTTTTAATTGGTATTCTTTCTTAATTTTGATTTATAAACATTTTGCAGGTAACTTTCGGAATGCAAAAAATGGCAGCGTTTGACGAATGTAGCGCCGAAGGAAATTGGTACGAAAGAGAAAACTCCAATTGACTGCTTGCGTAATCTTTCTTGTTAATTGTGTGAATTATATGACAAAACAAAGAAATTTAATTTGGGAACCCAATTTTAGAGTTTTCACATGTCTAAATTGAAGTGTTTTTATAAGCGAAAGCTCATCATGAAAAATGTATGTAGTTATGTAAGTTATCGTAAACTCGAGGTTATGGTTACTTGGGATGACTAGCTGTACACGGACCCAGGATTTTAAAATGGAGTGGGCTAGATTTACCTTATTGAACTGTTAGATTTTAGGTTTATGGAATTGATCATATGTGTGTGTGTGTATATATATATATATTTGTTTAAAAGGCCTATTTTACACCGACAATGCTAGTTAAGGTCTACCATGATGAACAAAAATGAATTAAGAGAAAAGAAATTTCATAAGAAAATTCAAAAATGAAAATTTATCATCTGGCTCTTGATACCATGATAACAGAAAGAAAGAGAAGGAGAATTTCAGAGATAACAGAGAAAGAGAAATAGAGAAGACTTGAGAATTTGTGTTTTGATTTCCATCTCATCGTTCTTACAAAGCATAGCCCACTCTTATGTAAACCAGCAGAGGGGCATAACCAACTAACCACACAGCTTAGCTGTCTAACTAATACATGTGCTAAGTACCAGACTTGTAACAAAATTACTGACTTGCTAATCATAGTTAACATTCTATACTTCTAATTCTAAAGTAACCATCGACCACCAAAACAGCAACAGCAGCTCCAAGTCCCCAGAAATAACGAGTTCCAAAAATCATGCTGCTCTCCAGCCCAAGAGATTTGAACATACTAATGTAACATCTACTGCTACTACTAATGCACTCTAGAAATAACAGTAAATATCCAATGAGTAAATATCTAATGCACCCTAAACAGTGAACATATTTCTCAAAGTACTTTACCCAATAGGCAAATTAATTAGCAAACACCAAGATCTTCTTCAGCCTCCATTGGCTGTTGTATATATGTGCCATTTTGATCAGCAACTCATGATCGATTGAGCAGCCATTGTTTATTGATTGCTATTTCTTTTTGGTAACAATTGCGTTGTTTTATCCCTTTCTACCAGATAACACAATTGATTTTGTTTTTTTAGCTTTTAAAATTGTGAAATGAGATTCAGGAAAATAGGTTGGGAAACCTAAATTATTTATTTATTTATTTTATATTTGTATTTGTTTTAATTGTGAAAAAAGGTTCATTGAATGGGGGCAAGAAAAGCCCAAATCAAAAGTAGAGGAAAACTAGCTTAAAACGGGAGGGACCACAAAACGCGTTAGTCAATATCCACAAAAATTAACCACAAAACGCGTGAGAACCCAATAGATATAAAGAAACAAGCCACAAAAATTAACTAAAAAAAAAAAGGCTAAAGTCATGATCATGTCCTTGAACTAAAATACGAGTAGTGAACCTGAGTTATATTGCGCGCAAAAAAAAAAAAAATTGTCCAAAGCTCTCCAGCCAAACATGAGTGCTAGGACGAAAGGGAGTCCTAAAAATGAAATCAAGAAAACCAGTGGCGCCACAGATGTTGGGATTTTCCCCCATGGTAGCTCTGATGCCGTCTGGACCAATGCCCGTGGCGGTAAAGGGAAGAAGCCCAAAGGTGTCGGCGAGGACATCTCTGGCAATAAGATTAAAGGTAAAGGAGATGGAGCACCGGAAGGGTTTCACAACTTCAGCAACACGAACAAGACAACTAAGGAAGAAGATTACTGCGTCACCAGCAATATTCATAACAATAGCATTACCGCAGTCAATGGAGCCAAATGTGTTGGGATGGTCAACTTTCATAACACCAACTTGATGAGAAATGTCAGCCAAGGCCAGGGTAGCCGTGAAGGAAGGGAGGACTTCCCCAACCCTAACCCTAGCGGCATCGGTCACAACATTTGTTCCAACAATATTAGTGCAGATGGATCCGAGAAAGTTGGGTATAACAACTTTGGCAACACCCTGTTGATGGCGAAGAATTTTCCGACTGGTGATGACCGTCAGCCTCCGAAGAAAATTGCGGTGGTCCCTGCGATACTGATCCAGGAGCAGGAAAGGGTTGGCACGTTGGATTTATGTGACAATGTAATTACCTCAACCAATGCCACCGACGTCGGGATGTCCAACTTTAACAACAGGACTGATCACACCAGCCAAGGCGGCGCGACCGTCACCAAGAGTGGTCGCAACATTACGGGCAATAAAATTACTGCAAAAGGAGGTAAGGGTGTTGGGTTCAGTAACTTTGACAACCGTACACTCCACAAGAATTCTGGCGGGAAGAAGTCACCGGCTTGAAAATAATAAATTAAAGTTAACATTACTTAAAGCATTTGGAGAAGGACATTAATAAAATAAAATCGCAATATCGATCTGTTCTTCCATTCCATGCTTTAAAGTTTAACTTTAATGTATAATTAAGAATGTAGGGCTCTTTTTATGTATAAGAGCTGATACAAAGGCTCGTAGGGCTCTTTTTATGTATAATTAAGAATGTAGAATTATTGTTATTATCATTACTATTATTACTCAGACTATATTAATTCCTATGACAATCCTTTTAAGCAAATCCGCCCAGAAACGGAAACAGAACATTGATAATGAAAAGAAAATCCATTGAAAGTTGTCTTCTTTATTGGGTCAAGATCAAATGAACAACTGTTACTTTTCTTCTCGTTCTAATTGGGTCAAGATTCAAATTTGTCTTCTCGTTCCAAAAATTTGACAAGTTATGAGAGTTTGTTTTCTTTGTGACGTGTTCGTATTTTACTAAAGAAAAAGAACGATTCTGGCATACAACGACACCTGAGTTTTTTTTTCTTCCCAGTTTTAGTATGTGGGGGACATTGTCTCTCTTTCCTTTCATCCCTCCTCCATTCCGTCGACCCGTATCTCTTCTCCCACAAAATCTCAAACCCAAATGTCCTCTATCCCTAAGATTTACTTGGTTTGCCACTGGGTTGCTGCAGTTGTTTTACCCCATCAACCCATTCTCATATCCACAACTTGATAGATCTCCTGAGTATGACGCATGGCGGCTTGCTCCCCCAAATCTACACTCTACAGATCTCTTCTCTTGGTTCGCATAGCCCTTGGTTTTCTTGTGGCTGCGGCGGCATATCTATTGGTGGTGACGGCAGCTTGTTTTGTTTAGGGTTAGATTTTAGGGTTTTAGCTTTTTTTGGGGTTTTGTTGTTGTGGCCCTGCTATTTTGGCACTTTAGTTTTGGTTTTTATTTTGTTATGTTTGAGCCTAGGCAGTAGTCTTCTGTTTAGAGACGAACACACTCCCTGGGAGGTGTCGATGCTCTGATCTCTAACTTGATTACTTGTACCTGTTGTCTGTTTGCGTTTAGTTGGCTTTGTTTTTGGGCTGTTGGTAGCCTTGTGGTGTTTTGCTCTTTGTTTGCTGTGTCTGGCTGTTGGTAGTCGTGTTTCACCCTAATGTACTATCTTTTGTTTAATAGAAAGTACATTTGACTCAAGAAAAAAAAAAAGATTTGCATTTCCTTTGCATTGGATGCGTCTTTTGTGCCCTTTGTTTTTTATTGAATCAAACTCTTTGATGGCGGTCCAAATGATTAATAATAAGGGGGAGTGCTTGGCGGCTGAAGGGGCGTTGGTGGATGAGGTTCGTCGTCTCATTGCATTCAATGATCGTTCTACTGTTCAGTATGTTTCTCGTAGTGCTAATTGTGCTGCAAATCAGATAGCGCGATTTACTCTCTGTGATAATGGTCTATCGTTCTAGATGGAGGTCTTCTCTTTGGCTAATGGATTTTGTCCCACATGATTGGCCGGATCAAATTGTTTTTTGCTTATGAATCAAGTTGTAATTCTAGTATGTGTGGTAGTCTATTTCCTACCCTAAAGTTTTACCCATGTAGTTTTCTTTGGAAAAGTTTGAACGAGGCAACTTCTTACATGCCGACTTTCAGTGTTTTGCTATTGAGTTGAATGACTTATTCCTCGAACCCTCTCTTATCAACCCAAACTGTTTGGTTTGAGTGTTTGTAGAAAAACAATAGCTAAGCAAAGGGTACGGAGTAGTGTTTATGGTGTGAACTGGGCGGCCGAAGCCGTGTGTGGTGGCCGGAGCCGTGTGGAGAAAATATGGAGAGTGGAGAGGGAGAGAGAGAGCTTCGGGTATTTTTCTTGGGTTCTGGAGAAGGTTTAAATGTACCTTGAATGATGAATGAAGTCATCTATTTATAGGAGCCTCGGGGCTAGGGTTTCGTAGAGAATATGCTGAGTTTATTCTCTACCCAAATTCGTAGGGATCGAGTCGGACTTAGATAATATCTAATTTAATGATATTATCTCTTTTTATGGAGATAATATCTGAATTAAATGATATTATCTCTTTTTATGAAGATAATATCTGAGATAATGACATTATCTTCTCTTTATTAGGATAATATCTTAATTAATGATATTATCTTATTAAATAAAGATAATATCATGTTAATTAAGATAATATCTGAGATAATGACATTATCTTCCCTGAACGTGGCGGTGGTTACAACATTTCTGGCAATAAAATTAGTGCAGATGGAGCCAGGAAAGTTGGGATTCACAACTTCGGCAACACCACTTTTACTACTGAGGAGGATCATGGAGAAGAAGCAGAAGGCGGCTCCAGACCACCAAGGCCACAAGAGGGGCCCACTGGCTAACTCATCATCGATAATATGGTTTGGGAAAATTAAATATGAAAAAAATATATAAATAAAACAGTAATCTCTTCTTCCATGTTTAATTTTAGGGCTTGTCCAATATAGATCCCTATGTTTTCTATTTCCTAGACATATACCCATCACTCTATAAATCTATGTGTAAAACCCAATTTCAAATTTAAATGACCAGTAGGATATAAGTAGTCATAGTATTCCTATGTTTTTACATCGTTGCCACCAGACTTCATATTTTATTTATAATTTATTTCAAGCATTTCATTAACTGCCATAATTGTAATTAATACTCACTACTAATAGCATATCAATCAGCCCATTTATTTTGGTTCTCATTCCCTCTCACTCACATATCGCCCCCTAAAATTGCAAACCAAAAAAAAAAAAATCTATAAATTACATATCCAATAATGTACCTTTGAAAAATATAAATATAAATAGATAAATATATTATTTAAATAAAATATAGGTATATTACTAAAAAAATTTTAAAAAAAACTAAGTCATGTACTTTGTAATTGAAATTTCCTTACATTTTTAATAAATTAAAAATAGGTACACAATAATTTATAGAAAATATAGGTACATTATTTACCCATAGGTAAATTATTTTACAATATACCTATAAATGTGTAGGTACATTATTTGGAGAGGAAAAATAAGTTCGTCTAAAAAAATAGGTAAATCATTTTACTGGGTACATTATTAGAGAAAAAAATAGGTAGATTATTTAGAGAAAAAATAGGTTCATTTAAAAAAAATGTTTTTCATAAAACAAACAATAAATAGATTATCAAAATATTTTTTTAACATAATTAGAATGTACATTATTATTCATAAAACTATAATAAAATAGATTACTAGTAGTATAATTCATTAAAGGAAAACAACATAATTTTTGTTATAAAATAAACCAATACGTTAATCACATGTAGATTACTAATACGTTAATGTTGAATTTAATATTTAATTTGAAATAAGTTTCTAAATTAATTCCTATATCCATTACAAACATTTGAAAATCTTTCCAAATTCAACATGTGTCATTAGTTACACCCTATATAACATGGTTAACTTGTAAATAAGGGTAGTTTTGGAATCCGAAAAATAGAATAAATCAGATTTTAAGCTAGATTAGGTAGCTTGCTTACTTGGATCCTAGTCATCGGGTTTTATTTGAAAAAAATTGGGTATTTTAAATAGAAAAATAAAGGAAAAGGTTGTAGGTGATTAAAAATGAATTTTATGGGTCTAAGCTCAATTTACTATTAATTTTATTATGTATACAGTATACGGTGTGCGAAAATAAGAACTTGTACGGTAATCACCCAGTCTTGTAAGCCTGTTCTTATGTATATGTTATTTGTAATCATGACTTAAAGTTTATTAATTACCTCGTACCCAAAAGTATTAGGTTCATTATGTTTGTTCTTAAACTAGGTTTATATATACTTGGTTCATGTAGGGTGGCGTTTATATATATAATTCGTTACTTAGAATTTGTCAGAGAACGATGTATATTAGGATGATCCCATGTCTGACAAGATTCAATATATGATTTTGGAAGATGATAGATATATGATGTTGTTTATGGAAGAAAGAAGGATGAATGATTTTAATAGTTTACAAGCACCGGAGGATATTTGGCACCATGATGGCTAACAAATATTCCAATAGCTTAGGTTCAATTATATGAGACAATTTGTGATGTGGTTTCTGAAACAAAGAAGAATGAATGAGAGAGGAGATAGAGGAAGAACATGGCAATTGCGAGGAGTTACGTGAGTTTTGTTAAGCTCATGAGGCATAGTAGAAGGCCTCCAAATTTTTTGGATGATGATAAGAATTACACACATTTTTCATAAGAGTATCTTGAATGACAAATTTATTAGCTTAGCTTGATATACATTGTTGATTCATTTCTTGACAGCTCAACTTTTTGAGGCTTAGTGGTTGTCTAGCATGATATCATACCTCTGGTTCTAGAATGAGGCTACACGCGTAAGGGAGAGTGTTAACTAGTGTAGCTTGATATACAATTTTCTAAAAACCAAGTAAACACATCACCATCTAAACATTTTTTATTATTACACTACTACGAATATGCAAAAAGACAACGCTGAATGCACAACGGTTGGCTCCAAAACCGTTGTAATTGTTTCTTCCACAACGGTAATAACCGTTGTTAAAAGGGGTTTTTAAGCGTTGTAGTTTAGGGTATTTAGTTTTCTGATTTTATTTCACAACTTTCTACAACGGTTTTCGTTTCAACCGTTGTAATTAAAGCTTTAAAAAAAACACGGAGTGAACAGTGGCTCAATATTTTTTCTTAAGCCCCGATAATTCTCACTCTCTTAATCTCTCTTCTATCTTTTGTCTCTCGCATCTACCTCTCTCCAAGGTCTTTTTCTTCACACCTCGTCGCCTTGCCTTTGCCACGACCAGAGACAGCACGCCTCTCTCTCTCTCTCTCTCTCTCTCTCTCTCTCCTTCTAGTTCAGAGGGATTTGGGTTTTAATTTTAGGGTTACTGATTTGGGTTTTAATTTTAGGGTTGCTGATTTGGGGTTACTGATTTGGGTGATGGCCTCGAAACGGATCCTGAAGGAGCTGAAGGACCTCCAGAAAGATCCTCCTACTTCATGCAGCGCTGGTATTTTCCATTTCCAAACCCGATCTGTTTCCTCTTCTTTTTCATTTTGATTTTGTTAAAGTTTTAATTTTGTGTTTTTCGGTAAGAATTGATGTAGGAGTTTGTTGATTACCTCCTATTTGGAGATTTGGCTCATGTGTACCATCTGATTTGAGCTTCCATCTATTCTTATTTTTAGAAATTTGCTATTTTTTATTAACCCATACCAGGAAATCTGTGCAAAGCTGCAGTCTTGCACCGATTTGGTGGTCATATCAATTTTATATTATTTTTCACATGCCAAATCATTGTTTGTCTCATAATCGAATGGAATTGCATTATTTTTAAGTTGGTCAATTGAATTTCATCGTTAAGAACCATCAGAGAATATGAAAGAATATAGTGAATGCTATTGGATACTGAAGGTGCTATTTTGTGTAGTTCCCTGCCCCAATTAAATGGCAATAGACCTCCTACCTAGCATCTTGGGTATAAATGGGTAATTACCCTTTTAACTCCTTGTTAAATGGTCCGGGTTGTTGGGACCTGTAATGACCCATTGAATCCTCAGAAAGAAAAGCTTTTAATTCTATACCTGGTTATTTGTATATATGCAGCGGTTGGGACTGATTTTTGTCATTCTGAGTCTTGTATGATTTTGAGGGCTGAGTAGACATTAAAGGTGTTGAGGAGGGAGCTTGGGGCAGTCAAAGAAATTGGCTGGTAATTTGAAGTTGGAACAATGTATCCTTTGGTACAGCTTTGTATTGTTTTAAATGTTGTGGTGGGAAGACTCATTCTTGTCTGCCGGGGTGGGTGGTTGAGTATTGTTCCGGGGTTACTTTCTTGATGCTTATGTCAATAGATTCTTTGAAATAGCATTTCTCTGCAAGGGAAGGATCAAATGCTTTCTCTTTCTTCTTTTAATATATTTCCCCTATGGAACACTGTCTACCCCATTGAGTGAATTATAGTATCTTGAGCTGGATATTTCCATAATGGACCTTAAAATTGGATTAGATGGCTATGAGAATGATATAAGTGGCAAATAAATGGTAGTTCTTAGTCTATCTAGTTTATGACTCACACTAAACTAACTCATTTGCCACCTTTGGTGCCATAAATGCTATATTATTTTGCTAGTAATTTGAAGATTACCATTACTTTGTCTCATATATGGATATCTTATAAATGACACATTTGTTTTTGAGTTTTGAATAACTCAACTGTGGTTGGAATTTTTTTGTCATCATCATCACGCCACCCTGGATTTTGATACCCTTAATGGCTGCAAAAGTTAATTCTTTTGAGAGAATATGAAGTCACCAATTGATGGCTACAATAATTATTTTGATACCCTTAATCGCTGCAATAAATATTTATAAAAGCTCAAAGTTTTCGCCTTTGTGCACTTCTATGTCTATGTGATCTAAATTTGGATGGTTTTCACAGGAAAGTTTCCTAAGAGTAAAGGCATAGAGGTTTTTGGAAATGATGTAAAAGATACAAACATTCCTGTTGAAGTATGGTGATATTACTTGCTAACTAATAGGCCTGAGGTAACTTTAATGATTCCCATCTTCCTTTTTGGCTCTTTTGTATTTTTTTGGTGATGGTTTGTAATTCATATCCCTCTTTCTCTTTAAGCAAAACTGAACAGTGAATTGCTGGATAATTTGGGGAACTTTATGGATCTAGTTTTGAGTTACTCTGTGATGTCTGTACACAAAGTTGAACTCCTCATTACTGCATGATTCTTTATTTGCAACAAGAGTGAATATAGAAAACAGAAACTACTTACAAAAAGCCTGTGAAATATTAACTGCAAGCGTTATGTATTTTACATGAATTTTCTGAAAACTGGGAGGTGTTTGATGGCCTTCTGTACTATCTGATGATCTGTACTAAAATTACATGCATTATTATTATTATTATTACTACTCTCTCTCTCTCTCTCTCATTGTTTTCAAAATTTGTGAAAATTATTATATAGTTGTATGAAAAGTTGTGAACTTCAGTTTCAACTAGCAACTGGTTTGTTGGTACCGTCATGCAGAAGGCTTGTGCTAGCATTTCACTTTAAGCAAAGAAAGATGGAGTTTCTTTTTGTTTATATGTTTAAATTCAATTTGTGCTCTTTGTGTGTGAATGTTTCTTTCGCTCTCCATTGTCATCATATTTCCCCACACTAATAATGAGTTGCTGCATTGCCATTTATCGACATTTTTCTTCTTCTTTTTTTGGTCCTCAACGCCCTTTCCATTTGAATTTGTAGGGTTTATTGAAATGAAAGTGTGAATAGCAAGGCAAGATATGGTTATGGTAGGATGAAAGGGGCATTTCGTGCATGCTTCACAGGTACAAGATTGACAGCAACAACTTACCTCTTTTTTCTTAATTAGCAGCTTGGTACCATTTATTTATATATTTAAATATGAAGTTAATGGTTTTGACTTCTGCTACAGCCTATATATTCTCAAGCAGCTTGAGTCCTAGAATTCTCGAAGGCTTGCTGGGAGCAAGTTTGTCAACACACGAGCAAATGGATGAAGTCAAGCATGAGTGAGCAAGTTTTGTGACCATTATGTAGAGTGATGAAGTTATGGAACAAGATAAACACAATTTTTATATTGTGAAAATTGTTGTAGCGTACATGCATTGAATTCTAATTGTAAATTGATTTTGTGGTATAAATGATTAGTGTGAATTTCCATTAATTTTCATAGTGAATGATTCCTTTGGAATTTTGGTAATTTTGTGGGTTTTCCAAAACGTCATTATCTAATGCTATTTTCAACAGTGGTTTTCGATAACAACTGTTGTAGAAGGAGTTAAACCACAACGGTTTTAAGTAAGAACTGTTGTGGAAGGTGATAAACCACAACGGTTACCATTGACAACCGTTGTTAAAAGTGCCAAATTACAACGGTTTTAAAGAATAATCGTTGTTGAAAGGGTCATTTTACAACGGTTATCATTGCAAACCGTTGTTGAAGGGGTCATATTACAACGGTCACTCTTTATACCTTTTTTTAATATGAGAATTGACAACGGTTTTCATTAAAAACCGTTGTTAAAATAGACATATTACAACGGTTCCTGACCGTTGTCATAAATATGTAGAAACGACGACACTGCTAACGTCAACGGTTTTACAAGACATTCTACAACGGCTAAAAACTGTTGTCTATTAACTTTTTTGTAGTAGTGTTATTAAGAAATCTTGGGCATCAAGAAAGCCAAATACGACCTTATTCAGTGGGTAGGATAAGTATTAGGATTAGATTAATGTAATTAAATCCTACGGTTTCATCATACTAAAAAATAAATATCGTATTCAAGAAAGCGAGAGAGACAACCGTTGAGGTGGGGTGTGGGTTAAGGGTTGATGTATGGTGGGTGGTGAGTGGTTTCCTCATATACATATACGCATGTAGCAAAATTTAATTGGCTCTTACTCAATAGGGTGCATACACCTCCATGTTCATCCATTGATTAATTTTGGTATGACCGTCAGATTATCTTGTGGTGCTACATTTCATCCATATTATACATGTGGTGTTATAGTTCCAGTTCACCCCTAATCAAATCCTACCTCCTAATCCAATTCAATCATAATTGACATTTAGCTATATGCCTAAACTAACAATAACACTCCTTCTCAAATTCATAATTTAAATGGAAAAAATAAGGAAAATAAGTTGTCGCTGATTTGTTTATCCGTAACATAAGACTGATATATATTTGTGATGACGTAAGTCAAAGTCTGAATATCTAAGAAAATTACGAAAAGTTATAGGACAAGAAGACGTAAGTCAAAGTAATTTCCCCAAAATAAGCTTAAACACAACTTTAGAAATATTTAATAGAAAGAAAGAAGTTACTTTACAAGATTTACAAATGGAAGTAAAAACAGTTAAAAAGGAGATAATAGAGTTAAGACAGATGAGTCACAAATTACAAAATGAAAATTTCGAGAAGTTCTTTTTTAATAGTACTATAATTACGCTGTGACCGTGTCCAAATTCCAGAATGGAATCGAACAATTTTCTCTGTTTGATTTGGATTGGCTTTCTGTTTTAGGATATCCATAACCATTTTTTGAGGCCTCAGTTTCAACCATTTTGAAGGAATTGATTGAAGGAAAACCAAGATAGGGTAGTGTTTTGACATGGATTTTGATTTGTTTAACAATTTATGTATGAGTAGAGGTCTAAGGAGGAGGATTACTTTGGAGTCTATCAAATAAGGGGTTACATTGCTTTTGCATATTCTGATAGAAATTAGAGACACTACTACATTTTTCACTTTGCACGACGAAGGCACTTTCGTCGCGCAAAGAACTATTTTATTGCGCAAATATCAGAGTAACAAAATATTCGTCGCGCATAGGTCGTCACGCAAAGATCGTGCAGATAGATTTTGTGCGACTAATTCATTTCATTCGTCGAGCAAATAATAGCGACGGATGAGTTCGTCGCGCAAACTCATTACGGACGATAGAACCCTTGGTCTCAGAAAAATATGCGCGACAAAAAGTTTGCGTTGGAGAAAACTCTGCGCGACGAAACAGATTAGTGTCCTAAACATTTGCGCGACGAAAGACAGCCGTCATGCAGTGCGTCTCACAAGATATTGCGCCACCTAGTCCGCGCGACGGAATGGGTTGGTGTCATAAATTATGTGCGACGACAAGGACCCGTCGCGCTGTTCGTCTCACAATGAATTGCGCGACGAGATATCTTAGGCGACGACTGCTTTTTCTCATGCGGTTAAATTTCGCGAAAAGAAAGGTTTTGTCGCGCTAAAATGTATAAACCTTGCGCGACAAAACGTTTTTCGTCGCGCAAAATTTAAAATTTTTTATTTTTTTTATTTTGCGAAACAATATTTTTTTTTCAATTTATTTTTTTTATTGTGCAATTTTTTGTCTTTATTTTATTGAAATGAAAAAAATGTAATGAATATATTAATTTTGTTATAAAATAAATGTATAAAATACAATACAAATATTTAAAATGTAAAAGTCAAAACCTAACGAAACAAGTTTCCAAAATCTATGTGATCTTCAAGCGAATGCGGCACGGAAGGCTCGGCATTGTCGCTAGGGGCAGAGGTGTGGCCATGCTCGGGTTGGATGGGCTCAGAGGTCGACGAGGAAGGAAAAGGCAGTATGGGAAGGCCGGCCTGGGCAAGGGACTGTAGAAACTGTGTCATCTGGGCCATCTGGGTTTCAAGCATAGTCACCTTTGCCATCAAAGCAACAGTCGTCTGACTAGTTGCCTGCGACGATGACCGGGGTCTAGGTTCCCGTTGGCGAGCATTCCCCATCCCTCGACAATATGTCCCTGGGCGCATCCCGAGAGTCTGATCCAAGGTTTCTGTCAGTATTTGAAACCTTGCATCATGTGGAGGATCCACATACCGGAGCGGCGTATCGGGAGGAAGCTGCGAGGCGGACTCCTGAAGAACCAATTGGCTCTTCTCCATCATCGTCGTCTGTTTAACATAACATAAAATATTAATTAAAATATTCTAATAATAATACCTTGAATTTGTAATATCGTAATTAAGATTAGACTACTTACATGAAGGGACTCAGCCAACTCATTCCCAGGGCAAACTTAAACGTCACCAAAGACGTCAATCTCAGGGAATTTGGACCCCCTACAATTCCAAAAAAATGTTAGTATAAAAAAAACACAGTAATTATTAATAATATATTAAAAATGTAAACAAAACTGTTATTACCCGCCGACGCTCATCCATCCTATAGGAAAATGGTCTGGAACCTGAATGGTGGAGAAGAGTCTTCTTCGCCCTATTGCTCTTATTTGCTGTGGCCTTCTTCTGTGATACAAAAAATAAAACATATTAGTTGAAATTAAAAATTAAACAAAACGTGTAATAATTATCAACTGGCAATAAGAAATTACCACAAAATCAACCTCCTGAAAATGACTGCAGAGCCACTCCCAACTATCTTCCCGCCCCTCAAGCTCCTTCGGCAACCCTCCTGAAGAGCAACCTGCGGATCATCATATGTTTGAAAATGGTGGTGCAGGTCACTCTTCCATTGCTTATGCCTCTCGGCAAAGAGTCTGTTGATGTACGTTAACATCTCGTCGTCAAGGTCCTCCAAATTGTAGTTTGTCTGCCATAAACTCATTACATACATGAAGTATTAAAAATATATAAAATGTGAAGGGAAAACAATAAAAAAGTAAGAAACATACCGACAGTTGGGAGCGCACGGCGATCCACATCTCGTCAGGCATGGCCTTCCAAGACTTCCATTTCATCGGGCAATGGGTCCGAACGACGTGACCAATGTCGTGGACCAATGAGCTATGCTGGTCCGCCGTTGGTGCAGCTCGATGCCGCTCGTCGTATCCAATGTTGATACGACTGTTGCTCACCTGGGTAACCTTCGCCGTCTTCAACTGGTGACAAGGACCCCGGGTGTGCTTCTTGGTTGCAAAGAAATATAAATGTAACGTTGAATAACAAATCGTACTAAAATGTTGGTTTGAATCCGTCTATTACAGGAAATATTTACCTGGTTGTGACTCCGACGCACCAGCAGCTGAGGTCGAACTGGTGTCAATCATGCTGGGGGGGCGGTGACACCGCCTGGCGCTAACTGGATGCCCCACTGACGACTCTGATGACGCCGGTGCATGGGGGATCCGGGGACAAACCGCCATGGCGTCCACCTGTGCTGGAGCAGTGGCAACTGACGTCGTAGTCGGGGGAGGCACACTCGGTGCAGTCGTCACCGCATTACGACTTCTGATAAGGTCTGACATCTGCAAAACTGAACAAGCATTCAAAGTTAAAACCTCATTGGCCAAAAATTTATTTATAGAAAAAAAAACCTCAAAAACTAATGAAGAACAAATTCAATATTAAATATATTCAATCACCAAAATCCCCCAACTCAGACTCCCCACCACCCACCTCCCCTGTTTTTTCAGTCTCACTCTCTCATCTCTCTTCTTCCCCCAACTCAAAAAAATTCTAAGATAATTCAAACACCAAAACAGCAACAACACAGCATGTCAAAATTCCCCAAAAAAACACATTGAAACACATAATTCAATTCAAACATAAAACCCTAAACCAACCATCAGACTAAGCATTTCAACAGTTAAGAAAATCAATACATAAATTGAAACAGAAAAAAACAATTTCACCCGAATATATTTAAAATTGAAAAACAATAAACAAAATAAAACCCTAACCAAAAAAAAAAAAAAAAAATCAAAAACCCTAACCAAGCAACAGACTACCCATTTCTCAACACTTAACAAAATCAATACATCAATATAAATAGAAACTCAACCGAATATAATTAAAATTGAAAAACAATAAACAAAATAAAACCCTAACAAAAAAAATAAAAATAAAAAACCCTAACCAAGCATCAGACTACCCAATTTCTCAACATTTAAAAAAAAAAATCAATACATAAATACATAAACAGAAACCAAATTAAAATACACCTGAATATATTTAAAATTGAAAAAAAAAAAAAAAAAAAAAACAGGGAGGGAACACGTACGCTTTGGACACTGGGTGCGAGAGGGAGGCGGTGGTGTGACTGCCTTGGGTGGGGGAGAGCGGGAACGAATTCGGGTTGGGGATGCCTTTGGGTTGGACAGAGGGGGAAAGGAAGGGAGAGAAAGAGGAGGAGAAGGAGGAGGAGGCTTGGGCGGGGCAGGCTGGAGAAGGAGGCGCTGTCGCGGAGGGAGGAAAAAAGACGGAGAGAGAAAGTGTCGCGCTTTCAGAAATAAAACTGGGAACCTTGCGCGACAAATAAACGGCGTCACGTAAGCTTTTTGAAATTGCACGACGAAAATTGTCGTCGCGCAAAAAAAAAATACAATCTTGCGCGACAAATAAAATCTTGATTCGTCGCGCAAAGACATTTGTATAGGCGGGATTAGAACCGCCATTATTTTCGAAACTTGCGCGACGAATAATTTTGCGTCACGCAAAAGAGGGTCAGAAAACCCTAATCATTCTGACATTGCGCGATGAAGAAGTAGCGTCGCGCAAAGTTGAAACAACCTCGCGCGACAAATGGTACGGTATCCATCGTGCAAAGCCTTTTGAAAATTCCCCAAATCCACAAACCCTAAACCCTAATATTAAATTAATACATGGCGCGAAGAATCATACTCCCCCGTCGCGCAAATTCCCCCATCCCACGAACCCTAAACCCAAAACAATAATTTAATACATTGCGCAACGAATTACATTCTTCCTGTCGCGCAAAGTGTAAACCCGGGATATTAATTCTACCAATTAATTCCTAGCTGTTGTGCGACGAATTTGTTTTCCTTCGTCGCTTAGAGTTAAATTTACGCGACGAATAATTTGTCTTCGTCGCGCAAAGTTTAATTTACGCGACGAATTCAGTGTTCTTCGTCGCGCAAAGTTAAATTTACGCGACGAATCCGTTTTTCTTCGTCGCGCAAAGTGTCAGGAACTGATTTTTTTTTTTTTTTTTTTTTGTATGTATGATTGCAACAAGTAATATTTACTGTTATTTATTTTTTATTTTTATGTTTTGCTCTGTTAGTTGTTTATCCCGATCTTGAATATGTTTTTTTATTTTTTATTTTTATGTTTTGCATTGTTACGAAATGAAGGCGTACGAATACATGGAATTTAGAATGAGAAAATAAAACGATATACCGTCGCTATCATGGCAATTCGCAAATAAATTACATTATTTACATGGCAAGTCGCAAATAAATTACATTATTTACATGACAGGTCACAAATAAATTACATTATTCATCATCTGAACTATAATAATCTTCGTTACCGTCGCTATCATCACTTTCGGTCTCCCAATCCTCCTCCTCTTCATCCTCCTCCTCCTCCATAAGTACATCATCGTCATTGTTTGAGCCAACGGTTGGATCGTATCGTTGATCAGTGCATAATTACATATCTTTTTGTACCCTTCTAACTTATGATTTGGTTATGTTTTTGAGTTAAACTTGTGCTTTTAATAAAGTTTGTGTATGTTTCAATGTAATAAGGATGAGACTCATTACATGCATTTTGAAGACAAGTTAGCTCAAAACAGTATCTGCTGATCAGTCACATTCACGGATTAACCTGTACTTGCTCAAGAAGAACCAGATAATGAGCCATATATCATTGGAAAGATACGGAAGTCTAGTTTCCGTAGCATTTTACGGTTCATGATTTGGAGTCTTCTAGAGGAAGTTATCCACGATTTAGCAGCTCAAGGTCAAAATTCGGCAGCATCTGCGTTACTGGGCCAAAAATGACATTTGAAGGTCTTTCCTATTTTTCCTTGAGTTGGGCTGCATATGCTTGGAAAGATAAGACAAAGGGCTTGAAGATACATATTTTTCCAGAATTTGTTGGAGTGAATAACAAGCCCAAAATCGGCCCACAAGCTGACTATGTCATGCATGACTATCTAGTGGGATTTGTTGGTGAAGTGCACTAGCCAAAAGAATGAGTTTCTAATTACAATGGGATTTGTTGGTGAAGTGCACTAGCCAAAAGAATGAGTTTCTAATTACAATGGGATTTCTTGGTGAAATGCACTAGCCAAAAGAATGAGTTTCTAATTACAAGTGCTATTAGCATAAACCATATTCAATTCAAATATTCCCCTTCCATTCTCCCTATAAATAGCACTCCAATTCTAAACACAATTCATTCAACAATCCATCACTTCACTTCATCCATTACTCATACACATTCAAATAGAGAGAGAGAGAGAGAGAGAGAGAGAGAGAGAGAGAGCTAGTTGCAAAAGGAGCAAAGCTTGGAGCTGTCTTGGGAATTCCTTGCTGCCATCTGTTGGCTGCGCAAATCTCTCGGCCTGGTTTTCCGGGCCGAGGGGACGTGCGTTTAACACGGAGTCCTACTTTTGGATGCGGTGCGGTTTGTGCGCGGGCGTGCCAGCACGGTCTACCGTGCGTCGAGTTCGGTGAAGTGTTTGGGTAGAAGATGTTTGGGGTGTTGCGCCTGTTTGGTCTGGACTTCTTATCAAACGATTGTAGCCGAGAAAGGAACTGGTCTCGGCCATCAGGTTCACGGCCTGAGCTACAAGGCCGTTGGTGGTGGTGTAGGTGGTGGATTTTGGGCGGTGCTCCGGCGCGTTGCTCGGAGAGCGACGGTCGTATGATATATGGGGTGAGTGAGCCGATAACAGGGATGATGCTCCGGCGCCTTGAGAAATCAAGGGTCGTGTGATATATTGATGAATGGAAGTTGCTTACAATCTATCACTACTCCTAAGAAAGCATGTAAAAATATTGAAAGTACATGACAGAAAAATAAGTTGCTCCGTGGGAGGCTTTTGGTTTTTGGTGTTGGACCTTTTGCATGTGGTCTTGAGCTTGGTTTTTATAGTAGGAGCGTTGGAGAGACAATCGAGGCTTGACAAGACCTGCATGGTGGAGTCTTAATCAGGGCAAGCATGGTGGTGTGACCCCCATAAATCTCGGCAGATCTCGGCCTTCACCCAGATCGAGGGCTCTGCACCTCTGGCCGTGGGAACGCATTAAATGCCCTGGTTTAGTGGTTGGTGAAGAGACTGCCAGTTGCAAGAACCTTTGATGGAATGTTTGTGCCTAACCACCCTGATTACAAAATCTCGACTTTCAATCACTTCCCTTCTGCCCTCATGCATTAAATGCTTCATGCCCTAGTGGATTTGCTGTGGTGGATAGAGACATTGCCTCATTAAATGAAGCGTGGGACCCTGAGGCCACGTGATGATTTGGTCAATATCTCCCTGGCCGTGCCCCGCGAGTTCCTCAGCCTCGGCCCGCGAGGTTACTCGAGAGGCCGAGAAAATCTTGCCTTAGTGCTTTCCCCTTCGTTGTCCGAGAACAGGAGGCAACAAAAAGTTGCTATCTCTTTGAGCCCATAGGAAAAGGCCACGGGCGAGAGGAGGATTCCTCGGCCACAAAGGCCGTGATTTATTAGGCATAAACATTGCCCCCCTGTCCCTGGATTCTTCGGCCGCAGTCTGGGTTGGGGCCGAATGGATCCCAAGGGACAGACCCTTTGCATTCCTTTGAAACGACGTGACGAACAGCTGGCGCTGGCGTCTCTTCCTCTTAAATGCGCACATCGGTTCGCGCATTTAATGCGCAGGCACGTCGCATGAGCCATTATTGCCTTGGTTCGCACGAGCCGTCATTTCGCCTTAACCGAAGCGATGGCCCCTTTGAGCTTCTGACACGTCATCGCGCCTTCGAATATGCAGCCGGATTGTTGCGTTTTTTTTAGGGGGACGCGTCAATTCCCGAGACAGAATTTATGCCTGTTTTTAATAGGGTATGCCCATTCTTCGAGAGAGAGAGAGAAACGATGCCTATTTATAAAAGGTCCCATCCCTCCTATTCTTTGCCCCATGGTGGTACCCGCTTAAGTTCCTGATTCCTCTGAAAAGAATCCCCCTGCCCCCAAACAGAACCCTCAAGAATTCCCCGCCCCTTGGTCAGGAAACTTCTTTCTCTGCTCAAGCCTGTCATGGTGAGGCTGGGGTCTTTCTTTGATTGCGGAGGAGGACGGTTCTTCCCCCAGCGAGGCCGCGTAGGAGACGTGTCGTGGTTGTTGGAGATAGAACCTGGCAGGGTGGTTCACCTTAGCCGCATCTGGCTTGCCTCCTTTAGCCACTCCTGTGCCGAAGAGGGCAACCCTCGTGCATGAGTGGCGGCTTTGACCTTAATTAGGCCCATCTCTCGGCCTCGGCGGCGTTGTGAGTGGCGGCTTTGACCTTAACTAGGTCCTTGGCCTTGGCTCCCACGCCGCCTCCTTGCTTGGCCGAAATGACGGCCCTAACCCTGGACGCTTCCCGTGGCCAGAACGGCGGTCCTTCTGGTAGCGGCCTGGGCGCCTACCCTTGGGCTTCCTATGGCCGGAACGGTGGCTTCACCGTGGCTGCTTGTAGGCCGTTCCCTTGTATGTTTTATCCGGCCAAGATAGGCCGTTCCCTTGTATGTTTTATCCGGCCAAGATAGGCCGTTCCCTTGTAGGCCGTTCCCTTGTATGTTTTATTTATGTATGTTTTATCCGGCCAAGATAGGCCGTTCCCTTGTAATCGCAACTTTTCTTGCGTGCCTTCCATCTAGTCGGGGATGTCTCGGCCTATCTTGGCCGTCTCCCTTACTGAAGGGACATATCTTTTCAAATACTGGCCGTTTATTGGCAGGTTATGCAACTCTCCATCTCTATCTTTTAACTGAAACGCGCCCCGGCTGAGAACCTGTTTAATGACAAACGGCCCTTCCCAATTAGGTGAGAACTTGCCGAACCGTGGGTCCTTTGTCCCAATGGGAAGCACGGCACGCCATACTAGGTCGCCCTCGGCGAAGGTTTTCTGTCTTACCTTCCTATTATAAGCCCTTGACGCGATCTGTTTTTGCGCTTGCATCAAATTACAAGCGTCGACCCTCGACTGCTCCAAATCTTCCAACTCCTGGGTCATGGCTGTCGCATAATTCTCCTCGTCCTGCCGAGGCCTTTCGGTCACGCGAAGGGACCGAACCTTTAACTCCATGGGAACAATGGCGTCATGGCCGTAGGTTAGGGCATAGGGGGACGTCCCTGTGGCCGATCTTTTTGTCGTTCGGTAAGCCCATAGGGCCTCAGGGAGGAGATCATGCCAAGCTCGCGGCTTTTCTTCAATCATTTTCTCGAGGATGCCCTTGATCACCTTATTGCTCGCCTCGGCCTGCCCGTTAGACTGGGGATAGTACGGTGTTGAGTGGATTAATTTGATCCCCACTCTTTCAGTATAATCCCGAGTTTCGGCCGATGCGAAGACCGGGCCGTTATCGGCCGTGATAGTTTCGGGGATGCCAAATCTGTGGACGATGTGATTTTCAAAAAACCTAACCACCTGTGTACTGGAAATGGACCGATAGGACTCCGCCTCGACCCACTTAGTGAAGTAATCGGTCGCCACCAAAATCCAAGCGTGCTGGTTGGACGCGGCCGGGTAGATTTTTCCGATGATGTCCACGGCCCACCTCCTGAAAGGCCACGGCTTGGTGACCGGGTGGAGGGCTTCGGCTGGTACTCTTTGTATCGGGCCGTAGATTTGACATTTAATGCATGCCTTGGCATACTCAATGCAGTCCTTCAGAATGCTCGGCCAATAATAGCCGTGTCTTCGGACCAACCAATTCATCTTGATGCCGGATTGGTGAGCTCCGCAAATTCCCTCGTGCGATTCCGCCATAATAACCTTGATTTCCTTGGTGCTCGGGCACAGGAGTAGTAAGCCGTCTGATCCTTTTCGATACAACTCGTTCTGATAAATCAGATAGCACCGGGCCCGGAAACGAGTGGTCCTCTCATGGTTGCCCGAAGGGTCACGCAGATATTTGACTATGGGGTAGCGCCAATCGGTGTCAGCTGTCTCGACCTCGTCGGTGGTGTCGACCGAAGCCATCTGAGACGTCATCCCTCGCTCGGCAAGAGCTGGCAGGGTACGTTTTTCGATTCTTATTATGCGGTCGAGGTCGTTGGCCGGGATGCTGACTCCTGATGCTACCTGGGCCATTTCATTGGCCTCGTGGTTCTCGGCGCGTGGTAAGTGGACGAAGGAGATCCTAGAGAATCGGTCGGCCGTGTTCAGGGCCGTTACATAATATGTGGCCAAGTTTTCGCTTGTGCACTGGTAATCCCCGGTCAGCTGATTGATCACCAGCTGGGAATCACCGCAGACCAGGACGCGGGTTGCCTTCAATTCTTGCAGAATCTCAAGGCCGATAATGAGTGCCTCATATTCGGCCTGATTGTTGGTGCACCTGAAGTCAAGTTGAAATGTGAACTGCCACCTCTGCCCCTGGGGAGATTCGATTACAACCCCTGCCCCGGATCTCGCCTCAGTACTGGACCCATCGAAGTACATGGTCCAGTAGTTTTTTTCCATGCGAACCATGCCAATCTCGATCTCGGTCTCCCCCTCCTGACCTTGAGTTGGATGGTGGGCCAAGAAATCGGCCAACGCCTGACCTTTGACCGATCTCTGGGCCACATATTGAAAGGTGAATTCGGACAGTGCCATCGTCCATTTCCCAATTCGGCCGCGTATGATTGGCCGAGTAAGCATGTACTTGATAAGATCGGTCTTGGAGATGATCTGCACGACCGAGGGAAGCATGTAATGGCGAAGTTTGGTGGCTGCGAAGTAAAGCGCTAGGCACAGCTTCTCGACCGGCGAATAGTTGAGTTCGGCCATGTTAAGGGTGCGGCTTAGATAGTGCACCGCCTGTTCTCGCTCGGATTCGTTATTCTGAGCCAATAAACACCCGATAGAGCTTTCAGAGGCCGAGATATAAAGTTTCAAGGGCTTCCCCCTTTTTGGTGGCATGAGGACCGGCGGTTGGGATAAATATTTCTTAAAATCGTCAAAAGCCGCCGGATGCTTCGTCTCCCATATAAATTGTTCCGCGTTCTTCAACCTGAGTAGAGGGGACAACGGCCGGATCTTTCTGGCCAAATTGGAGATGAAACGCCTCAAAAAATTGACCTTACCAAGGAAGGACTGAAGCTCCTTCTTGGTCTTGGGTGCAGGTGCCGCCATGATGGCCGTGGCTTTACTCTTATCTATTTCGATCCCTCGCTGGTGGACCAAGAAACCGAGGAAATTCCCAACGGTGACGCCGAAGGCACATTTCTTGGGATTCATTTTTAAGCCGTGCGTCCGCATTCGGGTGAAAGCCTGACGGAGGTGCCCTGGGTGGTCGGCCCTGGATGGAGATTTCACCACAACGTCATCGATGTAGACCTCCACGGTCCGGCCGATCAGGTCGTGGAAAATAAGGTTCATGGCACGTTGATAGGTTGCGCCGGCGTTCTTCAGGCCGAACGGCATGACTACCCATTCGTAAGTCCCAATGGTGCCTGGACATCTAAACGCCGTTTTGTGGATGTCTTCCTCGGCGATAAATATTTGGTTGTACCCCGCGTGGCCGTCCATGAACGATAGGAGCTCGTGTTTTGCGGCCCCGTCTACCAAAAGGTCTGACATGGGCATGGGGTACTCATCCTTGGGGGTTGCGAGGTTCAAATTTCTGTAGTCGGTGCAAATCCTCAGGGCTCCCGTCTTTTTCAGTACTGGAACGATGTTAGCCAACCACTCAACGTACCGAGCCGTTCGGATGAAACCGGCTTCCAAGAGACGCTCGATTTCTTCCTTGATTTTTAGTTGTACCTCGGTCGAGAATCGTCTCGGCGGTTGTTGGAAAAGCTTAAATCCTTCCTTAATTTTTAGTTCGTGCTCGACCAAACTTCTTGGTAGCCCAGGCATCTCGCGATAGTCCCATGCAAAACAGTCTTTATATTCATGGAGCAGGCCGATGATTTCGGCCGCTAAACCTGGATCTAGAAGCTGGCTTACAAAAAGAGGTCGTGGCTCGGCCTCGGTCCCCACATTTATTTCTAGCAAGGGGTCCTGAACCTCGGGATAATCATCCCCGCCGGCTTCTTGGAGGAATTCGATGAGGTTGATCGGTGAGTTCGGCCGCAGGGACTCGCGCGCCCAATGCTCCAGCAACCTTTCCAGCAGATCGGACACGGCCGCTGCTCCTTCTCCAGTGGTTGTGTCCGTCATTTAAAGACTGGTAAGGTCGATTAGCACTTCGCGCGCCGAGTCCTGCCGAGCATTTTCGGCGCCTAGCTCCAATACCTTCTGGGCCGTCGTCCTAGTCGGTCGGCCATTTGCATCGTGGCCAGTGAGCACGACCCATCCGACGTCATCGTCGTAAATTCGTGCCTGTACGGCGTTGGTCTCGAAAGGTTTTTCGTCGGCCGGGTGTATGGACACTTTCTGGCCGTCCCAGAAAAATAAGAGTTGGAAGAGAGAGGATGGTATGCATCCGGCCTGGTGTATCCAGTCGCGGCCTAGCAGTATGTTGTAGTCCACGCTGAACTCGACCACGTAAAAGGCCGCGACCCTTGTCTGATCGGCTATGGTGATCTTGAGAGGCAATACCCCGACGGTCTTGGATTTGTCGCCAACAAAACTGCTCATGACGACGTCGCTGGGGATGAGGTCCTCCCTTGTTTTGGCGAGCTTCTTCATTAGCGAACAGGGAAGGACATTGACCGTTGCTCCGCAATCAACGAAGACTTTAGATATGGGTACACCCTCCACATGAGTCGAGATGTACAACGGCTTGAGGTGCCGATATTTATTCGGGTCATCCCTGGGGATTACCTCATTGAACGCTATGGCCAATAATTCTTCTTTTGTTTTTGGTCTCTGGCCCAGTTGTCCCTCGGCCACGTCTTCGTCCAGGCCGCCGACCTGGCCTCCTGGGGCCGAGAACTCGGATGGTAGGATCAAAACCATGCCTATGGTAAATTCCGCTTCCTCCTGGATCCCTTCTCCAGCTTTCCCTTCGGCCTCAATCGTCCTGAGGATCTCCTCATACTCTCCGTCGGAGGTCTCTAGCAGGGGGTCATCTTCAGGCTCATGCCCGAAGAAGGGATCGCCCCGGCCCTCGATAATGAGCTCTTTCTTCGGCAGAGTACCTCGCGTCGCCGCTTCGGTTTCGGGAGAGAGTGATGACTCATTTCCTACCTCAAGGGTTCGCCGAGCTTCGGCGAGTGCATCCCGGGCCTTAAGGTAGTCGTCCAAACGCTTCACCCGGGCCCTTTCTTCGGTCGTTAAACCGAACAGAACATCGGCCGGGGTGACGGAGAAATAATGCCGGAGATACTACAAATCGCTCCTATTGAAAGGGGCTTCGTCCTCTAACGCTTTTTGGTCGGGGTGATACCCTGGTGACCCCCTTGCCCTCGCCTCTCGATTTGCTTGGTAGACGGCCTTAATGGCCGAGTCGGACCCCTTGGTAATGAGGAGCCCCTCTGCTTTAGTATTCTTGAGAGCCAACTCCACGATTTCGCGATTGTCAGGGGTCAAACCTTACAGGTCGATGGCCGAATGGTCTCTATGGAATTCCCTGAGAGAGGACAAGCCGTCGGCCGAAAACGGTGGGTCTTTCCCGCGGTAGACGTCGACAATACCTTCGCCGGTTTCTTCCAAGGGCGTGGTCTTCGGGTTACCCGAGACGGCCTTCTCCTTACGGACGTCCTTGTCCTTCCGAGGGCGCCAAACCCTCAAAGCCCTGGTGCCGGCGGGCTTTGTCGCCGGGACAACTGGTGCGGGTAACGGCTCGTGGGGTGGTGCCGAACTCTCCCGGCGTCCGAACCCCTCGGCTTGAGGCCTCTGCTCTCGGGTTTGTTGAGCCTGCCTCTGCATTCTTCGCAGCTGGGTCTTCGTCATTGGCTGGACGTTGCCCCCATGCTGTATGTGATACCAGCGGTCGTCCTGTACAACCGGTGGTTTGAATGTCCTTAACGGCCTGAGGATGGCCTTACTTCTGTGGCCTGCCATGGTATTGGGGTTTCGTGCCCCTAGTCGATCGAAGACGTGGCCACGTGCTGGCCAATGGTTGCCTTGACTGCCAAAATGATTCGTGGTTGATGGCGATGGCTCATTGGCCCCGCAGCGTCCGACCTCGTATTCGCACCGGCTACACAGCACCGGCCTTGGTCCGGTTGGCGGCTCCTCTCCTTCGGCTGGTTGGTGTTCGTCTCTTCGCCCAATCCGAAGCCGGGCGTTTACAATGTTGATGGTTGAAGGGGGAAAAGGCTTGGAGTCGACCTTCATGGCCGGCTTCTCTGGGAACTGAAGCTTGCCCTCGTCTATCAGTTTTTGTATGATGTCCCGCAAGACGACACAGTTGTTGGTGTTATGGGACCAAGAGCCGTGATACTTACAAAACGTCTTTCCTGTGAGCTTTCTGGTTTTGGAATCTTATGGCCGAAGGATAGCTTGACCTTCTTTTCAGCTAGTAGTAAGTCAAAAATCGCCTCAGCCCTAGTTAGGTCGAAGATGTAGGCCTTTGTTTCCCGAGCCGCAAACTTAGCGTCGGGAAGTTTAGTGCGGCTATTGTCGGTCTTGACCAATCCCTTGCAGACGAATGGCTTATCGATATTGACCTCAGCCGAACTTACGTCAATCTCGTCGTTCTCGGCCTGCGTCGGGCCATCAGTCTCGGCATAGCTGACGACGGGGTTTCGATAGTAGGTCCCCTTTGATGCCGTCTTTTTCTGCAGTTCCTCTCTCAACAAGGATGCGTATCGATCCACCTTGTTGATTATGTCGTGCATGTCTCGGAACTCGATTCCCTGGAATTTCTTTCGGTACTCGAACTCCAGACCTTCTTCGGCCATTTTGACGAATTCCTTCTCAGGTAGGCTCGTGCGGCACCAATTCCTGCAAGTTTTAAACCGTTGAAGGTAGTCGCGGGGCGA
The DNA here is from genome assembly GCA_020226455.1 of Prunus salicina. Classification (NCBI taxonomy): domain Eukaryota; kingdom Viridiplantae; phylum Streptophyta; class Magnoliopsida; order Rosales; family Rosaceae; genus Prunus; species Prunus salicina. The sequence continues at coordinate 13,885,347 of CM035341.1, read as the reverse complement.
CTCATCCGTTGCCTGGCTCATCCTGGCTAGCTCGGCGACGGTTATTTCACGGTTGGTCTGGTAGAAATGCTCGTGGAATGTCCTCTCCATATCAGACCAGTCCCTTACCGAATTCGGCGGTAGGTTTATGAACCAAGAAAATGCCGCCCCAGTCAGGGAATGGACGAACAGTCGGAGTTTAAGGGCGTCAGAATCGGCCTCTCCGCACTGGGCCGTAAACCGGCCTATGTGTTCGATAGAGGAGGTGTGGCCGTCCCCGGAGAATAAAGTAAATTCTGGCAACCGGTAGTTTCGGGGGAGTGGGGTCCGGTCAATCTCTGGCGGATACGGCTTGGTGTACCTCGGTGCTTCTAGCCGCCTCTGGGCCAAGCCGTCCTCGATCATTCCCGAACATCCTCGAGCCGAAGTCCTCGGGGAGGGGCCTCCGCCTGGGCCGCGGCCGGCCGCTGGTTTGGTTGCCCATCATTCTGCGGCCTTTGTTGCTGGGCCGCCTGGATGGGGGGTTCGGCCGTTGTCGTTGGGCCGGTTGGTGCCATGTATGCGCCCTGAGTTTGACTGAGGTGCGTGTATGGTGCCGTCACGTTGGCCGCACCGTAATGGAGGTGAGAATCCAAGGGAAATAACGGCGTCTGCAGAGATGAAATGACCGGGTTACTCTGACCGTACTGTTGTGATGAAGCAACAGGCGCATGGCCCGCGCCAGGATGAGTGTGGACGGCCAAGGTGTGGACCGGGCCGCCATGCTGGATCGTAGAATGCATGGGGCTGTTTTGCCCTAGCGTGACGGCCAACGCGTGGAGCGGGCTGTACGCTGCTTCTGACGATCGAGTCGGTCCGGAACTCGCCCATGCCGGCTGGGACTGCCCCCAGCCGTTCGTTGGTGGCTGAAGACTCGGACCGTTGCCTGACGTTGGACCGCGGGCAAGGGTGCCGTGACTACTGCCCTCGCCGTAGGGTTCAACCCTCTCGCTCTCCTGGCTCCTCTGTCCAGCTCCTGGGGGTGTTGTGGATGCCGATATCGGCATCCTTTCTTGGAAAAGCGTGCGAAGCTCGGAGGAAAACCTATCCATCGCGGCCATGAAGGATGTTTCTATCCTGTAGGCCTGCTTGTCCATTAGATTTTCCACCACCGCTTGCTCCTGTGCAGATTCGGCCGTGCGCTCCATTATTATCGGTTCACTGGCCGAGCTTCTGACCGTAGGTTCGGTCTCAGTAATGGTCACTGGTGATGTGGACTCAGGAGACTCAGAAGTCATCTCGGTTGCTTTGCTCTTGAGTTTTGCCTGTGCCCTCGTTTCCACCATGAGTGTGTTGACAGTTGTCCCACTGGGCGTGCCAAAAGTGTTGGCGCGCAAATCTCTCGGCCTGGTTTTCCGGGCCGAGGGGACGTGCGTTTAACATGGAGTCCTACTTTTGGATACGGTGCGGTTTGTGCGCGGGCGTGCCAGCACGGTCTACCGTGCGTCGAGTTCGGTGAAGTGTTTAGGTAGAAGATGTTTGGGGTGTTGCGCCTGTTTGGTCTGGACTTCTTATCAAACAATTGTAGCCGAGAAAGGAACTGGTCTCGGCCGTCAGGTTCACGGATGCCGTTGGTGGAAAGCTCAAGGAGGAGGAGTCCGAATTGAGCATGGTGAAGGTGCCTAGCCCAATGGTTTTGTTGAATTCACTGCCAGCTATCCCACCAGAAGATCCTTTGGGAGAGGACACCATTATGCAACGGGTGTTTGAGGTGATTGAGGTGCTCGTGGTTGTGTTTGCCATGGATCCCTCAGAAATTACCATAGATGCCTTTCTGTTTCAAAGAGGTAAGGTGATAGGGGAAATTGAAGGCATGATTCTAAATTGGGATCTGGATTGTGGATTGGAAGAGATGCAGCTTGCGGCGCTGGCACGTTATCTATATACTTGGAGGGTATATCTGCTAGATAGGAGATTTGTGGCAAGAACTGTTGTGTTGAGCAGTCACATGTATTCTACAGGTAACATTCGAGACGAGTTTGGCATTTACTTAAGTGTGCTTGACGAGTTTCACTTCCAATTAGTGTACATGACCACAAGGCTCCGAGACTTCGTGGAGCAGATGGATGAGTTGATGATAGATGGAGCCATATATGATTCTTCTGTTTCAGACCCTTCGGAAAGTGACTCGGATTGAAAGATGAACCGTCCTAATCGCTTCAAAGGGGAGTTTTTCTAAACTCTAACATTTGGTTATGTCTTTTCCTTCTCTTCTTTCCTTGCATTTATGAGGCATTGCATGTTCTTACGTTCTAAACATTGAGGGCAATGTTTCATTTAAGTTTGGGGGGAAGGATTTGGTTATGTTGTTTTACTGTCAAATTTTAAATTTATTTATTATTATTATTATTATTTTTTGTGTGTTTAGCGTCTAAAAACGCAGGATTTTGTGTGTTGTTTCGTTATCCTTCCAAACACCTATGATAAGACTTGGATTTAATACTAATATGGTTTATCAGAAATTGAGAGTCATTTTTTAAGGACTTTGTGTGGTTCTGAGTTAACTCTGTCTTGCATGCCACCCTTGCACTTATTGAGCACTTTGCCAAGTTAGTCCAATTTTTTGTTACTTAGAGACGTTATGCAAATCTACTTATCTCATGATCTTGGTTTTGTACTCTAGAACTTATTTGAATATCTCTTGAGACATTTTGTTGACATACAATGCTTAGGAAGTGATTTAGGCCATGTTTAAACTGTTTGAGCTTTTCTAACCATCCCTCTACATTTATTCATCCCTAGTCAACCCATTTGAGCCTGCATTAAGCCTTTCTTTGTGTAAACCATTCCTACCATAATGAACCTCTGTTTTCTTATTCTTACTTATTCTATGAGCAATTAAAGTTATCTTCAAAAGAGAGTTATAAAGAATGCAAGGTTTTTGGAGCAAAAGTGAATCATTAGTGCCATTACCCAAGTGTTGAAAAGAAATAAGTTTGGGGGTATTGGTAACTAATCAAAAGAGGTAATGAAGTGTGACCAATGTAGTCACGGCCCTAGGGTGTTATAAAAGAGAAGAGCATGGTGATCTAGGGTAAAGAGCCACAAAATTAGGCCAAATAAACACATTTGAAGGTGCTGAAATTATGTTGAAAATCTGCTCATGTATGTGTTCCTTGCTTGTTACAAAGTTCAAAAATCTCTTATGCTCTTACCTGTGCTTTAATTGTGCTAAAAATATTGTATCTCATATCCCTTCTTTCATTCTACCACTACCCTGAACCTCATTACTACCCTTGTAAAGTCCTTTTGATCCTTGGTGTTGCATGGTATTACTGTGGAGAGCAGATTGGATAATGAGCTTATGGGGTTCAGAATTATTGATTTTGCTCTAAGTGTGTGCGCATATACTTATTTGAGTGGCAGAGGTTGTTCTGATTTGGCATTCACACACTACACTTAAGGGTGTCATTGTGAGCTTTGCTTTCTCGTGAATCATGTGTGGAACTTAGATTGTGATTGTTGTGTTTCTTTGGAACCATATACGTTGGTGATTCTTTGAGGATATTGTTTGGAAGGCTAGTTGCTTATTTCCTGTTTCCTAAGTTGTAATTTTATTTTGTTTTGCTCGAGGACTAGCAAAATCTAAGTTTGGGGGTATTTGATCAGTGCATAATTACATATCTTTTTGTCCCCTTCTAACTTATGATTTGGTTATGTTTTTGAGTTAAACTTGTGCTTTTAATAAAGTTTGTGTATGTTTCAGTGTAATAAGGATGAGACTCATTACATGCATTTTGAAGACAAGTTAGCTCAAAACAGTGTCTGCAGATCAGTCACATTCACGGATTAACCTGTACTTGCTCAAGAAGAACCAGATAATGAGCCATACATCATTGGAAAGATACGGAAGTCTAGTTTCCGTAGCATTTTACGGTTCATGATTTGGAGTCTTCTAGAGGAAGTTATCCACGATTTAGCAGCTCAAGGTCAAAATTCGGCAGCATCTGCGTTACTGGGCCAAAAATGACATTTGAAGGTCTTTCCTATTTTTCCTTGAGTTGGGCTGCATATGCTTGGAAAGATAAGACAAAGGGCTTGAAGATCCATATTTTTCCAGAATTTGTTGGAGTGAATAACAAGCCCAAAATCGGCCCACAAGCTGACTATGTCATGCATGACTATCTAGTGGGATTTGTTGGTGAAGTGCACTAGCCAAAAGAATGAGTTTCTAATTACAATGGGATTTGTTGGTGAAGTGCACTAGCCAAAAGAATGAGTTTCTAATTACAATGGGATTTGTTGGTGAAGTGCACTAGCCAAAAGAATGAGTTTCTAATTACAATGGGATTTGTTAGTGAAATGCACTAGCCAAAAGAATGAGTTTCTAATTACAAGTGCTATTAGCATAAACCATATTCAATTCAAATATTCCCCTTCCATTCTCCCTATAAATAGCACTCCAATTCTAAGCACAATTCATTCAACAATCCATCACTTCACTTCATCCATTACTCATACACATTCAAATAGAGAGAGAGAGAGAGAGAGAGAGAGAGAGAGAGAGAGAGAGAGAGAGAGAGAGAGAGAGAGAGAGCTAGTTGCAAAAGGAGCAAAGCTTGGAGCTGTCTTGGGAATTCCTTGCTGCCATCATCTAGTTCTTTTCTTCTCTTTATCCTATCTTATGTATTTCCATTCTATATTGTTTTTCAATTATTAAATATGAGTAACTAAATTTCTTCTTAGTTAGAGGTGAATTCGAAGCCATGGACATATGTTTTATATGAATTGATCACTTCCAGTTATGGTTTCGTAAAGTATGAATGTGATTTACTTATCTGTTTTATTCAGGACTTATTCTTGCATGTTTATTAAGGATGCATACTTAGTTTGCATGCAGGGATTTGATGCTAGAATATGAGGGAATTTCACCTAATCGTTATAAACTTATATTCACAAGTAGTAAAAATCACTAGTCATGATTGTGTTAAGTAAATTCCTGGCAGGAGTATCATGCTTTTCATAGTTACAAATGTTTTGTCAAAGCTTATGATTTTCATAGAACTTAATGATCTTTGATATGTATCTCTATCATGCTGTTCATATAGGGAACTTGATAAGAATAATTTGATTGAGTCGCTGAGTCCAATTCAATGAATTTAGGAAAATCTGAGAGTTAATTAGTGCAGTTCACAATTAATTTGGGGCTTTGTCATTCATACTTTATTGAAAGAGTAACTGGAGATCGATTTGTATGCATATGTTCCATGTGTGGAGAAGAATCCTCTAGCTATCCCTTAATCCATATTTCATTCACAACTTAGTTATTTGCTGTTGTTAATTTTACTTTGGTCTAAATCATCCAACTCCCCCCAATCATTGTTCCCTCAACTTAATTTCCAGTTTAATGAGTTTAATTTGTGTTAATTTAATTTGTGTTGATTAGCATCCCTTCTAATCCCCGGAATAGAACGATCCCTACTTACTCGTACTAGATTGCATGATTTATAGGGTTTAATTTGTGCGTTAGTTATTTCTCACGCCAATCGTGGAAGATCACCGAGATCAATAGTAATTGACTGAATCGGTATTTCTCTTGAAGATACTCCTTCAAGCTGAAACGGTTCTTGTATAACATTTGTATCTAGAAGTGTTTGTGCATCATTTTCCATGGAAGATTCCAAACGTTGGTCAACAACGTTGACGTCGTTGTCCGATGGGTCTAGTTCTGGTATAGCATACACGTTCCTCTGATCCATCTGCTGAACAACTTTCCAACCCTTGTCGGCTTTAGGGTCATCTAGATAGACAATTTGTTTTGCCATGTTTGCCAAAATGTAAGGGTCGTCATCATACCAAGTTTTGTTAATGTTCACAGATAGTAACCCATGGTCGATTTTAACACTTCCCTGCCTGTTCGGGTTCGTATCAAACCATCGACACTTAAACATGATTACTTGGTATCGGTCCTTGTAAAGCAATTTCACGACAGTTGTGAGTTTGCCATAGAAATCAATGTCCATACTTTCACCTCCACCTGGGACATGGATACCGCTATTCTGCGTACACAACTTGTCATCTCGTGTGGTCCCCAAAAATTTAATGCCGTTAACATGGCAACCCGAGAATAATTCAACGCTAATTGGGCCGAATGCCAAGTTATATAACTCTTCACTGTAAATGGGGGAATTCTCTGATTTCAACTTAATCACCTAATATTATACAAAAATATACACATGTTAGTTTGAGAAGCATAAATACTACAATATATATCTAAAATACAAAACACTTATAACTTACATATTCCAAAAACCATTGTGGAAACAATTCACGGTGTTTCTTGGAATACAAATGTGATGGATGTTCTCGCTTCATCTTCTCTTCATGCTCATCCAAGTATAGGATTATCTCATCACAATTGTTCAGTACGAACCAATGGGCTACCTCCATGTCATTTTTGGAAAATGCCTCTCCTCTATCAGGATCTCCAAAGGGTCGTGCGCTTTGGGCAAAAACAGAAAGTTTTGCATTTCTCATACCTCCATCATTATTGCGCTGAGGACGATTGAAAGCCGTGTCCACATTTTTTAAATACATTCCACAGAAAGTAAGCGCCTCGTATTGAACCCAAGCCTCTATAATTGATCCTTCGGGCTTCGCTCTATTGCGTACGCTTTTTTTCAACTCTCCGAGAAGCCTGCAACAATAAAAAGATACGATGCAAATTAGCAAGTAGCAAGCATATGATAATCAAGCATACACAAATATGGAATGCCAAGTTATACCTTTCTATTGGATACATCCAACGATAGTTCACTGAACCAGCAAGCAATGCCTCTTCTGGCAAGTGAACCATCACGTGAATCATACTTGTGAAGAAAGCTGGAGGGAATATCATCTCAAACTTGCATAGGACTTGGACAATGTCATGGCGCAACTGATTAATGTCTGTCCTTCGCAATGTTTTTGCCGACAGTTGGGAAAAAAATCTGGATAACAATACGATTGGCTTGACTACATCTTCCAGCAATAGGTGTCGAATCCCCACAGGAAGTATGCGTTGCATAAAGACATGGCAGTCATGGCTCTTTAGTCCAGTAAATTTACCCCCGTCAACATTCACCCAATGTGCGATATTAGAAGCATACCTGTCAGGAAACTTTACAGTCGATACAAACTTTAGAAACTCTTTTTTGTCATTCGGTTTCATGGAAAAAAATGCAAGATCCCTTCTAGCTTTATGACCGTCCCTTTTCATCCATAAACCCCTTCGTATGCCCATTTTTTCCAAATCCAGACGAGCTTTGATCGTGTCCTTTGTCTTCCCCTCGATATCTAGAATCGTGCCCATCAATGTGTCGAAGACATTTTCTCAACATGCATAACGTCGAGATTGTGCCTCAATCTTAGTTTCGACCAATATGGAAGCTCAAAAAACATAGGCTTGTGCGTCCAATTCATATGTGTAGCAGGTCTGATCCGACTAACTGTTTTCCCAAATTGAGCAAAATCCAAACGGTTAAGCTGTTCTAAGATCTCATCACCGGGCCACTGTCTAGGTCTAAGGCCATGCTCTTTCTTCCCATCGAACTCTTTATCCTTTTCCCGCCACTCGTGGTCCCATGCCAACCATCTCCGATGACCAAGGTAAGAAACTTTTCCGGCGTGCCAACTAGAAGTCACATCTTCCTTGCATACAGGGCATGCCATATAACCCTTCATGCTCCACCCAGAAACCATTGCATATGCAAGAAACTCATTCACAGTCCACATCACTGCTGCTCGCAAAGTGAACATCTTCCCAGTGGATTTATCGTACGTACGCACACCGTTTGTCCATAAATCCTTGAGCTCATCAACCAACGGCCGTAAGTAAACATCGATTGACCTGCCGGGATCCTCAGTTATCAAAACAGTCATCATCATATATTCCTTTTTCATGCACTTCCAAGGCGGCAAATTATATGGGAATACGAAAATTGGCGAAGTGCTGTGGTGTTGGTTTAGAACCCCGTACGGATTGAATCTGTCAGTGGCAAGTCCCAATCTAACATTTTGAGGATCAGCAGCAAACTCAGGGAACGTTCGATCGAACTCTTTCCATGCTTCCCCATCTACAGGATGCCGCATCACATCGTCATCTACCCGTTTTTCCTTATGCCATCTCATATCTGTGGCAGTATGCGTCGACATATACAATCGCTGCAACCTATGTTTCAAGGGAAGATAACACATGACTTTTTGTGGGATCTTAGTCATTCTATTCTGAGATGTTTTGAACCTCGACTCATTGCATATAGGGCATTTTTCCAATGTTTCATACTCTTTGTAGAATAACATGCAATTGTTTTTGCAAGCATGAATTTTTTCATAACCCAATCCAAGACCATTCAATACCTTCTGCGCTTGTCGGTGGTCTTTCGGCAAACAATTATCTGTCGGAAGCATTCTTTAATCCGAAAGGCATAACATTCCATTCGTAATGACCAAATGGGGTAACAAACGCTGTCTTATATCTGTCGGACTATTCTATTTGGATTTGCCAGAAACCACTTTTCATATCAAATTTGGAGAAGACGACTGTTTTTTTTAAGTGATTAATTAAATCTCTCTTATTAGGTATGGGATACCTAATCCATTCTAAGACTGTATTGAGAGGCTTATAGTTAATAACTAATCTGGGAACTCGTCTATCTAACTTAGCATTTTTTTGAACATAAAAAGCAGGACATGACCAGGGTGATTTACTTCTTCGGATGATACCTTTCTGTAATAACTCAGTAATCTCAGTTTTACAAAATTCCATTAACTCTTGACTCATTTGAATTGGACGGGCTTTAGTAGGAATATTCTTTTCACTAAATTTTTTGACATAAGGAAGACTAACAACGTGTTGTTTCTTGTGCCAAAACGCATTAGGTAACTCAGAACAAATTTCAAATTTTAATTTCTCTTCAAACTTATGGACCTGCAACTGTAAAGACTTATCATTAAGTAGTTGTTGTTCTATTCATTTGAACTTAACCTCTTCCTTAAGGAATTCCAACTGTTTATCTTTATTTTGAATTTTTTTGACTGCCTTGGAGATGGCGCTTTTTTGTAGGGGCTTTCAAATTATGCAACTCTGGTTTGGTTAAGAATTCAAATTTAACTTTTTCTCCTAAATGACTAGAAATGACTCCATCATATTTAACCTGGAAAGGATAAAGAAGACTAATAAAGAGTAATCCTAGGATAACGTCATCAGTAAAGAAGACTAATAAAGAGTAATCCTAGGATAACTTCATCAGTAATGTTTTTGACTAAAACAAATGAGGTTTTAAAGCAAATTTTATTTTGGCAGACATGGGCATTAGGGATCTCAAAATTCAACTGGAGTGACTTACCCGAAGCAGTACTAAGTGATTCTTTTGATTTCTTATAGTACTTAGTTGGGATTAAACCTTCTTCAATACAATTAAGATTGGCTCCTGAATCAAAAAAGGCAACTGTATTTAACTCGAAATTTTTAACAAATATGGTGACTTTAGAATACCATTTCCTAAAATTAACTTGTTTAATTAAATTAAGGGCTTGGTCCGTGTTGGAAGGTTCACCATCAAAATTGGTTGGACTTCCTAGTTGTCTTCTAGACTCATATTTTTCTTTCGTCATTAGACTAACTAAATCTTGTTTAATTTCATAATTTTCAACTTGCAACTTATGGCTTATTTGTTTTAACTCTATGATTTCTTGTTTAACTAATTTTACTTCTAACTGTAAATCTTGTAATGCAACTTCTTTTCTTTTATTAAATTTTTCTAGTGTTGAATTTAGACTTATCTTTTGGGGGGTAGACTGACTAGGTGCTTCTTGATTGATGACTTTCCTGAACTTCTTTAAATACTCAAACTTTAACTCGGGATTTTCTGCTTTACTAATTAGATCAATTAATAATTCTTCTTGTTCTTCCTGTTTAGTGAGGACATTAGTTGACTTAGTTAAAATATTACAACATTTATCATTACAACCAAATTGGACCTTGGGTGAACTTGACTCAGAATCTAAGGTACTATGGTCAACTGAACTAGGACGGGTGACTATAGTGTCGGCATCACTTGACTTATCATGTAATTCTAAATCTTTAATCAATTTTTCTCTATCTTCGTCCGTGATCTTCAACTGTTTAATCGTGTCTTTTACCTTACATTCATTAGCATAATGACCAAACTTTTGACATTGGTAACATTTTACTTTTCTTTTGTCAGAACTTTTCTTAAAGCGACTATTCTTTTCTCTTTTTGGTGCTTTTGACCAATTTTTACGCGGACTAAACTTCTTTTTACCATAAAACTCATTATTATCATTATTATATTTGAACGACTTTCTTTGGCGAGAATAATGACGATTTTTACTAAACTGTCGGTTATGATGACTAGATTTTGCCTTAGAGGGGGGAGCTGAGACTAGACCATATTGTTCACAGAAATTACCTAACTTATACTTAGCAGAATTTTTCTCAGACTGTATTTGCTTACCAATTTTCATATCAACACACATTTTCATACCAACTTGATTAATTGTGCTAATTATATTACCATAGGTTAAGCTATCCCAATCTATAAAACCTTGATCATTACTAAGGACTGTTCTTATTTTGTGTGCGAATAAATTAGGAAGACTATTAACAAATTTTTCTTTCCAAAACGACTGGTTGCTATCATCTCTCATCATAACTATGGAAATAAAAACATCTTTATACCACCTAAAATCTGATAACTTTGGACAACGAAGGTTACTAAGCTGATCATGAATTCTAGACGTATTATGGCTTGGTGTTCCAATGAAATGATTAATTATTGTGTATAACAATGTATTAACTCCATCTTCTATACATCGGCCTAATTGTTCGTCGAATATAGGAAGACCTTCTTCATTAAGTTTAACTGCATGAATTATTTGGCGCTTAGACTCTTCTGTTAAATGTTTATCCCACCAAGAACGTAGGGTTCCGGTGAAACCAGTTTCTAATAAAGGCACTATTTCAGACTGCTTATTGACAACCGTGGACATAATTATTAGAAACCATTCTTGAAGAAACTAATGAAAGAATCTCATCTAAATATATATATATATATATATATGTGTGTGTGTGATTCTAGATCTGAATGCAGACTCTAGAAGGAAAAGACCAGCAGATTTTAAAAAGAGGAAACTTCAATGCAGCTGCCAGCCAATCATGGTATTCACAAGAGGACAAAAATGAAAACCATGTGAAAATCACGTGGATCAGTTTCTGGCAAGAAAAAGCAGAATGAACCACAGCATATGACAGGTCATCTAAATGACAGAAGAAAACGTGTTTCAAACATTTCGAAATGCTAAATGCAAAATGAATGAAATGCATGAATAACTTACCATCTGAATGCTTCCACACACACAGATTCCATCTTGATTGCAGAAGACTTCTTGTGATAATACTTAAACCAAGCCAAGATTACTGAGCATAATCATTACTTATAAAAGCTTTAAATACAAAGTTGTCAAGAAAAGCTAAAAATAAATCTTAACAGTCCACACATATTAGTACAGCAACGCTAGTTATTATTATTATTAGTCATCCTAATTTTGTACTCATGGTGTTAACTCATTAATTTGATTAAACAAAAGAACTCGTCAAAGAATTTTTAGATATTAATTGCATGTTAATATAATTGACTGGACCATGATTTCCGTAGCTTTAAAGGCATGAAGAATAATTATACTTGCACTATGATGATCACCTTTGAAAATTAGGGTCACCCCTAATCATGTTCCACCCTTTTTACCGGCTCTCTCTCTCTCTCTCTCTCTCTCTACTTGTATGTTTGCTGTAAAGGGAATAAATTTTGAAATTACCTGGAAGTTGAATACCCTGTTAAAGATTGAAAATTACTTGGAAGGTGAATACCCTGTTATTATTATTATTAAAGATTGAATACCGATTGGGACGTATGGAGGGAAAAGGAAATTCAACCCCGTAGTGGGCAAAGATGAGCGTACCGCGTAGGGTCCGGCAACCCTAATGCTTAACTAGTTTAAGTCTCCATTGCTGACGCAAAGGCTCTCTACTTTAATTTTGGGTCCTTCATTTATTGGCTTATATGTTAGGCCATCCCCAATAGTTGGTAGAGCTCCGTTTAAAGCTCGAAGAAATATTTTGGTCTTTAATAATATATTTCCCATAATGAGGAGCTCTATATTGAGGGCTCTATAGATTTTTTTTTATGATGTAATTTAGTTTACATGCTTTTTGTTTTGTTAACTTTAATTTGTGTTAATTTAGGTTTATGTTATATTATTTTATTTATAATGAACATTTAAACGAAAAAAATTTAAAATTTGAACAAGATTAAGAATAACATTGTATTGCATAGATATAAATGAAAAATACACAGAATTACAACGTTGAATGAGAAATTTGAATGGTGAAGACTGTTAGTTGTATGGAATTTGAATGCATTAAAAAAAGTATTATAGGGAAAAAATGTTTAGATAATTTTTATTTTCAAAAAAGTTATTAGAGTTTTAAAAAATTATAAAAAAACTAGCTATTGATTCCCCCCCCCCCCCCCCCCCCCCCAAAAAAAAAAAAAAAAAAGGCTTTCATTTGCAAAGAAAAGTGTTTAGAAAAGAAAGACAAAAAAAAAAGGGCATTCAGAAGCATTTTTTTTATTTGTTTATCAAGGAGGCTTTCAGAGGTTTAAAAAATGAAATTGCACTTTGTTCTCAAACTGGTCCGTGGATATATTCTCACTAAATGTTGGAATCACCAGAAGCCTTTGGATCTTGTATGAGTACAAGAATCAGGTTTTTAATTAATTTTATGCGCTAGCCGGCCACGTGTATATTTGGTTTGGCAGGTCATAAGTGAATCACGTGATCGGTTCTGGAGAGAAAAAAGTAAATCACGGGGTCTTCAGCTTTTATTGGCAGGGGGCCCACTCGGGCTCAAGAGTCTGCCAGCATCGTACACATAATCATGACTCATGAGTGATGGCAACAGGTGGAATAGGAACCGGATATGACAATACAATTTCCATCTCTGCTCATGTATCCGAACTCAACCTAGTTTAATAGGTTTTAGGGAATCTCCATTCCGTTCCCGGGAACCCATACTCGCCTTGAATCTCCCATTTTTTTTTCATAAAAAATATTTATCATACATTTTAATATTAAATTTTATATTAAATTATCATTCAACACATCCAAATTAACTATAAAGTTCAACTCAACTATTCAAAATCACATCAATATGAAATTTTAGAGAAGATTATGAAGAATTATGAGAGAGAAGTTAACTTAGGGTTAAACATAAATGTTATAATTTTATATTTATTTATTTAAATATAAATATATATATTTTCGGGTTGAGTTCGGAAATGGGGACGCCAATACCATCTCCTCCAAATACCCTTCATGGATTTTTTAAGTTCAGAGATTCCCATACTCAATACCCGTTTGACCCCGAAATCTCCTTCTATTAGGATTGGGAATCCAACGGGGACTGTCTCCGCAGGAATTTTTGCCATCCATGAGCTGGTAATGGGCTTCGTTGTCATCTACAGAAAGAGAATTGAATCCGGTGAAAATATCATAATAGGACTAATAATACATTATTGACATTGAGATAATAATTATGAATTTCACTACCAAAATTCTATTTTCATAAACTTCAAATTTTTCTGCTGTGCACTACTCGAAGAATTTAGTTATATTTGTGTTGTACTGTTAACTCTTTGATCAATACTGAGATCAAAATCGTCATGCAATTCGGTTCAACTCAATTTGTGGGTTTGTCAGGTCGAGAAGCTAACTCTAATACCATGAAAGAAGTTGAAGTTCCAATTCAAAACCAATTGATAATAGAGGAAGTAGCTCAACTCCTTATAAGTTCTTGATGAATTTGTTAATTTTCCAATGTGAGAGATCTCTTCACATTCGCACATGGATTAATGCGTAGGACATGAAGCGCATATATATACTATAGTTGGTTTGTTCATGAATATTTGAGAAGCATATAATGCAACAAGAATTATAGGGAAAGATGACTTGCAGTCTGGTGGTGCGGCATGCGACACGATGTCTGTCACATGAATAATTATGCGGTGGTGTGGTGGATGTGATATTGATAAATTTTGGGATTTTGATATAATAAAATCAACATTATTTTATAAAAGAAATAGCAATCATTATTTAATAAATTAAAATAAAATAAAACAAAAGGCAAAAAATGGTAAAACATTCAAAATATTAGAAAATATTCTTAATTAATGCAAATATTAAGAATTGAAATTATTAATTAAATTATAATAATATGATAAATTTACACTTTTCATATTTTAAAAAATTAAAATTAAAAGAAAAATTAGATAATAGATCCTATTTTTATGGAACACAACTACCTATTATCTTTTTTAATTTTAAAATAATTTTTAAATTTTTTATTAAAAAAAACTCGTGCATGCACGGAAGCACATGCAGAGAGACTAGTTAAAATAAAATGTAGTTAATTATTATTTTTTATTTTTAAAATTAATTTTTAGAGTATATTTCATTATTTAATATCATAAATAATTATTTTAAAGAAAATACACACAAAATTAAAAATTAAAACGCATCAAATTACAGAACCAATACAATCAAAGAGATTGAGACTTACATCGAACGTCTGATCTTAATACAATTCATTTACCCAGAACAACTGAGATCAAATTGGATCAACTCATTTACCAAAATCCACAACAACAAAAATGAAGCCAGAAGGGGATAGAGAGGTGGAGAAAAAAGGGGATTGTTACCAAGAACAAAAACAAACAGAGAGATTAAACTCATCAAACACCATATTGGATTTTAGTCCATTTTAATTGAAGAAGTCCAGTCACAGTCCAGTACAACCAACCAAGCAGGCCTAATTAGTCAATACTGCTTCGTCGTCTTCAGAACTGGAGGCCGAGTCGGTTTCTCCGCTACTGGAGTGGACCTGTTTTCCTTTCTCCTGGTGGTGGCCTTTATGGATGTGGGTGGTGTTGCCAAACCCAAAAATTCCTACCTTGCCCGATTTATTCCCCTTAATTTTATTCCCAACAATGCTGAAGCCATTACTACCTCTTCTGCCCTTGTTTGTTTTTCGCTTACCAGTCTCATTCTCGGGCTGCAGAGTGGCACTCATTCTCGAGCTGTTGCTGTTTTCTTGGTCGATGCTCGCTTTAGAATCCTCAGAAGAACCTTGCTTCTTCTGATCACCAATCGAAGGCTTCAGAAATAGGTGGCCGGTAGACATATTTTCACCTTGGCTTCATATTGTTAGCTTATCAGTCCTTTATAGAAGAATAATGGGCTCACTTCCACCAAGCAATCGGCGCTTGCCATTATTCAGTATGATTATGATTTATTTATTAACAAATTAATTTAAGTTTGATTATTAAATTACTTTTGTACCCTATTAATTATTTTGAGTTTTTTTTTAAAAGATAAATATCAATAATACCAATATCCAATAGGGTTTAGAAAGTTTTTTATAAACTTTTTTTTTAAAATTTAATTTTTTAACAAGGTGGTAAGAAAGTTTTAAAAAAACTACCCTTGTAAAAAAGTCAATATATTTAATAAGGGTAAATTTGGAAGACAAAACTTAGCTTGTGTGATGCATTAATAATATTATTTGAAGTGTAAAAAAAGTTATCCATTAAAAAAAAAGTGTAAAGAAAATTACACATGTCAAGAGGATAAAAGAGAATATTAGAGAGAATATTGCTAGCATTCCCCTTTCCTATTTTAGAAGGTGAATAGGAAGCATGACTGAAGTTGTATTTTTCCAATTCCTTCCTAAAATTTTTCTAAAAAAGTGATTTAATTATGGATGCTTTTAACAAGTCAAGTTTCAGCTCAGTTGGTGAAAAGGTCTGATGGCAATTTATTTGTGGGAAGGTCTGGTGGCAATTCATTGTTGGAAGGGGCTCGAATCACCCAGTGTTAAATTGTTGGAATTTTTAAAATCTCAAAGTTGCGCGATAAAGAGAAGCATCTACCTATATCGCCGAAATCTAGATAATGGGTTTTCTCTATTCTCAAATATATGCTTCATAAAAAATAAATAAATAACAAGAAAAACAAATTTGTTAACTTCCTCATATAGAAATTTAATGACTTACACCAGAAGATGTAAAAAGAAACCTAGAAAAATCACGGAAAACTACTTTCACGGATGAAATCACAAAAGCCAATCAATCTGCTTGATGCAACAAAAGTGCAGATTTTTTTATTTGAATCGCCATTCTCCCACCTTCTACAATGAGAGTAGTTGCAGAAGTCCCAATCAATAGCACTGGAAGCAAGTAGCTTGCGGAGAAGAGATAGAATGTCTTGAATAAGTGAATAGAGAGACGAAGACGATTTGGCGAAAACTGCAGGTTTGGTGAAGACGGAGCTCGACGATTTGGTGGTCGCGTGCTCGTTTCTCGCATGTTTTTGGGTCTTAATTTGGGCTGGGCTTAATTACGACCTTGATTTTAGGAAGACTAAAACAGGAGTGAAGTTCTAGTCCCACCAATCCAGGTCTTAATTGAGACTTTGTTTGGACTAGGGAGGACTAGTGCTAAATAGTCCAATCCCTATCTTAGTCCAATGTAAACCTATAACAACATTTAGGGTGAGGAAGAAGAAGAAAGAAGAAGAATGAATCAAAGATAAAAACAATTGTATTAGATTGTAATGATATTGTGAAGAAAAAAAGAGATGGAATAATATGTTCTGTCATTGATATCTTGCTGTACATAATACTAGACTTTATATACTATGTTTATAATCTCTTATTCTAGCATAATTCCTAATTAAGGCTACAAACCACGTTTCACTCGTAAATCTTGGGGTCGGAACAATTACAATATTTACAATCCTTCAATTACAAGATTTGATTTCCAACAGATATGTACAATGAATGAGAGTTATATATCTACGATAATTAAACACTATAACAAGTGCTTCCTCACAGAACCACTCCAAGTAATGTATTTTACAGCAATCACTTGCCTTTTTCATTTTTATTGGAGGCCGAGTTGGTTTCTCTATCGTCCATGGAGTCGACTTGTTTTTCTTTCTCGTGTCCTTTATGGACGTGGGTGTTGCCAAAACCGAAAATTCCTACCCGGTCAGCTTTGCTCCCCTCAATTTGATTGCCAACAATGTTGAAGACATTGCCGCTTCTGCCCTTCCTTTTCTCCCGACCTCTCACATTCTTGGAACTCATTTCTGGGGACTTGGAGCTGCTGTTGCTGTTTTGGTGGTCGATCTTCACTTCAGAAATTAATATCCTCAGAAACTAGTTGCTTGGGATGACCAGTAGGCTTCAGAACTAGGCGGTCTATATAGTATACACAATGTGTAGGGGAAACGCAACCCAATTAGTGTTTAGTCTTTGACAATATTTCGTAGCAACTGTGAAGTTGTTTCCAGGAAGCTATATATGTCTTTTTCACGTGCCTATTTTTATGGAGTGAAGGACACGGCCGGTGTCTCTCCTCCCACTAGAGAGAGAGAACACGCAGAAGAGTCGTTTTTGCTTGTGGACCCGAATGAACAGGACACTGTTAAAGAACATAAGTCACTGCTCAAGTCATGACAAGTATAATAATTGATATAAATGTCGTGATTAATCTGATGCTAACTTACTCTCGATTAATGCCGCATATACTCTATATATATACTCTATAATAATTGACATCAATGTCATGATCGAGGTTTGAGTTTCTGGGGATTCATTTTAGGCTCAACATGATGTGTGAGTGCGATATATATTGCATATGGATAGTTAGAGAGCAGAAGCAGCAGAGCTATCGAGCCCTAGTTCTAAACCCTACGAGTCTTCACAACAAACAAGCAAGGTTGTGATGATATCATCACAACATTGCTTGGGATGAGCCCTTGTAGGTAAACTTGATTGCGTAGCAAGTATGACTTCGGTTTCCTTGCAAATTCTTTTAATTTAGTCTGCTGTATACGTTGTTGGGAAGGCTTTCATCGAGCTTTTGTAATTTGTCAAGTATTGAATTTCCACATCCACCATAAAATCTAGTATCAATAATGCTTGACTTTCGTTTCATTTGGTATATAGAATTTGACAAACCTTTAGGGGTGTTTGGTAGGACAAACCAAGAAATAACGTGTTAGCTTGAGTTGGTTGGTAAAGTCAAGAAATTAACGAGTAATGCTAAGTTATCCATATTTTCGTACCACATTACCACATGATGTGAAGTGATCATGCACACAATCAACATCCAATATTCATTCTTTAATTGACATGACATATACACGTCACTTGCTACATAGTGTTCAAACTTGAATAGAAAAATATAATCTCCCCAGTATATTTTGAAAATAATATAACAAAGCAAATCAATCTTTACCCGGCCGATTGTTAGTGTTTTGTATTTTATCTGGGTTATGGAATATTGAAATAGATGAATGGAAGAAAGAAGAATACAGAGTGATGAATGTTCTTCTACTCTCTTGCTAAAATTGCAGAGAGGAATATATTTCTCTTAATGGAATTAGCACACAAAGTGTGCACTTCATAACCATTAGCCTTAGCTGGATCCACACACATCATATTGGATCTCAGCCACACATTTAGCTACTTTCTAGGATCACTACACGTGGCTATTTTAGCCTTACATATTGGAGCCTCACACTTGTCATTCTAAGAGACTAAGTGCATACACAATTAACATTCTAGGCTTATGATTTACTAATCAGCTCATTACTTACAATTCTACACTCCCCATTAAGTTTTGAGCTGATTTCACTCCAAATTTATCCTTGAGATAGTAGAATCGATACTTAGCCAATGACTTTGTGAAGATATCTGCTAGTTGCTTATTTGTAAGACAGTAAACCAAACCAATGATTCCTTCTTGTAGAGCATCCTTGATGAAGTGATATCTTCGATCAATATGCTTAGTTTTCTGGTGAAACATAGAATTCTTTGTTATGGCAATTGCAGCAGTATTATCACATTGAAGTGGAGTAGCCTCAGCTTGAAATTCACCAAAATCTTCCAACACAAACCTGAGCCAAATTGCTTGTGCAGTTGCCTCTGATGCACTAATATACTCTGCTTATGCAATTGAAAGGGCAACACAGTTTTGTTTAACTGAGGCCCAAGCAAAGACTCCACTGCCAAAAGAAAAGGCATACCCTAAGGTGCTTTTACTGTCATCAACTGAGCCACCCCAATCACTATCACAGTAGCCAATTGAGACTGCATTTCTTCCTTTAACATACTCCAAACCATAGTCAAGTGTTCCTTTGATATACTTGAAGACTCTTTTAGCAGTTCCATAATGCTTATTAGTAGGACAGTGCATGAACCTAGCAAGTAGATGAATGGAAGAAAGAAGAATATAGAGTGATGAATGTTCTTCTACTCTTTTGCTGAAATTGCAAAGAGGAATATATTTCTCTTAATGGAATGAGCACACAAAGCATGCACTTAATAACCGTTAGCCTTAACTAGATCCATACACATCATATTGGATCTCAACCACACATCTAGCTACTTTCTAGGATCACTACTCGTGGCTATTTTAGCCTTATCTATTGGAGCCTCACACTTGTCATTCTGAGAGACTAAGTCCCTCTCATCCTCGTCGTCACTGCCTTGTAGATATCGCTTAATCAACCTCAACTGAACTGATTGTTTGGTGATCGACCATAATTAATTGGTTAAAGGCCATGACAATTCACTACTACAAAAATCGAAATAGACGACGGGAAACCACCGTCGTGTAAAAGGTTTTCGCCCGGTCGTGAAATCGACTGCCGTCTATTTGGGTTTCAAACTACGACGGCTTTTCACCGTCGTTGTTTATCAGTAAAGACGACGGTTTTTAAAGAAAATCATTGTTGTTTAGAGGTAAAGATCGTTGATTATAGGAGGAAAGACGACTGTTTTTAATAAAATCGTCGTGTATTGTATGTAAAGATGACGATTTTTTTTATGAAAACCGTCGTGGATTGTTTATAAAGACGTCATCTTTACATACAATAGACGACCTTTTTTTATAAAAAAAAAAAAACGTCATCTTTACATACAATAGACGATGGTTTTTATAAAAAGCGTCATCTTTACATACAATAGACGACGGTTTTTTATAAAAAGTGTCATCTTTACGTACAATAGACAACGGTTGTTTTTATAAAAAGCGTCATCTTTACGTACAATAGACGACCCTTTTTTTTTATAAAAAACGTCATCTTTACATACAATAGACGACGGTTTTTATAAAAAAGCGTCATCTTTACGTACAATAATGCTTTTTGATTTCCTACGATGCTATACAACGATTTTAACTAGAAAACCAACCATAATGCTTTATCAAAAATAGTTTCTTTCATAGAACTTGAAGATTCAATAGTTATTACATAGTTAACCAATCTTTATTCTACAACAAACATAATTCCTAACAAGACCTACGTACTCCTAATCCAAGCATTCCTCATCCAAACATACAAATGATGCACAACTGAAGTCTCCTCCATCATCCCTGTAAATAAATCAAAATGACAAAGAGAGAAAAAAAAAAAAAAAAAAAAAAAAAGCAAAGATTATAAACATAAAAAATTAGGTGGAAGAGAAATTTTACCATTGATCCATATTTCCATAGAAAACTTGTAAAATGAGCATAAAAAAGACCATCGAGAACCTGCAAATTTTCAACAACAAAAAAACATACGACTCACATAGAAAACCTGCAAAAGAAAAAGTTATAAATCTGCAAGCTTCCTCCTCATCTCCTGATAACCAAATCAGAAAATCTAAAAAGAAACCAGAAATAAAAAAATAAAAAAATGTAAACAACTCAGACAAATCAAGAGAGACAAAATCTGAAATTAGGTGACTTTCAAATCAAACCTTTCAACCAGCTTTGATTCTCAAATATAGAACATCCCTCTACATCTTATGGATTTGCTAAGACCTCAATCTCTCAACTCCTTCATTGATATCGATCTTTTGATGATTTTGTAGAGAGTTTCATGAGGGTGTTTTAGAGAGTGCAGGAGGGTTTCAAGGAGGGAGAGATAAGGTTTTCAGAGACGGAGGAAAATATGAAAATTTGACAAGCGTGAATTCACTTAAGTAGACTTTTTTTTAGCGTGTTTTAAAAGACGACGCTTGTTAATGAGAGATAAGATTTTCAAAGACGGGTGAAAATTTGAAAATTTATCGGGCGCGAATTCACTTAAGCGGCCATTTTTTAGCGTGTTTTAAAAGACGACGCTTTTTTTAAAAAAAAATTTGTCATCTTTACATATAATAGACGACGGTTTTTTTTATAAAAAAGCGTCATCTTTACATATAATAGACGACAGTTTTTATAAAAAGTGTCATCTTTACATACAATAGACGACTGTTTTTTATAAAAAGCGTCATCTTTACGTACAATAGACGACGGTTTTTATAAAAAGCGTCATCTTTACATACAATAGACGTTTTTTTCCGCTACACTCCTTGACCCTATATGAATGCAATGACTGAATTTGATCTTCAATTTAAAATATTTACACTAGTGGATACCACAAAATCTTATGTTATATTTAACGAAAGTATAAATAAACTCTTAATTGTTAGTGAATATTTTTTTTTATGGCATACGCATTTTAAGAAACTAGTTTCAACGATCCAACCGTTAAACTTGTTTGTTTATACTTCGAGATCATCTACACCAAAAATCGAAAAAAATAAACATTCAGAGATAAAGGAACGGGACAAAAAATTTCGACGGTTATAAATGAAAAATCATGATTTAACGGTTATTTTAACTCTGATTTTGATGATTTTTTTACCACTACACTCCTTGACCCAATATGAATACAATGATTGAATTTGATCTTTAATTTAAAATATTTACACTAGTGGATACCACAAAATCTTATGTCATATTTAACGAAAGTATAAATAAACTCTTAATTGTTAGTGAATATATTGTTTTGATGGCATACGCATTCTAAGAAACTAGTTTCAATGATCCAACCGTCAAACTTGTTTGTTTATACTTCGAGATCATATACGCCAAAAATCGAAAAAAAATAAACATTCAGAGATCAAGTAACGAGACAAAAAATTTCGACGGTTATAAATGAAAAATCATGATTTAACGGTTATTTTAACTCCGATTTTGATGATTTTTTACTGCTACACTCCTTGACCCAATATGAATACAATGATTGAATTTGATCTTCAATTTAAAATATTTACACTAGTGGATACCACAAAATCTTATGTCATATTTAATGAAAGTATAAATAAACTCTTCATTGTTAGTGAATATATTGTTTTAATGGCATACACATTCTAAGAAACTAGTTTCAATGATGCAACCGTCAAACGTGTTTGTTTATACTTCGAGATCATATACGCCAAAAATCGAAAAAAATAAACATTCAAAGATCAAGTAACGAGACAAAACATTTCGACGGTTATAAATGAAAAATCATGATTTAAAGGTTATTTTAACTCCGATTTTGATGATTTTTTACCGCTACATTCCTTGACCCTATATGAATACAATGACTGAATTTGATCTTCAATTTAAAATATTTACACTAGTGGATACCACAAAATCTTATGTTATATTTAACGAAAGTATAAATAAACTCTTAATTGTTAGTGAATATATTGTTTTGATGGCATACGCATTCTAAGAAACTAGTTTCAATGATCCAACCGTCAAACTTGTTTGTTTATACTTCGAGATCATATACGCCAAAAATCGAAAAAAATAAACATTCAGAGATCAAGTAACGAGACAAAAAATTTCGACGGTTATAAATGAAAAATCATGATTTAACGGTTATTTTAACTTCGATTTTGATGATTTTTTACTGCTACACTACTTGACCCAATATGAATACAATGATTGAATTTGATCTTCAATTTAAAATATTTACACTAGTGGATACCACAAAATCTTATGTCATATTTAATGAAAGTATAAATAAACTCTTCATTGTTAGTGAATATATTGTTTTAATGGCATACACATTCTAAGAAACTAGTTTCAATGATGCAACCGTCAAACGTGTTTGTTTATACTTCGAGATCATATACGCCAAAAATCGAAAAAAATAAACATTCAGAGATCAAGTAACGGGACAAAAAATTTCGACGGTTATAAATGAAAAATCATGATTTAACGGTTATTTTAACTCCGATTTTGATGATTTTTTACCGCTACATTCCTTGACCCTATATGAATGCAATGACTGAATTTGATCTTCAATTTAAAATATTTACACTAGTGGATACCACAAAATCTTATGTTATATTTAACGAAAGTATAAATAAACTCTTAATTGTTAGTGAATATATTGTTTTGATGGCATACGCATTCTAAGAAACTAGTTTCAACGATCCAACCGTTAAACTTGTTTGTTTATACTTCAAGATCATCTACACCAAAAATCGAAAAAAATAAACATTCAGAGATAAAGTAACGGGACAAAAAATTTCGACGGTTATAAATGAAAAATCATGATTTAACGGTTATGACGACCATTTTTTATAAAAAGCGTCATCTTTATATATAATAGACGACCCTTTTTTTTTTAAAAAAAATCGTCATCTTTACATATAGTAGACGACAGTTTTTATAAAAAGTGTCATCTTTACATATAATAGACGACGGTTTTTTTTTATAAAAAGCGTAATCTTTACATATTATAGACGACGGTTTTTACGGTTTTTATAAAAAGCGTCATTTTTACATATAATAGACGACGGTTTTTTCGATTTTTATAAAAAGCGTCATCTTTACATATAATAGACGACGGTTTTATAAAATCGTCATCTTTACACATAATAGATGATGGTTTTTTAAAAAATCGTCATCTTTACATACAATAGACAACGATTTTTATAAAAATCGTCATCTTTACATATAATAGACGACGGTTTTTAATAAAAGTCGTCGTCTTTACATATAATAGACGACGGTTTTATAAAATCGTCATCTTTACATATAATAGACAACGGTTTTTATTAAAATAATCATCTTTACACATAATAGACGACGGTTTTTATAAAACTCGTCATCTTTACATATAATAGACGACGTTTTTTTATGTATAAAAACCGTCATCTTTACATATAGTATGACGTATGATAACAAAATCAAAGAAATAAATTGATAAAAAAAATTCGTATTAAGACGATGGTTTAAATATAAGGTATGACGTATAAAGGGAATAAATACGACGTTAAATTTTATAATACGTCGTTAAATGAAAAACAAACGTGGTGAGATTTAAAGATACCGTCATAGAACTATACAAGAAAGACGTCGATATATTTTCATTTTCCATCGTTGTACATTAATTTAATACGGCAATATTTTGTATTTTACCGCCATGGATTTATTTGTAATTATATGGCGCCTTATATGAAAACTTGGTAGTGTTATTTTCTGCGTAAAAACGGCGGCTTTTTTTGAAATCGTCGTCTTTACTTTCTACGTCGGTCGATTCATAACTTCTGCCGTTCTTTATTTGCTTTGATTTTACACTGCGGAAATCCTGTTTCAAATAGACGTCGGTTTTTTAATTAGGTACGTCGTTGTTTATGAACAACCATTTGAATCTCCATTTTTTAGGTGTCTAAGGTGTTATTACACGGCGGTTTTATAGAACCGTCGTCTTTTAAAAAACAACGACGGTTTTCACTTAGACCGTCGTTTTTTTTTTGTCGTCTTTGTCATTTTTTGTAGTAGTGATTCGGCGTCGGTGCTACAATTTTGTCCACCAATGGCGGCAGTTCGGATTTCAATTCTTGATCGTCAGTCCATCTTGGTTTGGTTACAGAAGTTAATATTGTTTTAAGGCCCTTTATCACAAAACGTCCCTGACGTTTGTGAAACCATCAAATTGCATCCTTAAAGGTTTTTGTATCATTTATGGTCTCTAACGTTAATATGGGTGCTCTTAAATAGTCCCTCTGTCAAAAAAACTGTTAAATTCAGGGATATAATCGTTAAATCAATCTAAAATTATATAATAAATCACATCACTGATAATTCAAATAGAGGACAAATTCCAAAAAATACTTCCAAATCTCTCTATGAACTACCAAACCAGCATTTGGGGGTCTTGAATTTATAATGACATAATGATAAAAATAAAGCCTTTTTCTTAATCTACGAATTGCTTATCATCTTCTCAAAAGTTTTGTCTACTTCTCAGATGAGTTGGGTCCCCTCTTCTTGCCGAAGCCAACCACAGCGGTGACGAATCAGCGGTTGTATTGCATGCGCTTGTGGGCGCGTCCATGGGGCTTCATCTTCTTATTTTGCTTAGCCACTTTGGGAGTTTGGCCTCTCACCTTACCAACACGAGCCAAAGATCCATGAACCTTTCCCATGGCTTCTTACAAGAGCTTGAAAGAGCTTTGATGTGGTGTTTGTATTTGCAGACGAGATCATGAAAAAGAGAGCTAGAATCCTGTAACCATAACCAGGATCGAGGAAATACAAAAAATAAGGAAATTTGGAACATCCGTCGCAATTGGCCAGAGCCCAAGGCATATATAAGTCTGAAGTTGATATGAAAATTTGACTTTTAGTGACAAAAAATCATAAGAACGCCGTTGCAAAAAATGTTTAGCCACGAAAAATTTGATGAACATTTGTCGCTAAAAACTTTTGGTGACGAAAAATCTTCAAATTTCTGGGCAAAACAGCAGCTGTCACCCCCATAAAGAATCAAGGAAGCTATGGTAATTAAGAGATCCACCTTCCTTATGTTAATTACCTTCTTAACTCATCCATATTCTTTACTAAGTATTGATGTTTTTGTTTTTGTATTATATACGTAGGCTATTGCTGGGCATTTTCTGCAGTGGCAACAGTGGAAGGGATTATCCAAATCAAAACTGGGAAACTGATCTCACTAGCCGAGCAACAACTTCTAGATTGTACCAGCGGTAGTGGCAACCAAGGCTGCAATGGTGGTTTCCTGATTTTTTGTATTTCCCCGATCTTGCTGCTGAATTATAGGCCCTGTACCATGGCTTGATGATAGCATGGATGGAGGGCCATAGGAAGGTGGCTGTCACAGTGGAATTCTCTGGAGTTGCATGCAATATAAGAAGGGATTACTGGTTTGGGCTTGAAGGCTCTCGGCTATATATATATATATATACAGAGAGCTTCCATTGATGGATCCCTCAAATAAGGACACCCCTTATAGGCAGTGGCGGATCCAGGATTGTTACCCTATGGGTCATAATGTTAAAGTTCCGATTTTCTTTTCAAAATGGAACAACGCAAAATAATAATAATTTAAAAACACACCAGACTTATTCCAACTAACAAAAACATCATTCAATAAATCAAGCTCATATATGTATTATGTAAGCGTTAAATTTCATCAAAATAATAACACCAACCCAAATAATAAATAAACTCACCCAAAAATAACCCAAATAATAAAATACCTTGAATATTAAAAAAAACAAAAGGAACACAATGAGTGTTGAACCATTGACCTTAAGGTCCATTTCAATTTAAAGACCACTATGGTAAATGATATCTTTATATTATTGATGTATACTTCTAGTATTTATAGGTCTACTCAACAGAATTAAAATAATATTTAAAAAACCCTAACAAATATCTTCCTTTTAAAAAAAATTTATGTCGGCACATCTTCTTCTTCCTCCCCCTCCTCTCTTTTCTTCTCCCTCAGTCTTCTTCTTCTTCCTCACTCTCTCTCTCTCTCTCTCTCTCTCTCTCTCTCTCTCTTTTCTTCTCCCTCTCAACCACTATCTTCTTCTTCCTTTCCCTCTCTCTCTCTTTCTTCTTCCTCCCTATTTCTTCTCCCTAGCAGCTTGCATCTTCTTCTCCATGGGGTCGTCTCCCATGACTGCCAAGAGAAACCAAGAACCTCCAAGCCATTTCCAGGGCTGCCATGTGGTCGTATGACCCCATTGACCCTATGGTGGATCCGCCACTGCTTATAGGCCCCACTCCGGATTGTATTTCACTAATCCAAACTGTCTATTTTGTAGATACTCATTCAAAGATCATCTCTACAAAAACTTACTTGAATCCGATATCTATTGACCACTCATTTGAGTTATTGAAATTTTAGTACTTTCTTGAAGCACCGTGTTCATTGATTCTGTAAAACACAATTGGATGTCGAAACAGTTTCCGATTTGTCTAATTTTTTTGTAAGGATGATCTATGAATGAAAACCTAAAAAATAGATGGTTTGGATTATTGGGAATAAAATTGTAGGGTACCCTAAAGGGCGTCCCTCAAATAAAATTATTTGAGGGATCCCTCAACAGAAAGGAACTATATATATATATATTATAATTTTGGATTTATATATATTTTATAATTTTAGATTGATTTGACGATTATATCCCTAGATTTAACAGTTTTTTTGACAGATGGACTATTTAAGAGCACCCATATTAACGTTAGGGACCATAAGTGATACAAAAAAACTTTAAGGATGCAATCTGATAGTTTCACAAACGTCGAGGACGTTTTGTGGTAAAAAGCCTTGTTTTAATTTGACAAAGCATACTCATGCTGAGCACAAAAAAAAAAAAAAAAAAAAGGACAAAGCATAATCATGTAGTTTACTACAAGGACAATTTGTGTTTCCGCATTTTATGCAGTTCAATCATTGCAACCGTTCCTTATTTCTTAAGTTTTTCTACAAGGACCTTCAATAAAAATAAGACAAACGTGAAAACATTAAGACATGTATTTGTGAACATAGTGCTTCCAAAAAAACTAATTGAATACTTAAATAGTTTTCATTTCGACTATTTTTCACAGAGATAATCATTGAACTGTGAAACTTCAACAATAGACAATTTCGACACTAAAACTACAATGCGAAACCACAATGTGCCATTCAATATAGTGTTATTTAAGACATCCTTCAATGGAAATCCATAACAACATATATGTTTTACTTAAGCGAAACACATCAATAAACCAACAGAACCAAATTTTCTCTAAACCTAGCCCTACTTGTGCCTTGACCTCTTTTGAGCTATCGAGTCACGTCGACGGTGAGTACCATACTTGTTGCCAATTAACTTTCCATGCTTCTTCTTCCGAACACTACTAGGGCTCAAGTCTTGAGAAGTAAAACAATTGATACCAACGTTGAAAGTTTCATTACGATATCCTTTGTTTCGGCTAATTCGATTCCCGCACACTTTATTACATGTCTTGTTAATAATGTCACAAGGCTTGCGTTTCTTGAGCTTCTTTTTAGGCACAGCATCATACTCAGGAGCGTGCTGTGATATTGGGTAGTTATAGACAACAGGAGCATGCTTCGATTGATAATTATAGAGTGCAGGGGACAGAGAATGATATTGATCGTGACATCCATATAATGGAGTGCCACGAACAGAAGCTGCGTGATTAGCGTAAATATTATAATACTGATTGGGAACTGGTGCAGGAGAATTAATACCTGAACAAGGAAAAGCAGGAGGACTAGTAAAGCAGTTGGTGTTGTATAATACTGGCTCTGGACAAAAGTGCAGTATTGGCACAAAGCATGCGTACAGCGGATGGGTGGGTTCCATTTTGTTTTTGAGAGGCTCAAAATTAAAGTTCATAGAACAATTAATCGGATCTGCTCAAAGTGTGGCACACTTAATGTGTTATATATATATAAAAGGAGCTAGAGCCTGGAGTTTTCATTTGCCATTTGCTTCCTGCTTGCTTAGAACTTTCCCCTTTAGTTTCCATTCCGTGTCTTAAATCTTTTTCTTTCCTCCGGTGACAAACGGAACCTTCACAACCAAGGAAAATACAAGGGGTGATTTGTGTATTTTCAGAGATGTAGATGAAAATTTCCATATGCTCTTGTCGCCTTTGAGTAATAAGAACGTTAGACAAAGAGAGATTTCTTCCAATTTTGTCCCCAGGGCAGAACTAGATTTTGTTTTTTTATAGGGGTGGGCTATTACTTCTTATCATCGAATTGGATGTAGGCTACACACGAGTTGAACCAGTATAAATCCTTGTGTCTCTTGGATTTTTGTATTTCATATTTTGCTCTTATTGTTTCAATGGTTTCATATCCATCATCCCAGTGCAATCCGCTTCCACCGCGCACAATAATGACCTTGTCTGGTTTGTGAAAAGAATTTGATGGGAAATAATTTCCTATGTCTTTTCCCAATGGATGAGAAATGAAAGATTCATTTCCCATGTTTGGTAATGCTGAGAAAATAACTAGAAAATACCACTTTATTTCATTTCCTGTGTTTGGCTTGGGTATTAGATAAAATAAAATAAAATAATTCATTTAAGACTATATTGTAATTCTAAATTGTTAATGGGGACAAAATGTGCATTTAATGCTACTTTAATTTCACATGGGAAGGGAAAATGAAACCCCTTCAGGGGTGGAGGGTTGCATTTTCCCCCTATTTCCATGTACCAGGTAACTATTTCCTATGGACTTACTAAAAATGGGATATTCCCAAGCCTAATTTCATATGAACCAAACGACCCTGAATGTAATTGTCACGCCCCGGACCCGGGGGTCGGTGAAAACCCCGTGCCCGGTGCATGAGTAAATAAAAACTGAAATAAAATAAAAAAAAGAAAGGCGGAAACATGGGTTTAAAATAAACTTCTCTTACAAAAATAATAGCTCCCAAATCTTACAACTGTACAAGAAATAAATAAAGTTCTAACACTCTCATCTAATTCAGCCTCAACTGGTTTAGTCCTTGTCTTGCCTACTAATTCATCTGAAAAATTAAACAGGGTGAGGGGTGAGCAACCACAGCTCAGTAGGGACATGAGACCTTACCACAGTAGATTGATATAATTAAAATAAGTGACACGCAATCTCACAGCCAAATATCACATTAATAATAATAATAATAATAATAATAATGCATGAATGCTCTTCATCTACTCCCGTTAATTCATATAACTGAACAAGCAGACCTGCACGTCCCATACCATGCTTATACCACTTGGTCCCGAATGCCCATTTATATGAACTAACACCCATTTCAATCATCCCATAATTCCCCTTTTGTTAGTCATCTTGTCTAACTCCCTTTCGCCAGTCCCGAATCACCCAATAAAAATAATGTGCACTGTGGGATCCCTGAGACCTGGTACCTGCCAAGAGTTAGACTCAACTACACAAAAGACTATATCCATTACCCTCTTTTCCATTATTATCTTCTCCACCCAACAACTCCAACCAATTACCATGACATGATATAATTATGCCAACATTATTCAAATAGTTCACAATACGTAAATATAGTATATTAAGAACATTATACAATATCACACATAATAGAGCTCACGAAATTTAATTAAATCAATCTTATGTAAAGGATCCCAAGAAATCCCTACCTCGAATCCAAAGCATTTCTCCAAGTTAAGAAAATACAAGCTAACTCCTAGTTAAGAAAACACAAGCTTCGACCTCTAACTCCTCCAAGAATATTATCACCTCTCTCTCTCTCTCTCTCTCTCTCTCTCTCTCTCTCTCTCTATCTCTCTTCTTTCGATTTCTTTCTTGGTTCATTTGTCATGCACATACTGTCCTATATATAGGGAATTAAGTCGGCAGCAAAACACTTCCTATTGGATAGTGTAATGGCGGTTGACTTCCTAACCAAGTAATATATGTAGAAGATAAGGAAGAATTTCTTTGTGATTCTTCCAACTCCTCCAAGCCAATCCTTTTCTCTTTGGTGAGTTGGCTAACTTTGCTACCTTGCTTTGACACGTACAAGGACTATTCATTGCCAAAGACAACTAACAAAGCCTATTAATACATATCCACATATATAATAGAATAAGATATTTATATAATACACACACACATATAATAAGATATATGTATATATATAATAGAATAATATATAAAATATAAATATATAAGTATTGATAACATGCAAGCAACGAAAATAAAACATATTCATATAATTATTTAAAGTATATTTTTATTAATGAAAACATTTATGAAAGTACAATAATTTTCTGAAATATAATATATATATATAATTTTATAAATATGGGGTTTCACAATCTACCCTCCTTAAAAGAAATTTCGTCCTCGAAATTTAAAACTTACTGGAATCAGAGAAATATTTATGGGTACTTCTTACGCATTTCAGTTTCTAATTCCCATATGTAGCTTCTTCTGTATTCCCAAGTAACCAAAGAACTTTGAGCAGTTAAGAGTCATTGCTTGATAAGTTTAACCTTTTCAGTTATCTCCTGTACCAAATCAAGTCCTAGCAACACAGTTTCTCCTACTTCAGTCCAACATACAAGTGACCGACAAGGTCTTCCACATAAAGCTTCATAAGGTGCCTATTTGAATACTAGATTGATAACTGTTGTTGTAGGCAAATTCTACCAACACCAAATGATCTTCCTAACTTCCTCCAAAATCTAGAATACATGCTCTCAACATGTCCTCTAAAATTTGAATGGTTCTCTCTGATTGTCCATCAGTTTGGGGATGAAAAGTAGTACTAAAATTTAGTTGCGTACCCAACGCTTTCTGTAAACTTCTCCAAAATTTGGAAGTAAACTTGGAATCTCTATCTTTAACAAACTACTCAAACATAAGAAATGTCCAGCAATTCTGAAAATAAGGATGCACATATGATGCTGTGTCTACAGGAAGTTAACCTAATGTTCAACTAGGATTACCTCTACCTCGGACTCTTCTATAGGCTCATCCTCATCATCACTTGAGATTACAATGATATCGGCTACAGACATCATCCAAGGCTCACTTTTCTCCATTGGCTCCTCATTAGCCTCGGAGATTTCATTTCCTTCTTCAATCATAGCATTTCCCAACATGTTAGCGATGGCCAAACTCACCCATGGCTCCTCTTCCGACTCACTTTCCGAAGGGTCTGAAACAGAAGAATCATATAGGGCTTCATCATCCACCTGCTCCACGAAGTCTCTGAGCCCTGTGGTCATGTACACTAACTCGAAGTCGAATTCATCAAGCACACTTAAGTAGATGTTAAACTCGTCTCGAATGTTACCAGTACAATACATGTGGGTGTGCAACACAAAAGTTCTCGCCACAAACTTCCTATCCAGCAGATATACTCTCCAAATATATAGACAATGTGCCAACGCTGCAAGCTGCATCTCCTCCAATCCACAATCTAGGTCCCAATTCGGAACCATGTCTTCAATTGCATCTATCAGTATCCCTCTATATAGTAGAAAAGCATCTATGAAAACTTCTGAGGGTTCCAAGGCAAACACAACCATGAACACCTCAATCACCTCCCACATCGGTTGCACAATGGCATCTTCTCCCAAAGGATCTTCCGGTGGGATAACTGGCTGTGAATTCGACAAAACCACTGGATTTACCTGGAGACTGCTGTCCTCTTCAGCATCCGGAATCTTGGCAGCTTTGAAATACTGTTCCATATGCCACAAGAAATTCTCCAACTTTTTGGAGCTTCGTTCGCCAACATAAGCCTTTGGTCTAGGCATCTTCACCACGCTCAATTCTGACTCTACCTCCTTGAGTTTTCTACTGACGGCCTCTGCTAAGCCATCCATGTCACCTAGAACATCGATGACCTTCTTCTCCATATTCTCAGAGATTGTCCAAGAGCCCACAGTATACGTGGATGGGTCCCGGAAAAGCACTAATGGATGTGTGATCTGAAATTCTGTAGGGGTTTGGATTATAGGTTTTACAGCTAATCTCGGCAAGGGCCAGATCTTAGATGCTGAGATATGGGGGTTTTCTTTGGCCTCTAACTGGCAGCATAAAGAGGTATCTCTAACCATGTGGTTGAGATGGATTCTGCAATTGCAGTACAGCTCATTCAAAGATCTGGAACTTCTAGCGTTCATCCGCTTGCTAGAGTGATCTCAGACTGCAGAAAGTTTATACACCAAATTGGAAACTGTGGTGTTTATCCTATCTACCGAAAACAAAATTGCGTGGCTGTTTCCGGGGACGGCAACGGCAGATCAAGGTGTTGGTGGGCTGGATCAGGAAGACGAAAGTGTGAAGTTGCTACGGTGGAGAGGAAAAAGAATCGAATGGGGGCTGTTCTGTGCAAGTGAGAGGAGAGAGAGAGGAAGTCAGATATTTTTAGAACCAACTTCAAGGAAATTACGATTATGCCACTAGGCTTGTTTTAACCGTAACTCCTTCGTTACAACTCCGAATTGAGCCCACTATGTGTCTACGGACTCATCTTAGTATGATCTATCCAAAAAAAAAAAAAAATACCAGTCCTTGCCGCAAAATGACTAGAATACCCCTACTCCAAATAATTTCCATGACATTATATAGTTCACATATTTCATAAAAACAATGTAACATTTAAATATCACCAATGTACATATAATCATGCCCACATTGTTCAAGCAGTTCAGATTACGTAAACACCCAATACAAGGAATGCAAATCAAATAGTACCATGCATAATATAATGCTCACAAAATTTAATTAAATCAATCTCTGAAAAAGGTCCCCCAAGAAACTCCTACTTATTCTATCAATTAAAACTTATTTTGTACTAATACAAGACCACAGTTTATTCCCAAGGGTGTCTAATCCCTATGCTCTGATACCATTTTGTCACGCCCCGGACCCGGGGGTCGGTGAAAACCCCGTGCCCGGTGCATGAGTAAATAAAAACTGAAATAAAATAAAAAAAAGAAAGGCGGAAACATGGGTTTAAAATAAACTTCTCTTACAAAAATAATAGCTCCCAAATCTTACAACTGTACAAGAAATAAATAAAGTTCTAACACTCTCATCTAATTCAGCCTCAACTGGTTTAGTCCTTGTCTTGCCTACTAATTCATCTGAAAAATTAAACAGGGTGAGGGGTGAGCAACCACAGCTCAGTAGGGACATGAGACCTTACCACAGTAGATTGATATAATTAAAATAAGTGACACGCAATCTCACAGCCAAATATCACATTAATAATAATAATAATAATAATAATAATGCATGAATGCTCTTCATCTACTCCCGTTAATTCATATAACTGAACAAGCAGACCTACACGTCCCATACCATGCTTATACCACTTGGTCCCGAATGCCCATTTATATGAACTAACACCCATTTCAATCATCCCATAATTCCCCTTTTGTTAGTCATCTTGTCTAACTCCCTTTCGCCAGTCCCGAATCACCCAATAAAAATAATGTGCACTGTGGGATCCCTGAGACCTGGTACCTGCCAAGAGTTAGACTCAACTACACAAAAGACTATATCCATTACCCTCTTTTCCATTATTATCTTCTCCACCCAACAACTCCAACCAATTACCATGACATGATATAATTATGCCAACATTATTCAAATAGTTCACAATACGTAAATATAGTATATCAAGAACATTATACAATATCACACATAATATAGAGCTCACGAAATTTAATTAAATCAATCTTATGTAAAGGATCCCAAGAAATCCCTACCTCGAATCCAAAGCATTTCTCCAAGTTAAGAAAATACAAGCTAACTCCTAGTTAAGAAAACACAAGCTTCGACCTCTAACTCCTCCAAGAATATTATCACCTCTCTCTCTCTCTCTCTCTCTCTCTCTCTATCTCTCTTCTTTCGATTTCTTTCTTGGTTCATTTGTCATGCACATACTGTCCTATATATAGGGAATTAAGTCGGCAGCAAAACACTTCCTATTGGATAGTGTAATGGCGGTTGACTTCCTAACCAAGTAATATATGTAGAAGATAAGGAAGAATTTCTTTGTGATTCTTCCAACTCCTCCAAGCCAATCCTTTTCTCTTTGGTGAGTTGGCTAACTTTGCTACCTTGCTTTGACACGTACAAGGACTATTCATTGCCAAAGACAACTAACAAAGCCTATTAATACATATCCACATATATAATAGAATAAGATATTTATATAATACACACACACATATAATAAGATATATGTATATATATAATAGAATAATATATAAAATATAAATATATAAGTATTGATAACATGCAAGCAACGAAAATAAAACATATTCATATAATTATTTAAAGTATATTTTTATTAATGAAAACATTTATGAAAGTACAATAATTTTCTGAAATATAATATATATATATATAATTTTATAAATATGGGGTTTCACAGTAATGTGGCAGCTAGTGTAGTTCTAGTTTGTTCTTTTTTAAGACTCTGAGGGTCCATTTAGATGGAGTGATTCCAAATTTAAGAGTTTGGATGTCATTATAAAATTGAATTTGTTTATTTTAAGAGGGTGTATTCAATTAAGATTTTAAAAGAGTTCAATGGAGTTATTAAGTTTATAGAGTTCAATATATTTCAATTGATTTCTATAAACTCCACATACAGTTTGACTAAATTTCTAAGTTGATTTGAATGTGTTTGTTAGAGTTTTATCATAGATTTGGAAAGAGTTTATTAGAGTTCTAAAATGTTGCTTTTTTTTTGGGGGGGGGGGGGGTTATTTATTGTTTTTCCAGATTTTCAAACTAGAAAAATACCTTTACAAAAATATAGCGTACAAACATTATACATCAAAAGAAAATAAAAAAAGAGCATATGTTTTGTTCAAATATGCAATCATATAAGGATTTATGTCTACATGTTTATGAAAAATGTGCAAAAGTAAAAACATAAAAGTTAATTCATGAAAAAATAAAAAAGATCAGTAAACTATAATTATAAATGTATAAAAACGAAAAGGTATCTGCTTCATTGCTCATATTTGACCCCCATCATTCATAGCATCTCTCTACATATCTGAAGATAAAAAAAGAAGAAAAAGTAGAAAAAAAATAATAATAATTGGGATGCCATGGTTGGCCTTCTTTTGATAATCCAAAAAAAATTCACTCTCGTGTGGAAAACCTGTTTTTTAGCCCCTGTCAACATAAACGAAAAAGTAGGAATTTCTCTTTTTCTAAAGAGACTTAATAAAATAAGAGCAATGTGTTCACAAGGTGATACGCAAATGTAACTAGCATTTTTTTTTTAATATAAAATAAACCTTCATCGTCTGAACATGAGAAAATAGGGCTGGAACCTCCATTACCTGCTACTTGTGAACACTACTATTTGACCTCTTTTATGTTACTTTTCTTATCTATACTCTTTACTTTAAACAAATGAAATTTCAGTTGACGAAAAAAATAATCTAATTTCATGATCGAGGTTTGCTTTTCTTGGGCTTCGTTTCAGGCCCAACATGAAATAAATATTGCATGGGTAGGTTTGTTTGGTTTTTTTTTTTTACAAATTTATAAATAAACTCAATTTTAGACATGTATTTATAAAAAAACCCAAGCACTATTTAAACATAGAAACACACCCAAAACCAACCCCAAAATCAACTTTTTGGGTGTGTTTATAAATGGGTTTTGAGTGAGTGTAATGATGGATTTTGGGTGTGTTTATATGTTTAAATAGTGCTTAGGTTTTTTTATAATTTCAACACCCATTTTGGGTGTTTTAGTGAAACTCCCTTTTTTTTTCCCCTTTTGGGTTGATGCATTGGTAGTTATTTGGGCTGATTTTTGGATGAATTGGATCAGAATCAGGGCATTCTAATTCCAATCCAAATAAATTCGGAATTAAAAGTTTTATTTCAATTCCATTCCAAAAAGTTTCGGAATTTCAATATCCATTCCAATTCTGAAAACTCGAAATTTTCAAATTTTTTGGAAAATTTTGAAACTCAGATATTTCAGAATTTTTTTGGACAATTTTGGAAACTAGTTCAAAATTTTAAACATGTCCAACCATTTGAAGGATTAAAATTGACTCAAAATTGTGAGTCCTAAAGGAAAACTCCCATAAATGGGGGAGGAGGAAGAAGCGTCACTGCCTCTCTCTTTTTTCTCTTTTCGTTTTTCGTTTTAGGTTAGTGAATAAGTCTACTAGGGTGTTTTGAATAAAACCATTTGAAGGATTAAAATTGACTCAAAATTGTGAGTCTTAAAGGAAAACTCCTAGGGAGGAGGAAAAAGCGTCATTGTCCCTCCCCTTTTTCTCTTCTCGTCTTTTCCTTTTAGGTTAGTAAATAAGTACATTGGGGCGTTTTGAATAAAAACCACATTGTGGCGGTTTCTACTGAGCCATGGTTAGATTGAAGTTCCCAATCACCCTTTTTAGTCTGTGTTCTCAATCAAATCATGCTTTCAAAATCCGATCCTTAATGCCGCTCATGTTTTCTAAATTTGATTATACATCGTCTTTGACGGTGGTTACTGTAAATCACCCAATTGTTCTTTGGCAAAGTTGTTGTTTTCGTTTATTTGTTCGCTCTTATGTGCAGGTAGATCACTGAAAATCATATTTTCCCTAGATCTGTTATGGATGCGATGATGGGTTTGGCCGCGACAGCACTTCTTCAGGTAATGGTGATAGGGTTTGTCTAGGTTCATAGGTTGTTTT
This sequence comes from Prunus salicina, assembly GCA_020226455.1. Lineage (NCBI taxonomy): Eukaryota > Viridiplantae > Streptophyta > Magnoliopsida > Rosales > Rosaceae > Prunus > Prunus salicina. The sequence goes on along the minus strand of CM035341.1, from coordinate 13,847,906 downwards.
AGTGTTTTGGTTATGTTGGGTTTGTGGGCTTTGTTTGGGGTTATGGTTAATTTTGTTGATGTAGGCTACTAGTTTTAGTGCGGCTTTTGTCAGCGTTAGTTTTGCTTTTAACTTGTTAATTTTTTGTCATATTGGGATTGATATTTTAGATGTCTTGTTGATGTCTTTGATTGTACCATTGAAATTGATATAATAAAGTTTCTATTTGATTAAAAAAAATTCCAAATAAATTTAGGGGATGTTTGATACCCATTTCATTTTCAATTTTCAATTTTTTTATAAAAATTTTAAATTGAAAATATGTTTGGTAACATATTTCGTTTTCAGTTTTTAAAAAAGTGAAATCTAGTTTTCAAAATCACCCTTATTTTTTAAAGAGTGTTGCTAAACGAACCCTATAATTAACTGAGTACACCCTATTATCTAAGTACGCCATAATATTTTAATCGAGGGTCCTTAAGATTTGAAAATATATTATATTATTTTAAAGCCATGTGGCTCTATTTTATCAGATGTATGAGCTCCACACATGTGCCACGTCAGCAATTAAACAGAAAATTTGACGGAAACTAACGGTATGGACCATTTTGATGTGTGGAGGGTAACCTTAAAAACCATTAGTGCCACACAAAAATATTAGGGACGAAATGTGATAATTTCGCAAACTTCAGGAACCATTGTTTACATAATTAAAAAGAGGCCCTAGCTAGCTACCTACAAACCTCATTGAGTGATCATCACTCTTCTTCATTGGGGGCCGAGTCAGTTTCTCCACTACTGGTGTCGACTTGTTTGTGGACGTGCGTGTTGCCGAAGCCAAAAATTCCAACCCGGTCAGATTTGTTGCCCTCAATTTTGTTGCCAACAATGCTGAAGACATTGCCGCTTCTGCTCTTCTTCTTTTTTTTCGTATTACGTTTCTCTTTCTTGGGCTTGAGAGCGGCATGATTTTTGGAGCTCATTATTTCTGGGGACTTGGAGCTGCTGCTGCTGTTTTCGTGGTCCACGGTTACTTTAGAATCAGAAGTATCTTCAGAAACTGGTTGCTTGGGATGACCAGTTGTACTGGGAGCTCCCTTGAGAACAAGGTGGCCTGTAGACATTTTTTTCCACCTTGATTGGGTCAATGGCTTGGCAACTCAAGTTGATATCTGATGAGGTCTATATTTTATACACAACGTAGGGAAAACGCAACCCAATTTTGTGTTTTAGGCCTTTGATATTAAATTCGTAGCAAGTGTGAAGTCGTCTCCGGGACTTTTAAGTCTTCTTCACGTACATATTTTATGGAGTGATGAAGAAAAGAGTTAAAAAGCATTGGGGAGGACGAAACCACGTCGTGGTAGGGTTTTGGAAGGAACCCGGTGTTTCTCCTCTACACAATTATTCTTCAATAATGCTAAGAGAGAGAGAGAGAGAGAGAGAGAGAGTAGTGTGTGTGTGGGTACAGTCGCCGATAGGGATGGAAGGTTCGGTGGGGTGGTTTTGGTGGTCTTCTTTCTTTAGCCATCTTTTTTGGGTTTGAGGGTTTAGTCTTCTTTTGATAATCCAAAAAAAACATTCACTCTCGTGTGGAAAACCTATTTTTTAGTCCCTGTCAACATAAACGAAGAAGTAGGAATTTCTCTTTTTCTAAAGAGACTTAATAAAATAAGAGAAATGTATTCACAAGGTGGTATTAAAAATGTAGTATTACTAGCAATTTTTCATAAAATAAACCTTCATTATCTGAACATGAGAAAATAGGGCTGGGAGGTAGGGACCTCCATTACCTGCTCCACTTGTGAACACTACTAACGTTTTTGACCTCTCTATGTCACTTTTCTTCTCTACTGTTTACCTTAAACGAATGAAATTTCAGTTCACCCAAAAAACACTAATTTCATGATCGAGGCCTGCTTTTCCTGGACTTCATTTTAGGCCCAACATGAAATATATATTGCTTGGGTAGGCCTTTGTTTTTTTCTCTTTTCTTTTGGGTTGATGCATCGGTAGTTATTAGGGCTGATTTTTGGACGGATCAGATCGAAATCAGGGAATTCCAATTCCAATCTAAACAAATTTGGAATGAAAATTCTATTCCAATTCCATTCCAAAAAGTTTTGAAATTTCAGTATCCATTCCAATTCAGAAAACTCTGAATTTTTTTGGACAATTTCGGAAACTAATTCAAAATTCTAAACATGCCCAACTCTTTGAAGGATTAAAATTGACTCAAAATTAAAAATCAGACTGTAAGCTTGGAAAACTATTATATGCCAATACTTAGATGTTGTTATCCTTTATAAAATAATTTGTCTATGTCTATTTGGTCATCAAATTATATTCAGTTCAACATGAAATTAGTAATTATGTGTAATCTAAGCTTGAAACCTCAATATATTTCGAAATCTCTAGATTCATTCTGTTGAGGCCCAAAAAATTCACGGTTCGGCCCAAATAAATTCTCGGCCCAATACGATACCTTACCGAGAAGAAACCCGATTTGGGCATGCGAAGGTTCATCATACGCGCTTGCACATATGCCACGCCAAGCGACACGCCACGCCAAGCAAGGAATTATTATTCCACACCTAATCACGCCACACGCTTAAGTGGGTCCCAAGCCACTCAAATACCCGGGGCTTGCTTGAGTGGGTTGTGGTATGGATGGTAACAAGTTATCATGGGGCCCATCGATGGGCCAAGAAATGGAAGTCTCGGGTCGCTTGGGGGGCTCGAGACTCAAGCCCATTTTCTTAGGCCCAAACATGGGTAAGCACAAGAAAGGAGATGGACCATTGCCTCAACCAAAATAGCACATTGGCCCAATTAGAATAAACTAGTCAAAATAAGCTCATTGACCCAATTAGAATAAACTAGTCAAAATAAGCCCATTGACCCAATTAGAACAAACTAGCCAAAATAAGCCCAACACTTGACAAAGCTATCCCATCCGTTGGATAGATCTTGTGGTTGTCCCAAAAGCCAACATAATTAGGATAAAAACCAGCTCAAGCCCTGGCACTCAGTTTGGAGACAAAACCACCAAGGAACGTTGGAAATCTACACGCGAGAATTCAAGAAACCAAAGGATTTTGGCACGCAAGGGAGGATGCCATCCCTTAAACCAGCAGGCACATCTACTTCATTTCCCTCATCAGGTTTGGCCATGGAAAGAGGAAGAAAGAAGAGAAAGAATATGGGTGAAAATGGAAACTCTCCTCTGAAGCAGCCGCCGGAAGAAGCCTGGAGCCCCCAAAAATCCCTGATTTTGTGGGATTGAGCAGAACTGATTTTTTCCTCCTTAGGGTAAGTCAAGAAAGAGGAGAAGAAAGGAAGAGGAAAGCTTAGCTAGATTGGAAAGAAACCATTAGGGTTTCTTGGAGAAGACCCATTCCCAGCAGCTATAAATAGGACCCCTCCTACCCAACACAAAAAAACCCACAACCTTCAGAGAGCAAGCTTTCTCTCTCACATGCAAACCCAGCAATTTTCGTGCTATCCTTGCCCATTCTCTTCCATTTCCCCCATCTCCCCTGCTTTGGCAAATTTCCACAGCTTTGACAGAGTCACTGTCAAGCTGCCAGAAGCTACGAAAATCACCCAAAACTCTCCTCCTTAGAACCTCTCTTCCCTTCCATTAGAACCTCTGTCCTTCATAGGAACTCACAGCTCTCTCCCACTAAGTGCTAAACCCATGATAATTTTGCTCCCATGCCACATGCCTCTCATGCCAAGCCGAAAGTTTATCTGTAATCATGCCAAAACCACCTGTAAGCTACCATCATTTTGGTTGGTGAAGATAGCCAAAATATTTCCTAAGGTTTTGCTGCCCTTTCGAAGTATTTTGGGGCTTAATTTCTGAACTCAGACACAGGGGGCAATTTCAGCAATTTTCCTCTTTACGGCAGCCCAGCCCGTTCCAGCTGCAGGAAGAAAAAGACCCCCACATAAATTGGCGACTCTGCTGGGGATTAAGCCACTATCTACACCAACGCCTCCAAAGAAGAAGACCAGAAGCAATAAACCGGAGGAAATAATGAGATAAGAACATTTCTTCTTTCTTTTTCTTTTTCCTTTTTGTTGGCTATCTATTTTGTAGAACAAACATAATATAGATTGCTCACATGCTCCCTTTGCTTGTGTCTTAGATCTCCATTCTCAAGCAAAACAAGATCTTGTAAAAGGACTGGGGGCTTCAGCCAACGTGCAAGCCGCTGATCGTCGTCGTCAATTGTTGAGGCTAGCTCCGCCATTTACCTCCCCACCATAATACATCATCAGCAAGTCTGGCCATCGTCGTAAATCACCTTCGTAACAACCCTCACCTCTCTAGAGTCGTGAAAATACGGTGAGAGAGGGAGGAGGAACACTTGCTCAATGCTCTCAGACTCTGCGAATGGCTTCACCAAGATAAGATTTTTCTTATCATGCCTTGTTGATCTCAATATAGCATATATACTTGTTTGTTATTTTAATACATTCATAAAATTTATGTTTCATCAAGCATAGACAAAAGCACGTGCATTCGGTCTGCTCAAGTCCAAAAAAATAAATAAATGGTTGATTGATTAGTTGTTATGGTGCACCAGCTTGCATCATTTTCTTGTTATGTATTAAACCACCTTTTAATTTTGCATCTCCAGCAAAATTTCTCAGGGCCTTATTCCACGCACTATTCACTTATCTTACTTCTTATCATTTCGTATCAATCCACCTTTGTGTTAATCAATCCAAGTTACACATTGCAATGTAGATGCCAACTATGCATGCTCAGTACTAAAATCATATCTGCTCAGCATGCTTATGTCAATTATGTTAGTTATTTGCAAGCTACAATGCTTATATTATTTTTGTAATCACTGTATGCTTTGGTCATGCAGCATTATATCGGTCATGTGTAAGGGACCCAAGCCTCCAAACAACAAACAACAAACAAGAAAACAAATGCTTTTATGTTTCCTACCGGACATCTCAACACATTACCATTATCATCCATTCCTTAGACAAATCCCTCTCTAAACTTCCAGTCATAGAAGTTCAAGCACCACTGGAAAAGCCGCTGGAGGAGTGGCTGGAAGAAAAACAAAGCCAAGCTCATCATAAAAATCCAAACATTGCCAAAAAAGCCGTTGGAAGAGTGGCTGGAAGAAGAACAGAGCCAGTCGTTGAAATCCAAACACCACCGCTGGAAGAGTCGCTGCCAGAAGCACATGCTACTGCCGAATCATGCCAAATTGTCACCATTGCAACAAAGAGATATCCCAAGTTCATCATGCCATGCAATGACCCAGACAAATACTAAGAGGGCCACGTTGCAAGAGTTTTTGTAGCTTGTGCCCATCAAATCCTTTTCTGATGATTATGGTGCACTTGGGGGCTGAGGAAGGAATTCATTGCAATCACCACAGCAACAATTCCGAAACCCCAAATGAGCTTAAAAATTCATTACTACCAAAACCACTATTCCCAGACCAAAAATCTCCTTGAAATTCCAATTATGTCACTATGACCTCCAAGAACTCAAGCTGTTGTAACCCAACACATTTGCTGCAGTGACCACATGCAAAGCTCAAGTTTCAATGGCCAAGCCCAAGCTTTTGGTTCCTAAAACATGTTCACAACAGCTGCAACAAACAATACCAAAGTTGCCATAACTAATATGCTCCAGCACCTCAAGCATTTTCTAAGCCTTGATCATTCCAATGACCAAGTTTAGGAGTCAAAACCAAAAGGCTATTGGAATGTCTCAATTTCCACAATTCCATAATCAAGCATCATCAAGCCCCAAGCCTTAGTCAAGAAATCCAAGCACTATACTTTACTCAAGATGGAAAATATCTCAACTCATGGCAAATAGAAGGAAAATATTGCAAAGGTAGTGCTATGATACTGCCGGAAGAACCTAAATGCTGTCAAGATAAAGTTTCTTTTACCAAGCAAACAGAATTTTTAAGCGATGTCAAGCGCTCAAGAAAAAAGGTGCTGGAAGCGTATTTTCCCTATATTCATCAATTCTTCACCTACAACATCCACCATTACTTGCCATACTCTAAGGAAGATCTTGCACGCTGAGATACATGACGAAACTCTAGGAGGCAAGCTATTGATGGGGACCCTTTGCCAAAATAAAGGGAAAAGAAGATGGCTGCTGTCATTACATGCTTTGATAACTTGCTAGACGACGACGTATTGTGCCACCCGTTGAAAAAATGACCAAAAGCCACCGAGGCTATGTGGGAACCTTGTGGAAATATGAAGAAAGCCTACTGGAGCAAATATTCAAAATCTGCAAGCTATGACACCCCATGGCTACTTGCTAATGGATGGGAGAATGGTTCCAACAGCGAAGTATTCACATTAGACACGCTGGAAGAAAGCCACTCGGGGGCTTCATTTGGTCATCAAGATTATCAAGAAGCAACTGCTGTAACCTCTCACAACTTCACAGAGGTTGAAGAAAGTACAATGGGTTAGGAGCTGCAAATCACTCTTTGATTAGTTGGGTTATGAGCTGCAGGCAAGCAAAGCAGCAACCGTGGCTCTGTTAAATATCTCTACAGAGCATGGCATCCTAGTACAACACATGCCAAATACATGCCAACCTAAGCCACAAGCTTTCATGCTATTGCAAGTCATGCACAACCTTGGGCCCTTTCATACTTGGGGGCTTGATTTGATTGGAGTATTCATCAATGCAAAGTGGCTCAAGGTCTTATTATTGCTGAATTGCTTTTGCACATATCATTTTGTTTTTGGCTTTTCAAATATATTTATAAAAAAAAAAAAAAATGAACTCCTTTTGTGTTCTTACCACATGCCTTCATAAATTTGGTAGAATGCACCACCATTATAGCATGCCAAGGTGGAAGACGATGTTTGCAATGAGAATGGAGTATTTTGGAAAAGAAAAAGCCTCTAAAAATTCTTCCTTGCTTTTACCTTATTCAGCTTTGCCAAACACGTTCTTTAAAATATATATATATATATATATATATATATAAGATGTACCGATTACAACATGTCTCAAGCATTCAGAATTTAATGCAAGTTCCAGCGGTTCAGTAGTATATTACAAAGTCATAACGACATAGTCGTTAGATTATCTGAAAAGTACACAGCCATCGCAAAAACAAAGTTACGCATGCTGAAGATTAGTACATCCTATGGTATCAAGAAAGATGGAAGCGGTGCACCGAGCCAACTGACCCCAAGCCAAAGAAAACAACCTGCGAAATAAAAGGAGGCATCACTGCCGGAAGCTGTGAAGAGGTGCCGGCAACCGTGCCAAATATGCCCAGGCAAGGAGGAGCGAGAGGCAGCACTGCCGGAAGTTGTGAAGAGGTGCCGGCAGCCATGCCAAATATGCCCAGGCAAGGAGGAGCGGGTGGCGGTGCTGCTGGAAGGTGCAAGGCAGTGTCGGCAGCTATGTTGGATGTTCCGAGAAAAGGAGAAGTAGAAGGCAGCACCGCTGGAAGATGCAAGGCAGTGCCGACAACTATGTCACATGTTCTGAGAAGATAATGATTAGGAGGCAGCACTGCTGGAAGGTGCAGGGCAGTGCCAGCAGCTATGTCGGATATTCCGAGAAGAGGAGGAGTATGAGGCGACACTGCTAGAAGGAGCAGGGCATCGTCTACCCCTGCATCGGATGTCCCAAGAACATGAGGGCTATGGGAATCATGCCGCCATACGCTATTGCTAAGGCCAAGAGGAACACCTGCGCATGCATACAATCTTGGGAAAAGTCACAGAGGATGAATTTCCCGAGCCATAATGATACAAATGCAGCAAGACGACACTGGCTCTTCGCCTACGGCAATATCTTCACAAGCATTCTTTAGCAATGGATGGGGTCTTCCCCTCTTCAATTTATCATCCGTTGAATAAAGGTGGCCACTAATAATTGACGACGAGTTAGTGGATGCCATGGCAGGTCTTGACAAGCAATGAATCCCTGCAAGAATTGCCAACAAAGAATATGCTTAAAAAACGGCAAAGCATAAAGCTAGTTCTCTGTGTTAAAGCCAAGCAATCTCCACACTAGCATACAAGCCATGTGAACTTTACAAGCCAAGCAAAGCAAGCTATCTCATGCCAAGCGAAATGCATAAAGAAAAAAATATTTTTGAAGCATCATGCAATCTATTACTCGAGCTCATGATGAGCAAATTTCCCATTCCATGCTCAATCAATCATTCCAGCAGACCCTTTTTCACAAAGCAAGTGCTACAAACTGAGCACTATTTACCTCATAGTAACCTTTTTCACAAAAACAAAAAAATCCCTATGAGTTACCCGGCATTCTTGCAGACCCGTCGTACACATGTTCATATCTATCCCCATAAAGCCAAAAAATAAATAGTTATCCATGTCCAAGCTCTGAAAAAGAAAACCGATGGTGCTTTCCTCAAGCTTTCAATAGCCTCTAATCCTATGCATTAATCATACGATTACAAGCATGCGCTCGTGATGCATATAGTTCAACAACAATAAAGAAAAAGCCGGTCAAGAATGCAGCACACGCAAAATATACGCCAAGCAGGGCAAGTCAAGCTCAGGCCAAAAGGAACGCTTAAGCAAATACCCAAGCAGCATACAATTTATCCGTGGCAAGCAAAATTTTCAAGCAATTCCCATGACAAGCGAATTCTCCCTCAAAATGCAAAAGGATTCAAGCATTGCAGAGCATGCACTCTGTCAATTTCTATTTCGACAGCATGGGAGAAAAGTCCAAATTTATTCAAGCATGCGAAAAACAATCCTAGGCCAAGATATCAGTCTATTTCTATTTCCTTCAGCACCATTGTTGATCTCATTATTTGTGCAACCAGCTGACCCATCATTGCAATTATTCCCATGTTCTTCTGCACAGACTTTGGCACCATCATTATTTTCAGGCATACTTGAGAATTGGTCTTTCTGAAGATGGATACTTCGGCAACTAATACTTGCAAGAACTTCTTCTCATGGCTATACGACAACTCCTGAAAAAGATAAATACATCGGTTAAAGAAGAATGATCATGTTTCAAAAGTACATTTGCAGCTGAACATGCTTAGGGATTGATGTAGAAAGTTCTGCTCTGGCCTAGAGAGGGCTAATCGCGACTACTTCTGGTATAAACTTCTTTGGTCTCTTAGAATTTCATTGCTTTTGGAAGTAAAAGCCAAGTTGCACCTTTCACTTAGAAAAATAACTTTCTCTTCGAGCACTAGCCTTGGATGACGATCAAGCAAAGAAATGCATCAACAACACGCTCAATGCAAAAACATGCCAAGCAAAATTTATAGACGAATTTTCCTACCATGTCAGCTGGACATCCCACCTTTGGAAAATCGCTAAAAATCAAGCATATAACCAAAAAATCCCAAACTTTCCAGATTCTTACTAGACATACCAAGCTTCATTTTCCCAAAATTTCGTTACATTTTGAGCTAGAAAAGTATGTCAGACAGATTTCTAAAACAGCCCATGCAGCAGAAACTGTACAGCTCCAGCAGCTTAGCCCATACTTTGAAATTACTCCAAAAATTCATTTTCGCTTCAAATGACACAAGACCAGTTCCAACACAACCATTGAGAAGTCTATTTTCATGTATCAAAAGCTCCAACTTAGATTCGAAAAGAAAGTTTTCAAAAGTTCACAAAACAGTCAGCAAGCTACTATGAGTACTTATCACAAACACTTGGCATGCATTATTCAAGGGAAGCTTGTATGAGTCTTGTTTATCACCAAGCTGAAATACTAAATCACGAGCTCAACCACAGAATTCAGTGCTTAAATTTTGAGAAATACAAAGGAACTCAAGCTTCAAGAAAACAAGCATGCATCAAAGGCGTCAACATCAATCCATACCCATACTTTAGAAAAATGAGGGCAGAGAACACTACAATGGTTGGATGATTCTCAATTTTGGATATGGTGTAAACAACACAATCTCAAGAAAATTTCATGAAGCAAGCACAGTCACCAGAGTAGTAGATATTAAAAACAAGTGCAGAAACCGAATCTGCAGAAACTCACCAGCCATTGATGAATACAGAAGCTGCAGACCCATTTTGAGGCATCAGCAAAATTCAGAAAATTCTCAAAATTTTACAGGCTTTAGTCTTCGAGCAGATGAACAACTTTCATGAAGAAAGTTTTCTGATCGGAACTTCCGAAATGTTACTTCTGAATTGATGAACAGTACCCACGAGTTTGGATTCTTGAAGAAGAAGAAGAAAGAAGACACGAAGAGGAAAGAAAAGAAAGAAGAAACCAAATGAAGAAAACAGAATTGTGGCAGGACCGTAAATCCAAGCAAAAGTCATGACAGAATTCAAAATATAAGCAAAGGTGGTGGCGGAATAGTAGATTCAAGCAAGATTGGGGGGCAGAAATGTAAATACTTGCAAACTCAGTGGCATAGTCATAAATTCAGACAAGATGGGGAAGCAATTCTTGGCAATCCAAAGCAATCTCTACAAAACACCAAAAATAATCCAGATTGGGAAACCACAAATAGTTGTTGGAGCGTATAAATTTGATTTTTGGGTCGGGTTTAATTATTCGGCACATTCCAACACCTGCCATGTTTTCAAACATCCTTCCAGCACATGCCCTATTTCAGACACCTTGCCAGCACCTGCTCTATTTCAAATATCCTTCCAATACATGTCAATGTCAAGCATCCAAGCATACGAGCCAAAATGAAGCATACACGTCCATGCCAAGCATCAAGCCGAAATCAAGCGTACATGCCAAATGCTAAGCATCAAGCCAAATATCAAATATACAAATCACAGCCAAGCATGCAATCAAGCATACATAACTAGTATTAGATACACAAGTCAATACAACTCTTGCAAACCACAATCATGCAAAGTCAAGCCTCTCTAGTCACTCAAGCAAAAAATCACGCAAGCTAAGTAGTTATCTTGGGCTAATCCATCAAGTATTTTCTTCTATATCATGCCAAAAAAATAGGTCAACTCTTGGTAACTCTGGTAAGTGGCCTCCAAAATTACAGTGTCTAGGAAAGTTCTTCAAGGCAACACCCTCGGTGTTTAAGAAGGATTGGGTTTTAAGAGGGACCACTGTGACCCCTCCAACCTTCCCGGAAAAGACCTGGCTGTAATTTCAGAGACCCTTAACTGTCATCCTTGAGTTGCTCCTAAATTCATGCCATGCCATGCCACTGCAATTTATTTTGGGCTAAAAATTGATTATTTGGACCATTTCAATATACATTCATGGCCCCAATAATCAAGGGGGCTAATGTTGAGGCCCAAAAAATTCACGGTTCGGCCCAAATAAATTCTCGGCCCAATACGATACCTTACCGAGAAGAAACCCGATTTGGGCATGCGAAGGTTCATCATACGCGCTTGCACATATGCCACGCCAAGCGACACGCCACGCCAAGCAAGGAATTATTATTCCACACCTAATCACGCCACACGCTTAAGTGGGTCCCAAGCCACTCAAATACCCGGGGCTTGCTTGAGTGGGTTGTGGTATGGATGGTAACAAGTTATCATGGGGCCCATCGATGGGCCAAGAAATGGAAGTCTCGGGTCGCTTGGGGGGCTCGAGACTCAAGCCCATTTTCTTAGGCCCAAACATGGGTAAGCACAAGAAAGGAGATGGACCATTGCCTCAACCAAAATAGCACATTGGCCCAATTAGAATAAACTAGTCAAAATAAGCTCATTGACCCAATTAGAATAAACTAGTCAAAATAAGCCCATTGACCCAATTAGAACAAACTAGCCAAAATAAGCCCAACACTTGACAAAGCTATCCCATCCGTTGGATAGATCTTGTGGTTGTCCCAAAAGCCAACATAATTAGGATAAAAACCAGCTCAAGCCCTGGCACTCAGTTTGGAGACAAAACCACCAAGGAACGTTGGAAATCTACACGCGAGAATTCAAGAAACCAAAGGATTTTGGCACGCAAGGGAGGATGCCATCCCTTAAACCAGCAGGCACATCTACTTCATTTCCCTCATCAGGTTTGGCCATGGAAAGAGGAAGAAAGAAGAGAAAGAATATGGGTGAAAATGGAAACTCTCCTCTGAAGCAGCCGCCGGAAGAAGCCTGGAGCCCCCAAAAATCCCTGATTTTGTGGGATTGAGCAGAACTGATTTTTTCCTCCTTAGGGTAAGTCAAGAAAGAGGAGAAGAAAGGAAGAGGAAAGCTTAGCTAGATTGGAAAGAAACCATTAGGGTTTCTTGGAGAAGACCCATTCCCAGCAGCTATAAATAGGACCCCTCCTACCCAACACAAAAAAACCCACAACCTTCAGAGAGCAAGCTTTCTCTCTCACATGCAAACCCAGCAATTTTCGTGCTATCCTTGCCCATTCTCTTCCATTTCCCCCATCTCCCCTGCTTTGGCAAATTTCCACAGCTTTGACAGAGTCACTGTCAAGCTGCCAGAAGCTACGAAAATCACCCAAAACTCTCCTCCTTAGAACCTCTCTTCCCTTCCATTAGAACCTCTGTCCTTCATAGGAACTCACAGCTCTCTCCCACTAAGTGCTAAACCCATGATAATTTTGCTCCCATGCCACATGCCTCTCATGCCAAGCCCGAAAGTTTATCTGTAATCATGCCAAAACCACCTGTAAGCTACCATCATTTTGGTTAGTGAAGATAGCCAAAATATTTCCTAAGGTTTTGCTGCCCTTTCGAAGTATTTTGGGGCTTAATTTCTGAACTCAGACACAGGGGGCAATTTCAGCAATTTTCCTCTTTACGGCAGCCCAGCCCATTCCAGCTGCAGGAAGAAAAAGACCCCCACATATTCCAATCCAATTTTTATTGGAATTTTTAGATTTCAAACTTTCGAATGTCGGAATTCATTTGGACTTGCCAAAATCGGAAATTTTCAAAATGAATTCGGTTGGAATCGGATTTTCCAATCCAACTTGCTCCCCTAGTGTATAGAGCAGAGGCAGCAGAACTTTTGGCACCCAATATTGCATGACGACCTTGATCCCTAGTTCTAAAGCCTACAAGTGGTCATTCCAAGCCATGGCTTTATAACTAGTTAGCATTCTCACCTTGGATGCATATCTTGGTACGTAACTTGGGAGTCTTTTAGCTTAAATTTATATATACAATCCACATAAATCCCAAGTGTCCTGAAAGTTTTTTATTTTTATTTTTAGTTAAGTAAAGGTTAGAGGCTTAGAGATCTCTTGTTGTCCGGTGTGCTTGAAGTTAACTAAACAAAGTGCCAGAAACCACGCTCTCTAAGGATATCCCAAGTAAGTTTCTCCACACAATTCGTCTCCAATAATGCTATACTTTCGTATCATTTGGTATATAGAATTTGACAAACCCCAATGCGTTAGGGGAGTTTATATCGGAGATGAAGCAGGCCGAGACGTCAACTGTTCAAATTATTACTTGATAGATCTTTCAACTGAAACCCAAAATGACATATGTTTTACTAAAGCTAAGCATAATAAACTAATTTAAAACAAACCAATTCCTTCTATACTAACTCTCTGCCTAACCCCTACTTGTACAGACTAATGCCCTTCAAGGCCTTGACCTTCTTCTCCCCAGCTTTCGACTCACGTCTACGATGAGTGCCATACTTGTTGCCAATTAACTTTCCATGCGTCTTCCTCTCAACAGTACTAGGGCTAAAGTCTTGGCAAGTACAATAATTGATACCAATATTGAAAGCTCCATTACGATCCCCTTTGTTTCGGCTAACTCAATTGCCGCACACTTTATAAGATGTCTGGTGTTAGTGTCATAAGGCCTGCTTTTCTTCTTGAGCTTCGTTTGAGGCACAGCATCATGTTCAGGAGGGCGCTGTGACATTGTGCAGTTATAGACAGCAGGAGCGTGCCTTGATAGATAACTATAGAGTGCAGGAGATGGAGTATGATATTGATCATGAAATCCACATAATGGACGGCCAGGAACAGAAGCTGCTGCATGATGAGGGTAAGTGTTATGATATCGACTGGGAACTGGTGCAGGAGGATTAATACCTGCATAATGAAATACAGGAGGACTACTAGTAAAGCAGTGGGTGTAATGCAATATTGACACAAAAGCATGCGTACAACTGATAGGAGGGTTCCATTTTGTTTGCTGGCTTTTTGTTTTTTGAGAGGCTTTAAAAGTAAATAGAATAATTAATCGAATCTGCTGTTTCTGGCATTATATTCATGGCATCACTTCATGTATATATACCATCAGTGATGAAGGAGGTAGAATGGAGGAATGTATGTTGTCATTTGACATTTGCTTCCTGCTTACTTGGAACTTTCCCTTTTTAGTTTCTTCTGTTCGTTTACCTGTGACAAAGGGGACCTTTACACCCAAGGAAAATACAAGGAGAGATTTGTCTATTTTCGGACCGCTCGATAAAGAGACTTGCTCCAACCTTACAAAGGCTTTGGCACTAGATATGTTTGACTTAAAATGGGATTTAAAAGCTATATATCTCTCAAACAGTGACTTATTATAGCGTAGTTTAATTTACACAAACACAGGTAAGAGTTGTTTACTTTGTGCAACTGTAGCCTAATATTTACTGCTCTCTGTCTCAGAACATTAAAGTAAACAAACCAAAGCAAGCTGATCACCTGCTTCCACTCTTAGGGTTTTGGAGCAGGTGTCCGGCTGTTCCACAGCTCATGTTCCAGAAATCAACCTCATATTCAAGCACACGCAGGAATGTTACTTCAGCTTTGCTCACCACATCTTCTGAAACCTTCACGCGAGGCACGCTGCCTGAAGCCGCCTTCTCCAACTGCCGGTCAGCTATGTTTCGGAGAGAAGAGCAGTAGTGACCAAACCCATCATTGCCCCATCTCTGGCAAGCCTCTTGTAGCTCTGGTGGGGTTTTGGACCCTTCTTCCAGGCAATGGGCAAAGCTCTCTTGGTACACAGCTTCAATGGCCCAAAAGGCTGCCATGGCCACAGTATAATCAACCTCTGGCCTCATTAATTCCTCTAGAAATCTGTAAAAACACCACTCCAATTAGTACTAATATTGACATAAAAAATATCCTAAATTTTTAATCCCAACTATGTATCATTTGTTTGTTCCTTCCTAGCCCACTCTAAACTTCATTCCCCTGTCACATGTCACATAATTTGGTGAACTTACTTATAGAAAATAAAATTGGAGAAAACAAAATTGAGAAAATCTTGCATGCCATAATGGACCAAGGAAGGAGGACTACTTGGTACATATAAATACTCACCATGGCCTAAACCCAGCATAGTTTTTGAATACAATCGATAATCTAAACTACTTTGAATTAGATTAATTTAGGGAGAGGGTATTCGAACTCGAGTGCAAGGGGGTGGACCGGCATAAGACACATTACTAATTAATGACTGATTGCTAAATGCTGAGAAAGTAATTTTGAGTTTAATTAAAAGAAGATGGTAGTTAATTACCTGCAGTAATGTTGGGTTGGTTTTTCAGGGGCAACTTGAGAGAGGTCAACACCCCATTTGGAAGCCTCTTGCTTGAACCATGCAATCTCATCATTCAGAGAACCCAAACCACTCAATATCACTTCCATATCACCACTACTCTCATCACCTTTCTTATAAGCCCTTATCAGCACACTCGCTACAAAAGGCACAAACGCCCTAACAAATATGTAGTCTTGCCCCTACAGCCACACCAAACATTTTAAAATTAAATTACAAAAACAGAATAAAATAAACAAATTGCAATTTCTAAACGCTGTTCGGAGAAATTGGAAAATGAAACGACACCGTTACGAAGTAATTAAACTAACTACGTTTATTGCGTGCGGCTTACTTACCAGCCATCGTTTGAAGGCTGAAAGATCGACGGTGCCGTCACGAATGCTGAGGATAAAAGGGTGTCGGGTGGCTCCAATGTAGATCGGACGGTGCTTCTTCACCCACGTGTCGGTCATCCCGCCGTACGGCACCCCAGGCTTCGACTTCCCATCCATTTTCTGCGGCTTCGATCTCTCTGCTCTCTTCCTTTCCTTTCCTTGTGCTCTCTGTGTTTGACTGTTCGAATGAGAGGGAGAGAGACGGTGAAGCGCTTTTGTATTGGAGAGGACAGGCCCAATGGGCAATCTTCGTCTGCCCAACACGTGGTAGCCATGCAGCAAAAGAACCGCTACGCGTGTCTTATTAAAGGAGCATTGGACAATGGCCCACCATTGTTGATAATGGGCCCGCAAGTAAAGATCCAATGTGTAATTTCTGCCCTTTGTATATTTCATACTAATTCTATTTTTATTTGTCCTATTTATTTTTGGGTTTCTCTCTTTTTGACAAATTAATATTCTAAATTACTCTAATGTAAAATGAGGGAGATTGAACTCAGGTTCAAAGAGGCGGACACACTGACTTTTTGGTGACACCCTTTTGTAATTGCATTATTTTAAGAGAGATTTACTATTATACCCAATATAGGAGCACAAATTATATTAAAAAAACCCTATATGAAATGGACTTTAGAAACACACTCAAAACTCATTTACAATATAACAAAAAGGCTTTTAACTTCTTTTAAATTATAAAACTTCCATTGATTTCTTAAAACAAACACAACCCTAAAACCTCATTAAAAAAAACCCAAAACACTCAATAGGTCATTAATGTAATTTAATTATCAAAATTAAATTCAATAGGATCATCTGTCATTTTTTGGGTTTGTTTATAAAAATTAAATGGTGTATGGTTTATCTATATTATTAGTGTTAAGAATAGTTAATGACTAAATATCTCTTGTTGGTCTTGTTTTAACACAACATTGTTTTCTTCACTAGATGCCTTTTGGCTTCTTTTTTTTTTTTTGGTTAATCGTTTTATTAGTCCTCCAACTTGGACCAGATTTGCATTTGAGTACCTCAATTTCCAAAATGGTACCTGTGGTCCTTTAACTTTAGTTTCGTTTGAACAACTAGTCCCACCGTTACTTCTGTCAATTTTTTCGTTAAATTTAAGGGTAGATGGGTCTTTTCAGGTTGGTTTTAAGGGACAAAAAAGACTTTTACTCTTTTAGATTTGGGTTAATAGTTTTATTAGTCCCCCAACTTGGACTGGATTTGCATTTGAGTACCTCAATTTTCAAAATGGTACCTGTGGTCCTTTAACTTTAGTTTCGTTTAGAGAACTAGTCCCACCGTTACTTCTGTCAATTTTTTCGTTAAATTTAACGGTAGATGGGTCTTCTCAGGTTGGTTTTAAGAGACAAAAAAGACTTTTACTCTCTTAGATTTTCTGAGAAAACCAGGAAAACCCTTGGGCGAAGACGCCCACTTCATCTGCCATGATGCCCAGACCATCGAAGTGGCGGACGGCATCGGTAGCTGGGCCAGGAAAGGCGTCAACACCGATGAGTACGCAAGGGGACTCATGAACCATACCAAGAAACACAGCCACGGATATAACCCGATCATCCGCCGTCGTCGTGGATCCAAGAAAGGTGTTGAACGAAGTCTTGGGGTGGTTCTAGTGAAGCCAGAGTACGGCCATGTCGAAATGTGTGTCACAAAAACGGATAGGGTCGACGCTGAAGATGAGCTTGAGGGTGGTAAGGGGATTGTGGGACCAAGCCAAGGGAAGAAGTTGCTTCAGATATTTAACGCAGGGTGGATTGGTATACCTCCACGGTCTGTTTCAGAAGGAAGGCAAGTTACAAAAGGAGGATAATAAAACCAACTGAAAAGACCCATTTACCCTTAAATTTAACGAAAAAATTGACAGAAGTAACAGTGGAACTAGTTGTCCAAACGAAACTAAAGTTAAAGGACCACAGGTACCATTTTGGAAATTGAGGTACTCAAATGCAAATTCAGTTCAAGTTGGGGGACTAATAAAATGATAAACCCAAGGAGGATAATAAAACTAACTGAAAAGACCCATCTACCCTTAAATTTAACGAAAAAATTGACAGAAGTAACGGTGGGACTAGTTGTCCAAACGAAACTAAAGTTAAAGGACCACAAGTACCATTTTGGAAATTGAGGTACTCAAATGCAAATTCAGTCCAAGTTGGGGGACTAATAAAACAATGAACCCTTTTTTTTTGGTAGATTTGCTAAATACAAGCACTAGCTAAATATTAACATGTTTAGTAGTCTAAATTCCCAGTTTGACAATATAAATAAAAGAATAATTTACTGATATTGCTATGATATAGGGGACATGGGGACATGAAATTTGGAGACAATAGATCCCTCGATTTTATAATTTATCCGCTAACATCAAGGGAAAGGGATGCATTCTTGATACCTTGTCAGGAAAACAAAATTTAGAAAACATTTATCTCCTCTTTCTTCTTTTTTCGTTTGTTTATAGGTGCTTAGCTATTACATGAGATATTTAGCAGTCTTAGCATTGACTGCATGGAACTTCCAAACAGAAAGAGAGAGAATTGGTGTTCCTTTCCATCCAACAAGAAGGCCTTTCCCATTAGTATCCAATGTGCAACAACTCCCACAAGCAAACTGTTTAGCCACAAGGTCTGCTTGGTACAAGGATGACAAGCTGAGCTCTGCTTCTACCATTCCACATTCTGCAAACAAAGTCCTCCAAGCATCGATTTTCATGCGCCGGATTATCCTCTCTTTGCCTTCGCTCGCAATGATATTTTTTATCTCAAGGCTCAAATATGTTTCCTCCAATTCCATCCTGTAGGCGCTGCCCCTGTCCATGCAGACATCAAGGCACTCAAAATAAGCACTATAGTACAAGAGTGCTTCATTGAAACGGTTTGTGAAAGTTGGTGAGTTGTGATTTGCTTCGATTTCGGTGATCACCATCAGACGGGGATTGAGGTTTCTGAGTACTTTTATTAGAGATTCTGAGCAATTGGGTTGTCTCATTGTGCTGCATAGCAGTATAGGGCAGTAGACTGCAGCTGCTTCACCATCCTCTAACTCAAAGGTGTCTTCATTGACATCTTTGATATCTTTCACCATGGCTACTTTGAAGGAAAATGGTAATTGCAATGCCTCGGCAAACTGTGCCAACCTTCTGCCAGTGTCCTCAATCTTTTCTCTTGATGTCACTCCAACAGCAGTAACTTTTAGCAGCTCGATCGGGCATTCGTATCGAGTTGCAAGAGCTTGCATCAACACTATGCAGTGCCCCCCAGTTTTGATTGCAAGGTCAATGAAGTGAATCTTTTTGGCTGATGCTACACTTTCAACAATTGCTTGGATCCCTGCAAACTCAGTTATTTGATAAAAGGGAACTTCTAAGAAGCATGCCATTAAAGCAGGAGTCGAACTTGCCATTGCTTCTTGGAAATGCATTGCAAGTACATCTTTGCTTTCTGAGCCCTCAGACGCGTTTCTGCCAGTTTCTCTATCAGTCTTCTCCTGAAGAGCTTTGGTAAAATAGTAAACAACTCTTTGAACTGAATTTCCACAGCTGGATGATAGGAAATGGCATAGGTTCTGTAGTTTTCTTGCACAACCATATTGCTGCTTTGCAACCTTTTCAGCAAAAGCTAAAAGAAGGTGTGCAAGTTCAACATCTTTGGTTTCCTGGTCTGAGAGGCCAAGCGGAGCACTCCCTAAAACACGAGCAGGCATGCAGTCATCAGCGTATCTCCGGGAAGAGAACTGGATGAAGCTTGCTCTTGCTATTCTCATTACTTCAACAGTTGACAAGCCAGGCACACAACTCATGGTTCCAAGTGTATAAAGCTGGGGTTTTTTCTTAATGTTTCTCAATTCTCATCCTGTGTATATCTAAGCTGACCTCTTGGTTGTCGAAAGCTAAGCTATGACTTTTGACATGGTTTGACAAAATTTGTAGGATATTCTAGGCTTGGCCTTCCATGAAATTTCAAGGAAAAAACTGTCAACAGCTGTATGGAAAACTGAAATGGTTAAGTAACTTCGTTGGATTGGACAGGTTTACTAAAAAAAAATTAGTACAATACAAATTATTCTGGTTTTCACCAAATGATTCTTGTTGATCCACAATAGCCTGGCCACATTTTAATACATCCAAAAGCTACAGACAATGTTATTTTTGCAAGGAATATGGGACGACATAATCCAAGCGGATAGCTAAATTATTCCTTTTGCTGATATAGTTTTCTCCATACCAAGGATCTGGTATATCTTTAAATAAATTTGCTTAGAATGTCAGCCGGCTTATTATGCAGCAAAAGAATAAGGGAATAAAGATAAAGAATAAGACAAGCTAGAAGACCACACAACAGAGGGAAGAAAGTACAAACTGGAAGCATGTTTTCATGAAGCACCACAGCATGGCATCAAGTTGATGGAAGGGAAATAAAAAAGAAATAGTAGAATTGTAATAGTAATAATACAAATTGAGAGCAAATCGACACCATCTAGTTTGAGTAATATGCACAGCACAATACACTCAATACTAGTTTGACACAGTAGACATCTAGAACAAGACTGCTGTTCACAATTCTTGCAGGGTAGCTTTCATGATAGTTGAATTTAGATATTAAGTTGTGCAAAAATTTATAGAGCAAGTGTGTTATGAACTTATGATCCATGGCTGGAGAGACATGTTTTGTGGTTGCCCTTGTACAGCTTCAGTGTGATGAGGACATATGTCTGTAGTTGAAATCTTTCACTAACAGTTGCCTCTCTTAATGGCTTAGTTTTCTTCACACAGGAATCCATCAGTAGATAAATAAAGCAAAGTGATCATCTCCTTGCACAAGGAAGAAAATTCAGAGTGTCATAATTTGGACTTAATCTTAACATATCAAAGTGTAGTTCCTTTTTAGATCATGACCTGATATCATTGAGGCAGGAATTCACTCATGAGAACTTGTGAGACAACATAAACTTCAAAAGAGTAAATGTGGAAGCAAATTATCTCATATCCTAGGTCAAATAATTAAGCCAATTAATTTGGGAATTATTTGACCTAATTGGGAGTTACTCAATTTAATTGGGAGGTTATTTGATTTAAATGGGATTTATTTGATTCTTGCCTTAATTAGGGATTTGATTTAAATCAAATCCCTAATTACATCTATCTTGCCAAATCAGGGAAGAAGAATTCATTTCCATCTGTGGAATTATTCTTCCGAAACTCTAGCCTTCGAGACTCCTATAAATACTTGGCTATGCACAAGGGTTGAGGTACGTCTAAATTTCTATCTGAAACTCTGCAGAAATTCTCTCTCACAAACCCTAGCCGCCATACTCTTTCTCTCTCACACACAAGGCTCCGGCCACCACACACGGCTCCGACCACCCGGTTCTCACCCTAGAGAAATCTCCACCCTATTGTTAGCTATTGTTTTCCTACAAACACTTTACCAAACTTAGGTATCGGAGGGCCTTTGGCCAATATCCCCCAGGTGTGGTCCTCTTATTCTCATTTGTTTTGCAGGGAGAAAGAGAAGCGAAGAAGACGATGGAATCTTAGACAAATATTCTTATGTGATGCAGTAAACAAAACAGCATGAGAACTTGTGAGACAATATAATCATCACTCATCATTATGCATCATATGTGCCAATCAATCATTTCAGTTGAATAAAGCACGAGGTTAGCAATGGAAATGTGAGGTGGGGCTATGCATGAAGCATGCTTCAATCAGAAACTGGGTTGTGATGAACGCATCGATGATGATTAAAAAATTAAAAATAATAATAACCTATAAAGGTCCTGATCATAGTTATAAAACAGAAACTAAAGTTTGAAGCTCAACCAAGAAAAGAATTATATATGAGGGATATAAAACCACATGCCAACTCCATTTCTTATTATTATCAAAGAAATTTCCAAAGAGAAAGAGACTGGAGAGGTGTGCCCTTCCACCCAACAATGAGGCATTTCCCATCCATATTGACTGTGCAAGAACTCCCACAAGAAAAATTCTTAAGCACCAGGTCTACTTGATACAAGGATGATGGGCTCAAATCTATTTCCTCCATTCCATACCGTGCGAAAAATGCCCTCCAAACGTCAATCTTCACATTTCGAATCTTCCTTTCCTCTCCTTCAGCTGCCACAATGTTTCTAAGTCCATTCCCAAAGTACTGTGATTCTAAAATCATTCTGTTTGGATCATTTCGTTCCATACAAGTTTCCACGCAGTCGAAGTATGCACCAAAGAAGAAAAGGGCCTCAATAAAACGGGTCACAAAGACTGGAGAGTTGTGATTTCCCTCAACTTCAGTGACCACTGTCACACATGGACGGATGTTTTTGATTACTCTCATTGCAGATTCCAGTCGATCTGGCTGTGGAACCATGCTCCTCATTGCGAATTCAGAATAGACAGCAACTGTTTCTTCAGAATCTAGCTCAAACATATCTTCTTTGAGATCTAGCATGTCTGGTACCATCACTAATTTGAAAGAAAAGGGTAAGTTCATGCTTTCGGCAAAACTCTCCAACCTCTTACCTGTTTCCTCAATTAATTTTCTGGAACTAGTTCCTATAGCACTTATCTTGAGAAGCTCAACTGGACAATCAGAACGAGATGCTAAGGCTTGCATCAGACCTGTCCATTGCACCCCATTCCTGATTTCCAGATCAATTACATGTACCTTCTTAGCCTCAGTCACATTTTCCACAATGGCTTGAATTCCAGCAAATTGTGCAACTTGGCCGAAAGGAATCTTGATTTGACATGCAAGGGAGGTCTCATTTGGTCTCTTCATTGCCATATTAACATCAAATGAAGGCTTGTTCCCCAAACCCTTTGGTGCGACTCTTCCAGTTTCGCGATCAATCTTCTCTCGAAGAGCTTCAGAAAAATAGTAAACTACTCGTTCAACTGAATTCCCGGTACTGGAAGACAACAAATTACATCGATTAAGCAATTTGCCTGCACGCTCATACTGCTGATATCCTACTTTCTCAGCAGAAGCCAGAAGGAACTCAACAAGCTCCACATCTCTAGTCTCCTCAACTGAGAGGCCAGAAAAGGAGAATTCATAAGGATGGCTAAGCATGGAAGCAACACCAGACGCTTGGGAAGAAGTCCGAATGAACCTTGCTCCTGCCACCCTCATGATTTCTTCAGTTGATAACTTCCTGCCTGCCACCTGATCTGTGTAATTGCTAGACTCAAAAATCCTTTCCCCATTCAACCGTTTAAACCCGCTGCCGTAGTTGTTCAAGAGATCAAGCCCTGCTAAGGAGGAGAAATCTCGCTTCTCTTTCTTGGGTTCAACATGTGGAACCAAAGTTGGGATATCTTCAAGCTTTGCAATCTCCTCTAAGCACGCTTGAAATGGTGGAGAGAGAGCATCAAACTTCATGGCATCAAATAATCCATAGTCTGAAACCAATGGTTGCTGCTCTTCTTGTTGTTGAAACTTGGGGAAAAGGAGCTCTGAGGAGTAGTGATTATTGCCATAAAATCCATAATCAGAACCAAGGGAACCAAATCCCCCTGAGTCCCCCCAATTGTCAGCTTCATAAGAATGAACTTGTTTCCCAATTTTTTTCACCTCTTCCATTGTAGTATCAGAACCTTTATCAGTGGAGCTAAGTTTATCCTGAACTCCACCGAAATTGAACTCCCCGAAAGAAAACATAGCATTCGTCATCTCGAAAGGGAAACTAACACACACACAATTTGGGCTCCAGGTTCAGATATTAAGCAATAAAAGATAGACATTAACAAATTAAACATCTTCTGAGTTTCTTATTCCAAGTTGGTTATATATGAAAATCACTTTGTAAATAGAATAATATTACCCTTTTTGACAGAGTCGCACATGGCTCATCATCAAGTACAGAACAACGATATTGATGTTTTTGATGCTATCAAGATGGCCTGCATCCCATAATCCAAATATATGAATGCCATTTGGCCCAATTAACAACAATAAAAGTATAATATAATTCCTTTCAGGATCCAAACGAGGTGTCAATGACAGCCCCCAATCATCAAAACAATTATTATACAAAGTTCCCAAACAATGTATCTCCTAAGAAGTTCAGCCAAGAGAGATGAAACAAAAGGAAGACAATATAGAATATTATTATAATCGAGGAGCGAAGAAGATAATGCAATACAGGTAAGTTAGTTGGGTGCTTACAAAGCAGCCTGCCATGTACAAAGCTTGTTGTGCTTTCAAACCAAAGAGCTGAGGAGGCTCTGAGAGCGACAACCGACAGAAGTTGGACGTTATTGTGTGTATATTTCACCTGTCATTAGCTTGTAACAGTACCTTGTCGGATTCGAGAGCAACAGCGACAGATTCTACACATCACAGACCTAATAGCTGGTGCAGACCGTGGCCGGCAGGCATGCACGCCCTGATGAGCGCCAGCGGCTGACCAAGATCAAGCAAAGCAACCCCAGTTGGGTGCAGGCGAATATATATATAGCATGGAACACAAGTAGCCCTTCCAATTTGTATGTGTATATACACAAGGACCATCAAAGTATATATTTATATGTCAAAGGTGGAGAAAGAGAAAACGTACTCTGTACCTTCAAAATGTTCAATATCAACCACCAATTCTCTATGAATGGAAAGCTTAACCAAAGAAAGAAAGAAAAGAAGAAGAAGAAAAAAAGAAAAGGAACATTTACCCACATGAGCATCATCAAGTATGAGTGAGAAGCAGTTCGTCTTGTGATATAGTCGATTATAGGTAAGATTCTATAATCAAGTTCTTTTACTTTTTTGTTTGGAAGGGGCTAAGAAAATTTAAAATGATGGAATTTATAATGTTGGGCTTAAACTTCTTGATTTTGGAGTGTTAAAATCATCACCCTAAATAAATTGAAAGGGAAAAAAAATTTAGCAATGCTCCTTAATCCTGGACCTTGTGTCACTTTGTTCGTCCGAACTTTTAATTTGATTTTGAGTCTCTTAAACTTAAACTTGCATTGCGTACTAATGTCCCTCCCAACTTGTGAGAATTGTCATTCACAATAAATAACTTAAGCCCTAACTTTAAGGGCATATACATCAATTGACGCCTCAACTAGGCATTGACCCCCAATTTTGAGCGGGATCTGTTGAGCGAGGATAAGATTTTAGGATCTGATATCTGAAGGTTTTTTTTTGTAAGGAAGATATCTGAAGTTAAGGCCCTGTATGGTATTAGGCAAGTGGTGTGCCTTTGATTTAATTTACCCAATTAATCCATCAAGTCACTTTAACATAAACAAAGTTAGCTCCACGATATCCAGTAATATTATGACACGTAAGCAAACGCACATCAGATGACGTGGCGAAGAACGAACAAATATCAACGAGTGTTATCTCAATCACACCTATAATCACCGGCAGGTCTCATTCCTCTCTCCGCTTCGTATAATAATTGTAAATTTAAAGTTTTGTTAACCGGTAGAGGTGGTTGTGGATCGGGTCGGATCTGCGCAGATCGAACAAAATCGAATCGAATCGGATCGGAGGGTGATGGCGGAGGACAAGTACAACCTGAAGAACCCAGCGGTGAAGCGGATTCTACAGGAGGTTAAGGAGATGCAATCCAATCCCTCCGACGATTTCATGAGCCTCCCCCTCGAGGTTACTTTTACTTTTCCCATGCCCTTTCGTTTTTATTTTATGTAATTGATCTTTGACTTTTGGTTCACTTTGATGGGTAAGTTAAGATTTTGATAGGTGAATTTCAATTCTATTTAAATTTTGAGTATTGGGTTCGAGCTGAATTGGGATTTTTAGCATTCGAATTTGTTCTAAGATAATTTTTTGTGGTTTTTTGAAGAAGACATTGGGCATAATTGGTCACTTCGTTTTTTCGCTTTTCCACTATTGGAATTGGGCATGTTGTTTGGTCAAAATGCTAATTATCAATCTGTCGATATCTGTAGTTGTTAGCTCATTGGTATTTGTTTTCAGGAGAACATATTTGACTGGCAATTTGCAATCAGAGGCCCTAGTGAAACCGAATTCGAGGGTGGGATTTATCATGGGCGGATCCAGTTGCCGGCGGAATACCCATTCAAGCCTCCTTCATTTATGTTGTTGACGGTAATATGTTCTTGCTTTTTGAGGTTTATGGGCTCTTTTGCTGATTGGGTTAGTTTTCATTATTTTTATAATGAAAAAAAGGATCACTCATGATCTGTTGGCTTATTTACTTGCAGCCAAATGGTCGCTTTGAAACCCAAACCAAGATTTGCTTAAGCATATCGAATCATCATCCCGAGCACTGGCAGCCATCATGGAGCGGTGAGTTTCATTCTTTCTGAGAGATTGTGTATGCTAGTAGTATTGTATAATGCAGACAAAATTTCATAGGATGTTTAAATTTGGAAGCTGATTACTAGGTAGCTAAATATGGTTCACTCATGCTGGATAGGTTTAGCAATTTTCCAATATGCATTTAGTAAGGGGCATCCATATTGCTTAGCCCAATCGTGCACACCTGAACTCATAACATTTTAATAGATAGACACCACTAAACCATGATTGGCTTGAAATGGAGTTGGAACTGGACTGCTTAGTCCAATGACCAAATCACTCTAAGTCCATGCCGCAACCTGAACTAATTGTCTTGGCTGCATCCATTGTTTTCTACAATGTGACGTGTTTTGATCTTTTCCTATTTTTATTCTTAATGTGTATTTATTCAGTTATTGACATTTTAATTGGGATTGGGAATATGGTCAGTGCTAATGGGAAAGACAGCTGAAATTTGAGTTGTGACATTTTAGTTTCATCTTGCTAACGTACTGTTGCTGTTTGCAGTGCGAACTGCTTTAGTTGCACTTATTGCATTTATGCCCACCAACCCAAATGGTGCATTGGGTTCAGTAGAATACAAGAAGGAAGAAAGGCGTTCCCTGGCCATCAAATCTCGTGCAGCAGCCCCAAGATATGGAACTACTGAACGTCAGAAGCTAATTGATGAGGTACCTACTAAAAGTTTCATTGCAATCAACATAGACTAGCATTTCATGACAAAAACTTGCTAACGGATATGTTAATTTCACAGATTCATGAATGTATGCTAAGCAAGGTACCACCTGTTCCTCAACTGAGCCCCTCACAGGATTCCAAAGAGCATCCTTCAAACAGGGAAGGCGATGTTCAGGTGAGTTCCCAAAATGATGGAGCCACACCTGCTGGGGAAGCTGCTGCAGAAGGGTCTCCAAACCCAGCAGTGGGAGACAGGATTGTTGAAGAAGTACAGGAAGCCCCTTTGAATGGTAACCCAGGCCCTGAAGTAGCGAGGACATTGAATGCAGCTCCGTCCGGTGGATCAAGTCAGCTGCTACAAAGGCCAGAAATGAAAGTACAAAAACCGGCCGATGATCGCTTGTTCACATGGGCTGCTGTTGGACTTACCATTGCAATTATGGTTCTTCTATTTAAGAAGTTTATGAAATCTAGCGGACATGGTGCTGTTTTCATGGATGGATCTTAGATTTAGAGATGATTGGTACTGCCTTGGTAACAGAAGATGCCTTTGCCTTATAGCAGCTAAAAGACATCTCTTTAAAGTTTTACATCTATTTGGAGAATTTGTGATCTATTATGATCGTCTTATTGTATACAATTGTAAGTAAACTTAACCTGTTTTGCATTTGTATGCTTGGTCATCGCAGAAACATATTCATGTCACAGAAATTGACAAATCTTTGATATATGAAAATTCTGGTGACCAGTGACCTCCTTTATGCATATGATGCATTTATTCATTTTGGCCAGACCTTATAGTTAAGGTTACTTTTGTTTTCTCGAGTCTCAAATTACTATAATTCGTCCCCGCCTACAGATCAATCGAAAATTTTCATCTTATTTATTTTCAATTAACGTACTCATTTTCTCCAGTAACAAAACAACTGTCACAAAAGACTTTGTTATATGGGCATAGGAAGTCAAAACGTGAAACACGGTGGCCATGTTTTTGTTTGGCAACAGAGGTCCACGTGGATTTTTAGTGGTGCATATGCAGTCAGAAAATAGTATTATTTGATTCAAACATGTTTCCCTCGCGCCAAAATTAGCACAAGCCACTAATTATAATGCAGCATTGAAACACATCAGTTTTTCATATAACTATTCTAATTAATTGCACTTACAGCATAATTTGCTTATCCTAACAAAACATTAGTGGTTAGTAGACAATTTGATGGGGATGATCTAGCGCAATTCCAGCATGACTTCAAAATGATGAGTTTCCATTATCCGTCTGCCTACATCAAACATATTAATTGGTTCAAAATGATGTTCAAGGGGAGATGATATCAGCAAGCAATTAGAGGCTGCATCATTTCTTGTATTGCCCTGTAACAATGAAGACTGCACAGAGGAAGCTTCGACTTGGAATCCCGATACTTGTATGCATTGGTGCAATTTGGACCCGCACATTTTTCACGTGGGGGAGGATAGCTAAATAACACAAATCATCAAATTTACGTGCCAGTTACATGAAGCAAAAGCAACATTTAAAGATTAAAAA